>JAMXBB010000002.1:73326520-73783570 GCA_024138015.1 Lumnitzera littorea | reverse complement strand
ATAGGAAAGTAAGTCATGGTGAGATTAAGGATGTCAATTTGAAGGTAGTCATGAGTATCGTAGCTTTTATGATTAGCATTGTAGCCGTCATATCGCAACTCCTCAATCTGAATTAGAATGAGTGTAATTTCTTTAACTTTACATTAGATTGGTGTAATACCTCGAGTTTTTAGCTAATGCAATAATCTTATGATCCTAACTCCTAAATTTAGGACGTTGGGCAATGTTATCCATTTTAATTCAAATTTTATAGTAAAACTAGAAAAGTTAGATGAAATATTCTAGTAAAGTCAATTTCTCAAAATAAGCTATAGAAAAGGATTAATTTGATAAAAATATCAATTTATTGATAAAGTTGATAAAATATTGAAAATATGAAATTCAAGCTTTTAAATATAGCAAAATATTAAAGATAAGTTATTTAACTTATAAGCATAATAAATAAAGTGAATTGTATATAATATACATGTATTTACATGTAATATGTATTATATATATACATATAATAATAATAAATTATCAAAATAAGGTAAAATTAATAGAAAATTGTAGAAAATAATTTAGTTTGTCATCAAATGATGTGGTAGCATGGTAATAACTTGAAAACATGAGCCGTCATAAGATTAACAAGGAAATAACACATGATGCCTAGTCAACAAGTAAGAAAATGAGGAAATGATGTATCAACAACTTTTTGACATGGAAAATTCTAAACCCTATAAATAGGACTTCAAACCTCATTTGCAATGTTTTAAAAACATGAAAACATAAGAACATAATTTTAGAAAATTGGAAAAAAATTAGAAAAGAATAAAATAAAAATGGAACAAAAAATAAGGGCTAGTTAGGTTTAGGATAGTTCGTATATCAAATCACAACTTGACTTAGAGTGGCTTAGGAGGTCAACAGAGGGTGGTGTGGCAAGCTCTTCCAACAAGGTGTAGTAGTTAGGTGGTGTCCAGTTCAGGTGAACCAATTTTCGCTCGTAACTTGTCTAATTTTTTAAAAATATCAAATTTCGTTATTAAATTGTGAAATTTGGTTTTCTAGGGATATTTTAGGTTTAGATTAATGTAGTAATTTTATTTTAATTAAATAGTTAGTGGAAATATCAGATCCTTAAGAAAATGCCTTGTTTGGATGAAAATTGAATTAAATTTTATAAATATTAGATGATGTTTTTTTCTAGCTTAATTTTTGTATATAATGCACATAATATATTTATTTAATTGAAGTAACAAAAATTTTGGAAAATAAGTATGTTTACTATTTGTTATAATTATTTTGGATAAAATTGCCAATTTTACCGAATTGTTGAAATAATTAGTTTTTAATTAAATTAATGAATAAGCCTTACATGTTTTGCCTTCTAGAGGTTTTTAAAGATATTTGGAACACTTAATTTTTATCTCACACGTAAATTTGTATATTTACCTTAATTTTCCATAATTGCAAGCTAAAATTGCTATTTTTGGAAAAATAGATAATGGCTATTTTAGTGTAATTTATGGTTAATAATTAAACTACATATTTTTGTGAATTCATAGTATTTTTCATATAATTAATTAGGCTAGTATACTATTTATTATGTATTTTCCTAGTATAAACGTATATATTAACCTAATATGTGAAATAGTGAATAATATTATTAAAGTGTTTGTTAGATAATGTAAGATTGGCAACTATGACATGTAACTGATATTGAGTATAGTTAAAAAGTACAAAATTTTATGACTTCTAGTTTAGAATTAAAGTCTACTTAAGTCAATTACGAAGTTACGATAACATACGATTGAATGGGTAGCGAGAAAGGTATTTTTAGGCTTGTAATCATATTGATCAATCTTGTTTTTTAAGATATATTAATAGTACTCAAAATAACGATTGTAACAATATAAAGTTTGCCAAAATTGGATAAGGAATGAGTAAGATACTGTCAAATGAAGTTTAAAAACACGATATTGAAAGCTTATAAGAATTTAGGTTTAACCCGTAGTTAATTTGGAGACTGTGTTTATATTTTTTTAGGTGTGATAAGTGAAGAAGGATCATGTCACGAAGTTTAGAATTTTGCATTATTACTAAGCCTAGGTAAGTAGATCTAACCTATGCTTGGAGTAGATGTATTGCTACTCATAACAATGTATGCTGTTTGATACTACGTTGATTTGATATGGCTATATCTTGGGTGAATTGATATTTTGCTACGGTAGATGTTGATGTGGTGATTTTGAATGAAGGTACTTATATCTTAGTTAACCTATTATGCTGTTGTGTTGGGTATTGATGTGGTGTTTACGAATGATTATATTAACTTAGAAAGTCAAGTGATTACTAATCTAATCCTAAGATATTAGATTTCCATTAGGGAGAGATCAAAAACTAGAATTAGCTAACTAGGTTGAATGAAACTTGAAAACAGGTTGCACTGAATGATATACTTGAGTTGTTATTGCATGGCATGGCATAAAAAGGGACCTATGGGTCAGAATTTTCAAAATGAAGCTTTAAAGTGGTCAACAAAAGTCACGGTTTTATGAACTCAATTTTTGGAAGCATATAGATTCTCATTGCTTGAACATCTTTATTGGTCTCGTATAAGATATCAAAAAGGGGGGGTGGGGTGGGGTAAATTGATGTCTTTAAAATTTTGAAACTTTTTGATGTAAATAAAATTACTCCACTTAATAACTTAAATTGGTGAGTAATGATACTTTAATAATTCAACACAAATAATACAATTCAATAGTATAAACTAAAAGAGATAAGTGGGAGAATATTGGACTCAAGATTTATAGAGTTTTAGCCTTTTGCCTATTGCTCTCTGCTAACTCCATTGCTAGGGACTTAGTTTACTTCACTGGTACCGTTCTACTTGATCTGCTAAATAAAAAACATAAGAAGTTTACAGATATTAGCTACAGCAGGTTCCTTACCTCTCTTTCTTTTCATTTCACCATCCTTCTCTTCAACAATGATCACTCTCTTCTTAATGTTTGAAGGGTAAATAAAAATTCCCCTATTATGAGAGTGCCAAAGTTTATCTCTTACATAAATTCCCATTTATTTAAAGATTTTCTATCCTAATCTAGTGGGGTAATAAGGACAATTTGCTTTTGTTGGAATTTTTAGTTTATTAAATTTAGACAATGTCATCGATAAACTCCCATATGACCTAACATCTAAGTGTACCCATATATGTCGCATCATCAATTTCATAACATCTACTTTTCTTTTGCCTAACATGGCTAGCACTACCAATGCATCTTCCCTTATCACGGACGTTGCACTATCTTTTCTAGGCAGCACAAATGTATTAACAAACTTATGCAGAAGTTGAACTAACAATTCAAATTTAGTACTAAAAATTTCTTTGCTAACTCCGAACTCAATTCCATAATTCAATTAAGTAAAAATGTTCTCCTTAGTCATTTGTACTAAAGTCTCATCTTCTTTGATCTCCTTAACGCCGAAGCATTTTAGGATATCTTTTTTCAAAATCTTAATCTTTTGATTTAACACTTTAGATTTCCAAACTTCTTAATTTTTTCTATCTAGGTTTCTATAAAATTTATTTACTAATTCTCCATATACAATACCTCTCATATTAGCTAAATTACTCATCCTTAGCACATCTACACACTCTTTCCAGTAAAAACCATTCTTTTTTAAGAAATCTAAATCTAAATAAAAGGATTCTTTGATGGATGGATTTTTATCTTTTACGGTATATCTTTTCTTTAGTTAGTCCTTTTCTTACGAGGACATTTCTTAGGTTCATGTTCAAAAGGTTACTCAGAGAGATCTTTCTCAGTTTTAGATTTTTCTTTAGATGTTTTTTTCTAGAGAACTAAAGTCCTTAGATTTAGTGACTTCTTTGAATGAGGAAGTTGAATTGAACTTCTTCATGTATTAAGAAGTCTTTTGATTAACTTCTTAGATTGGTTTAGAATGTTGATTAGAATCATTCTTTTGATTTACTTCATAGACAGGTCCTTCTAAGGGTAGATGATACGGTTCGACGTGGATGAACACACGATGTCCAGTATCGCATGAGGGGATGGGTTTGAACCTTGAGACAGTCCAAGGGATAAATGATAGTTGAAGGTTGCTATAATAATCAATACAGTTAACATTTAGACATTTTTCTTCTTGTGTGAACCAAGTGTATCTTGCTTACTCTTAACTACTCTTATTTAGGCCATTGAGCATAGACTAGTGGCGAGTGACCTCCAACTACACTTGTGTTATATTGTAATAGTCACAACAGTTAATAAAATCAACATTAAGACAATTTTCTTCTTACTGAGCCAAGTGAATCTTGCTTACTCTTGACTATTTTTATCTAAACCCTTAAGCGTGGATTAGTGGCGAGTGACCTTCAACCATACTTGTACGTCATATTAAGTGTGACCAAAGCTTGTGTGAGACATTGATGCATCATATCTATCATCAATTCATGAGGACCCCTACTCAACCTTTGATTATCATTTATCCTTTGGATCGTCTAAAGGTTCAAACCCATCCCCTTAGTTCGTGTGATATCAGACATCGTGTGATCATCGATGTCGGACTATATCATCTTGGTATCAGAGCTTGGTTACATTCAAATCTAATTTCTATTCTTTGTTCTTCGAGTGATTTGTTATTGTTTTCGTGTGTTAGAAGTTTTGTTGTTAACATAGGAGTTTGGTAGGTGAAAAGTGTTGAAGAAATTTTGTGCTTAGTTTTCCTCTATTTCTTGTATGCAAAAATAGATTATAAGTGATTGCTCATTCATCGCATGTAGTTAACATAGTAGTGGGAGTATTAGTTATTGTTTTGCTTTTATTATTTATGGAAAGAACTTTGAGTGGTATTTTAACCATTAATCTTATGAGGTAACCGATAATGTCTGATTCAAGTGTTTAAGGAACTCCGGGTAACCAAGAGAGTAGTGCTTAGAATAGCTAAGGCCAACAAGCAAGCTTCACACCCCAGTCAATGAGTGATTGATTGGAAAAACTCATCAACCTCATAACTAGTTTGGTGATTGTCATAAATGAAGATAGGTAGCGAGCTAGAAATGGCCCATATAGAGGACGCGAATAGCCTGGGAGGGTGATATGTTGCAAATTTTATATATTTTAGCTCAACTTTATACTACATTAATGTGTGTATTTTTATACTTTTAATAGGAAAAATATGTTGATTTAAGAAATATACACAAAAGTTATTGAAGCTGAAAATTGGAATAAGAATTAGAAGATGACCCATTGTCCTCACATTAGTCTACAGTCATAGAATCAAGATATATATGTGTGTCCAATTAAAGAAAAAAAAGTGGTGAAGGTTTGGTCTGTGAACTTGTAAACAATCCAATTTAAGTTTCCAAACATCAACCTATGTGAATTTCGTTAGTGAGCCCATCTATTGTTAAAGTCAACTCCATGTGTCGAATGTTTCAAATTAAGAAAGAAAATAAAAAGAAGGTTAGCTAAGGAATATATATATATCTTAAGCCGCAAGATGTGGAGAATCTTTTTGAAAGAAACGACAAGCAACAAATAGAGACATAGGGAGTTTTTTTTTTTCTAAGTCGTACGAAGACATTCTAGATCTCACATTCATATATTTGTAGCCATACAGACAAGATCATAGAAAAATTTTAGGGTTCATTATAAGGACATAAAAGATTCAAGAAAGATCGGATTGGAAATTAGATTTGCACTCTAAGAATCACAATTGTGTTTTTTAGTCCTTTTTGCTTTTAAGATTTATTATGTTTCTTGAATTCTTTTGTGTGATCTTTATCTTGCTGTGAACTAAATTAGATTTAATGGGATTTTAACATGGCTTGATGATTTAATTGATGCATGACTTTATTATATGTTATTATTTAATTGATTGAGTTTTTAATTATTCAATTTCATGGTTTGTGATTTTATTATTTGACTAACAACGTTTTCGTGAATAAAGCTTGAAAAACTCAAAAGGGACTGAATAGTTTATATGAAATCGGAATAGAATTGATTCAATTGTTGACATGGAAACATGCACTTGGAATTAGTTTTAGGATTCACATTTGTATTATGATTAGTATTAATTTTTGTGATATAGAAATATGCAAGGATCTTGATATTAATTAAGTTAATAAATTTTGTAAGAGGAAATTTCTACATAGCAGTGGATTATAGATAAACTACTCGAAAGGGATGTTTTCGCTATAATTAGAGCAATATCAACTCAAAAGGGAAGTAAGCTCTTGTGAATTTAATTAAAGATCAATTAATTAATTCTATCATATTTTATGGATATGTGTTGATTTGTCAGATGATAGCTTTGTTTAGATCTCATGGTATTATTAGTGAATTCTTTCTTTGTGACGTTAGTATTTTATTTTTAGTTTATTTGTAGTTGTAGTCAATTAATTCCTTTTAATTTAACTTTTTTTATCATTCCATTTCGATTGTCTAGCTAAGAAAAGAATTGAAATAATTTAATACTTGGTTTCCAATCTTTAAGAACAACTTGGTTTCACTAGTTATTTTTACTACAGTATACGACCTGGTTCATTTGCTGGAATATTTTTATTAAACAATTATTTTTAAAAGAAATTATAAATATCAAGTTTTTGACATCGTTACCAGAGGCTACACTAAACTAATATTAACTTCTTAGTTTTATTTTTAGACTAAGTAGTATTATATGCATTTTATTTTTATTGTTTCTTAGTGAGTGAAAGGCTAAATAATTTCTACGAAAATTTTTGAAAAAGCTACAAAATTATTAATATCATATCCAACTTTATTATAAATTTAGTGGTCTTGTTGTAAATAACTGTACTATTTTATGTTTTTATATAATATAGATATGGAAAGTCAAGTTAGTATCAACCTTGTGAATCTCGTCCTAGCTAGATTTGTCGGCTCTTATAGATATAGGATTTGAGATTTTTTTAGAAAGATTAGTTAGGAGTTTTCTTTTATTTTAGTTCGTTGTATAGGTTAGATTTTATGATTGTTAATAAATTTGTAGCTTTATTAAACGAAAACCTTTATTGATTGCACAGTTTTTTTTTTCTCCTTTTTTTTTATTTCTTGATAATATCCTTAAAAAAACAACAAAAAAATAAAATAAAATAAAGAAAAACAACAAGAAAAAACAAGTAAAAAAAAACTTTTGTAATGACTTGTAAATTTTTTTAGGTATGTAATTAGAGAAGTTAACTATGATGAAGATTATTATGTAACTATCATTTTTTAAAGACTTTCCAATAAATTTTTTTTTTAAAATAGGAAATTTCTAAAGATATTTTATGATAGAAAACTAGTTTCTTGATAATTTTTCACTTAGTAGATTTTTATTGCAATGCCCCACATGTACCATACTGTTAGGAACTAACAAAATAAAAAAAAAATCAAAAAGACAAAAAAGAAAAAGAAGATTTAATTATTAGATTCCTATTGTAACTTATTTCCAATCTTAAAGTCATTAATCTTGTAAACGCCTAGGTTCTCGTTCTTCGTATTTATCTATTAAGTTGTCATGGTCCTGATAGAGATTTCTCTACGAGTTATTACCCTTATGGTATCTTTTAATTAGTCTTTCATTTTAAAATAATTTCCACTTTTCTATATTACGCTTATGTCATATGTGTCATTGGTTGTAGTATCAATGTTTCCAATTTTTTAGATTTGTCAATGTTAATATTAGACTATCTGTAACAGAAAACAAACATTGATTTTTAGTAAAAGTTTCCTAATAAAAAAGAAGAAAAGGTTTTCAAAATCAAGAACTTGATTTTTTTGAAAAAAGAGGGAATGCAATGTTGCTAACAAGAAGGGATTCTTACAAGCTTTGAAATAATGCCTTTTAAGTGGTCTAGTCTAACTTGAGGCCCCTAATAACTCATTTTAAAAAACAAGATGTCTGAAACTCTTGAACAAAGAATGGCCATAATAGAAGGGGTTTTAAATAAGCATGCGAAGCAAGTTGAGACCACGACCTATATCCAAGCCTAAGGGCCTATTGACACACCTTCTCAAGCAAATGAATCTAAAGAGTTGCAAGTTTAAGGGCCCATTATAAACATGATACAAAGTCTGGAAAAGTTGCTAAAGATAGATTTGAGTGGTCAAGCCCAGGGGGCATGTTACTGCTAAGGTCTAGAAGAAAGGATTGCGGCCCTAGAAGAAAAGTTAGTGAAGTTAGGAGAAAGACTTGTAGGTATAGACATGGAAATGGGTTATTAAGCAACTCAGAAACCTATATCTTAATAGGAATAAGAAGTTACAGCCTAAGCATGAAGATGATTCAATGAAAGAGAAATTAGGAGCGAATGTGTCGATTTTGGAAAGCCTAGAATCAAGACAAGCTTGTCCATAACAAGAGGAGGTGATTTACACAGTTCAAGATTCCAATGGCTTAAGTGTTTAAGCAATTGAGAGATGTAGGACTATTGAAATGTGAAGATTGAAGAAAGAAATACAAGCTAAAGGATCATGACCCCAACAAATGGTGTGATTAGTATGTGGGCCAAGTGGGCCATACTATAGAAGACTGTTGGAAATTGAAGCATAAGGTGTAAGATTTGATTGATGTCGAGATTAGTCAACCAAAATTTCTAGAGACTGATGGGTCGATTAGTAGTGGCATCCTTAACTTAAGGGCATCAAACAAACAACCTCTAACATCAGGCATTGAAGATTTACTACTATCATTTGACAAGGTAGCTTGCCATTAGAAGTAGTTGGGTATATCTCCAAAAGATCAATTCAATTGAATGAGCCAAGTTTGAAGCAATGATAGAAATAAGGGCAAGAGGTAGAAAAGAATTTTAGTTCTTGCATTTTTTTAGAGAATAATATTTCATTTTAGAGCTTGTAATATATACAAGATATTGAATAAAGTGGATTTTATGTGTACTCTTATCTTTGTATGCTATGAAGCTAGCTTAATTCAAATAGTGAAAATGGATAAAAGAAATGTGAACTCGAAACTTAAAACTTTCCACTTAAGGGAATGATAACACACTACTTGAAAAGCTTATGATGAAAAGAGTCAACCCATGTCCCAAACACTAACCTTAGACACATATGAGAGTTGAGTGTCATCAAGGTAAGTATTAGGTTCATTCCTTAAAAGAGGTTTATCTTAAACTTGGTACACATGTCAAATTCCTTGCAAACCCATTTGAACATTTAGGGGATTTTTCTTAAAATTAGACCTACCAAGAATTGCCTACATCAAGGCAATTAGGAGGTTAAGGTCATTAATTTGAAGAAAAGGAGTAGATTAACTTATGCTTGCCCTAGTTGTGCCAATTCATAAGCAAATGTTGTTATAAATAATTCAATTTCTTTAGGATGAAGAAGAATTTTAGATCATATACATTCTTTCCTAAACACTTCAAAGCCATATACACTTCTTCGAAGCTTATATACCTTAAACCTATCTTTTAGTGCTTTAAATCTTATTAAGTAAAAGCTCAATAATGGAAGGTAACCACCTTGACTTAAAAAAAAAAAAGAAGAAAAGAAAAAGAAAACTATGAAACAAGAAAAAAGCAAAAAAGAAAAAAAAACGAGAAATTAAAAAAAAAAAGGAAAATGAGCAAGGTGATCGACTTCAAAGATGAGTCAAATTACCAAAAGTCCAAATCTGTAAAGGATATTTGAGGCCAAACACTTTAAATTCTTAAGCTCAAAAGCAAAGCCCTTACCATATGATCTTACCCATTATACCAACCTTAATGAAACTTTTTTTACTAAAGAAATGAACTTATTTTAAGCGAAATTTGCTCATGAAATTGGGGCAAGCCCATATTTAGTTTCTCTTGGGTTCATGACTTATAAACTAAGGACAGATTGTATATGATTTTTTTTTTTTCAAAATTAGCCAAGCATATTGCTATCCATTTGTTTAAACCATTGACCAAAAGCTTTACATTGCAAAAAGGCCTATTGATTGTCCAGAATGTACCACTTACAGGATAGGTTATAATTTTTAGAATTGATGTTGAGAGTACAAATAGACCTATGAGAGTATAAGGAAGTCCAGTCTAACTAAACATTTCAAGTAATGATATCTATCACCTTAATGGAAAATTGAAGAGTTGAGTGTTTTTTGAAAAACATGAATGGTCATTTATTTTAAGTAAGAAATCAATGCTTCTAAAAAGTTTAGAGATCATGAATTATGCTTCAGGAAATGAGATTGAAAGAATGAGTGATCAACGGGTAAGGGGCAAGCCAACCCCTTATTTGTGATCTTTAGAGTTTTTGACACTTTCTTACTTGTTAGCAACATAATTTTCTATCAAATATTGTTTTTTGAAAAAAAGAAGAAAAAAGAAAAAAGACTTTTCAAAATAGATATGAAACTTTTACAATTATCAAGAGAGATTTCTTTAAAAAATAAAATAAAATTTTCAAGGAGTCATCAAAATCTCTCAAACTCAAGTTATAGATCAATTTGTCAAAATTCATGAAAGTTTTCTTCCTTTCTAGGATTGCTTGCTCATAAGGCCACTATTCTATCTGGTCTTTTTGCTAGGATCGCTATTCTATCTAGTCTATTTCTAGGATCGCTATCCTATTTAGTCTTTTTTTAGGAGTACTGTCCTATTCCTTTCTAGGATTACTTGCTTAAAGGAGCACTATCCTATCTATTCCTTAGTTAGATTGTTTGCTCAGAGGAGCATTGTCCAATCATTTAAAAGATTGCCTGCTCATGAAAGCATTATCTCATTTTGTCTTTAATAAAATTTCATCTTATCTTGTTCTCAAAAGATCTATCCTTTTGCACAAAATGAATCTCGAAGAGATCTATCCTCTTCGGATTATTCACCAAATAAAGAGAAATCTCAAAGAGATCTATCTTCTTCGGATTCTCTACTAAGTCAAAACAAATCTCGAAGAGATCTATCCTCTTCAGATCACTAAAACAAAACAAGAAATCTCAAAGAGATATATCCTCTTCAGATTACCAAGGTAAAACCAATTTTTGAAATCTTGAAGAGATCTATCCTTTTCGGATCACTAGAACAAAAGCAGAATCTTGAAGAGATCTATCTTCTTCGGATTAACCAAAAGGAATCTCAAAGAGATCTATCATCTTCAGGTTAACCAAAATGAATCTTGAAGAGATTTATCCTCTTCGAATTAACCAAAAGGAATCTCAAAGAGATCTATCATCTTCAGGTTAACCAAAATGAATCTTGAAGAGATTTATCCTCTTCGAATTAACCAAAATGAATCTCAAAGAGATCTATTATCTTTGGATTAATCAAAAGAAATCTTGAAGAGATCTATCCTCTTTGGATTATTCATCAGATCAAAAGAAATCTCAAAGAGATCTATTCTCTTCAGATTATTTATTAAATCATAACAAATCTTGAAGAGATCTATCATCTTCAGATTATTCACCAAATCAAAAGAAATCTTGAAAAGATCTATCATCTTCGGATTAAACGAAAAGAAATCTTAAAGAGATCTATCCTCTTCGAATTATTCACCAAATCAAAACGAATTCTGAAGAGGTCTATCCTCTTCGAATTATCTACCAAATGAAAAGAACTCTTGAAGGGATCCATCCTCTTCGGATTAAATGAAAAGAAATCTCAAAGAGATTTATCCTCTTTGGTTTATACACCAAAGGAAGTTTTTTTTGAAATCTCGAAGAGCTCTATCCTTTTCGAATTGTTCACTAAATTAAAAGAAATCTCGAAGAGATCTATCCTCTTTGGATTGTTTACCAAATTAAAAGAAATTTTGAAGAGATCTATTCTCTTTGGGTTGTTCAACAAGTTAAAAAAAAATCTTAAAGAGATTTATCCTCTTTGGATTGTTCAACAAGTCAAAACAAATCTCAAAGAGAACTATCGTCTTCAAATCATTTACCTAAGAGAAATTTCGAAGAGATCTATCCTTTTTGGATCGTTCGCCAAAACATTTGAAATCTTGAAAAGATCTATCCTTTTCGGATTAATTACTAGACCAAAACATTTGAAATCTTGAAACAATTTATCCTTTTCAGATTATCTACTAGACCAAAACATTTGAAATCATAAAGAGATCTATCCTCTTTGGATTATCCACTAAAACAAAGTTTTAATCTTGAAGAGGACTATCCTCTTTGAATTATCCAAGTAAGGTCTAGCAAAAATGAGTATCATTTTTGTTTTTGTAGCGAAATTTTAATTGAATTTCATTATAAAGAAAGGCAACTGTAGATATCTCATTTTTTTTATTTTCATTTTTAGATGAGCTAGGTTAATAAATAAACCAAAAAACAAGAAAATAATAAAAAAATTAAAATTAAAATAGAAAAGGAAAAAATAGAAAAATAAAAAAGAGAGAGTCAAGTCAAATCGTATCAAATCGAGTTGAATCTAATTGTATCGAGTTGAGTCGTATTCAATTGAATCAAATCATATCGAGTCAAGTCGAGTATATCGTATCGACTCGAATCGTATTAAATCGAATCGAATCATATCGAGTCAAGTTGCATCGAATTGTTTAAGATTAAATCGGATAATTGTGTGTGATTAATTTAATAAATTATTAAGTCTAGTATGATATAAAATAGATTTTCTATCTAAATTACATTAGGTTAGATTAGATTTATAATTTATTAAGTGGACTCTTGGATTAAATCAAATTGGATTGGATTAGGCCTAGTAAATAGAAAGCCTAAATAAGATTTCTAGAAGTTAAGTCAAATCTTCATCGTATCTTTTATTTATTAAAACTTGAATATGTAATTAAAAGATATGAAAGATTCAGTTTTTAGTTTATAAATAGAAATTTAGCGATGAAGTTTTGGACTGTTCTTTTTTTATTCCCACAATTCACTCAAAAATTCTGACCGAGTAACTAAACTCCAATCCCAAATTTCCGAAGTCTACGCTCCAATCCGAAGCCTAACGCCATTGTCGAAGTCCATACCATCAATCTGAAATCCTAATGACCAACTTTCCAATTCCCAAACAAAATCCAATTCGAAGCCATGATCCACAATCCGAAGTCTAACGTCCTAGAAGCAGCCACACAATCCAACAATTCCAATCCACGAAGTCCTGACACAAATCACGTCCTCAAAATTCAAGCACACGCTGATAGCTTAGGCCAACAATCTAAACAGCAGCTCATACGTACACACAAGTCCATTTACGTCCACGCCCTACTGTACGCCGAAGCTTCGTCCCCCGACTGTCCAAAGTCAACACAACACAATCAACTAATTTAATTTCCATGCTACAACGCCATCCTGACGTCCTCAATCCACATGCAATCCACAGTCTGACCGAAGTCCACATTCTCAATCCAGTGAAGCACATACAATCTGACATACGACATACAAGTAGTTCGACGCACGACATGCGAAATCCAACAGACAAACTCATTTAGGTAAAATTTATTTTATTTATTTAGTTTATTTAATTATCTTTATTAATTTATTTTCTTTTAGTGCAGGTTTATTATTTTTATTGTTATATTGTTGGATATCTTTTAGATAATTTGAGTTTTTGGATGAATTTAGTTAATTGAAAAATTGTATTTTTTTAAAGTTACATATCTTTTTTATCTGTATCTTATGATTGAGATACGTATCTTGAGGTATGTATTTTATAGTTAGAATTTAGAAAAAATACGTATTGAGATAAATATTTTACAGTAAAGATTTAGAAAAGATATGTATTGAAATATATATCTGATAGTTGAAATTAAAAAAAATACGTACGAAGATACGTATCTAGATCGTATCTTTAATATATTTTTTAGTTAGGATTTAGAAAAGATATTTTTTTTTACACGTAATGATTTTAAAAATAAAAAAAATCTTAATCGGGATTTAAAAAAAAATTTAGTTAGTTAGGGTTTTTTTTAAATTCAGGAAAATTAGATTTCTTAGGTTTTTTTTTCCAAATAATAATAAATTGATAAATATATGTAAACCTAGCTCGATTTTCAAAATAAAAAAAAAATCTACCTATTAAACATTTTATAAAAAGAGAATTACAGTTGGTTTGATCTCGAATAGCTGGTATATAGACATCTTTGGAGTAATTGTATACAAAATAAAACATTTTTTTTCCTCTGTTTGAAAAATTCGTAATAAAAAATAATAAAAAATTCAATTTAGTTATCTTTTGTATATTTAGGTATATTTTAGTATTTTTTAGAAAATTATAAAAATAAAGCCCATTAATTAATATTTTAGATTTTACATGGTGATTTAGTTTTAATAGGTTAGCCCTCGAATTTGATTTTCTCTTGTTTATTTTTCTAAAAGTTATTTTCTTAGAAAATTCTTAGATTAGTAGCTTCAAAAACCTTAATTTCATTTTTTACTAATTCAACTAGTTGGCAACTGTAATTTTTTAAAATTTTAAGAAAAATATTTCCTTATTTTAATGTTGAGTAATTTATATTAAGCGGGTTGGGCTTGATACAGATTAAATTAAGGAAATTGAAATAGGACTCGATGCTAATAGTTCACTAATAAATAGCTCGAAGCTTGCTTCCTTCATTTAGTTTGATATAGTATGGTGACCTGCTTGATGAAGTTTGAATATGATTTCTTCAACTAGTGCTTGAAAATTGGTTGCAAACTGCATATTGCCTAAGCCAAATGCAGTTGTATTTCAGCTGCTAGAAATCCAAAAAAACATGCCCTGTTACAGCTTTATCTATGTTGGTTCACTTCCAAGTAATCTCGACAAAGACTTCGCAACTCTGTTATAGAGTTCGGTTCTACTCTATGTTTAGAGTGAAGACAATTTGATACGCATATTTTTTACTATAAAGCGGAGAGGTCATGGTTAACATAAAGAAGGCAATTTTTGAGTAAAAGCTCATTAAACACTTTCTCTCAGGGAGATGTTTCTTAGGCGAAGCCAGCCCTGCAGTGGACGTACATGTGGATGGACTCGGCACCCTTAGACTTTCTCGACAAACTCAAAGTAGCTCGGCAAGTGCGAGCTGTTGTAAGCTCGGCCTCGACTTTGTTTTGATCTCGTAAGTCGAGGCTTCTTGATTGTCTCTTGGTTGTTGTTGCTATAACTTGTCCCATGAATTCCACAAGTTCTTCGATTTCATGCAATAAATCGAAACTTAGAACTTCCTGAATTTTCAATCCTTTGACATTTGACCTAAGATGAGTACAAACATTTCCTTTTTTTAAGCAACTTATATGAGATGCTGTTGCAACCATTGTAATATTGCTTAGCATAGGTATCTATAATAGCTCGACATACGATTCTTTTCATAAAAATTTAGTGCAGGTCGGATACTTAGATCAAACTTGCTTCGAATTAGCTAAGTCATGTGAAGGTCAGTTCTACATAGAGAACACCTCAGTCTAATGGATGTTAGAGCTCGGCTCAGCCATTATACAGTTCGGCGTCTTGGTAACTTGCAAGCCGATAGAATTTATTTGGCATGGCATGAACTATAAATCGGAGCTCGGACAAAAGGAGCTTGGAGCTCGGGCTCCTATCACGTCACTCGAAGAAGCTCATATCAGTTGGACACTTAGCTTCTCGGTGACTTGCAGGCCAATAGAAGAAACACTCAGCATTAGAAGTTCGACTTCAGTTCCTCAGCTGCACGGATTGTGGTAACTCAGCAAGAAGAGGTCTTCATTAAGGAGATCAATTTGGCATTAAAGCTCTGCTATGTTAGCTTGGCTACTCTAAAATTGGATAGCTCATGAAGTCCTTAACACAACACAATCACTAGCCTTATAACTCAATCTCCTTTGAGAATTGCTCGGCATTAGGCCTAGGTGACTATCTTAAGGCTTGTGAAAGGCTTAGATTTCGGTTGTACAGTCACTCGACAATGTATTGAAACTCGCTTCTGACTTTGATTGCTCGGCTAATGGAGTTGATCAACTTAAGCATGTGAATGAGTTCTACTCGGCTACATAGTTAGCAAAGACAACAAACTCGGCCGCTTGAGAAGTTATAGACAACTCGATGGTTTATACTCTGGAACGCAGTATAGTCGAAAATAATTTTCGATCTTCCAGTATAGTAGTGATAACTCTTATTTTAAATACATTTCTCATGGTGATTTTATAGTATTTCTCTTACATCTTTAGTTTTCTTTAAAGAAATTGATACCTAATTGAGTAAAATTTTGATTTCAAGGTTTGAACATGTTCTTGGATTGAAAAAGAAGAAAAGGAATCAAGTTTCACTCAATTTAGAGTTCAAATGAATGAGTTATGAAGTTTTGAAGTTACATAGTCTAGGACACAACTGTGTCCCCAGGCTGTGTCCATCTAGGAAGATTTGCCAAGGTCAGAAAGTTAAATGACCTGGGGACACGATTGTGTACCAGGCTATGTCTGGTGATGAAAAAAAGAGACTTTACAATACATTATAAAAGGATTTATTAGGGTTTCACATAGAGGATTGGACATTCAAAAGAGAAGAGACTTGAGGAGAAGGAAGGGAAAAAGGCGCAAACAACACCCACTTTAAGATTGAAGAGATTTATCATCAACAAAAAAAGGGGTTTTTCGTGTTTTATTTATTCATTTTGTTGCAATTCATTTTTAGTTTCATTATGATAGCTTAAGACTCTTGTATTTAGGATTATGGAACCTAGGGTTTCATGTAACTATTAGATTGATTGATAATTTTCAATAAAGTTTCTATCTTTTCTTGATTCAACTATGTTATTTAATTGTTAATTGATATTTCTAGGATATCAATTTATGATATTATGCATGATGATTGAGAAATCACATGTGTAATGAGATCTTGACATAATTGGAGAGAATTACATGTGTACTTAGAGATAAGATACATGTTTCTTTTGGAAAGTTGTTCTTTTGTGTGGGAATTCATTATACATTAATGCGATTCTAAATTATATTACTAAGTGAAGAGATTCTGGTAAATAATTTAGGATTAGGGTTAATATGCTTGAGAAATGTATTAACTTTACTTGTAAATATCTTCGGTCAAGAATAATAGAGATTGAATTGGATACGTTTTAAGCGGCTACATGTTAAACACTCGGAGAAATAATTCCTAAATATGTTATTTTCTTTCTTGAAGTTGTTCTTAGTTTTATCGCTTTCTAAATTGCTTAATCAAGTCTCATAATTAGATTAGTTTGTTAATCTTAGTATTTTTTATTCATTCAACTCATCCCAATTTTCCGGTTAGATAATAGAGCTAAGGTTAATATTAGTACTTGAACTCTCTGAGGAATCGACTTGGACTCACATCCACTATATTAAAACTGATAAGTGCACTTGCCTGATATCAAGTAGCTTAATTCAATGCTATTCTATGAAGGATATATCTTAGCATGGTGATGAAAGCTCGGAACAATGGAGCTAAATTCAATACCAACGATGAAAGACCAATATGACTTAATGACACTTGTGCTTGTAATTCATAGCTATCCAAGTCAATGCTTGTTATTCTCGCTTGCCCATCTAAAGCAACTAGTGCACTGATTGCATCTAAAACCAAAATTATGGCAGCTGTTGATATCAATTTTCCTTTTCAAGGAATGCAGACTCAAATCGTAGTGGTTACTCAAGGTAGTTTTCAATGTGAAACTGCATATTTTTTCAACATGTGGTGCCATGACAATTATCCAAAGTGGTTTTCCACTTTCATAGACTAAGTTGATCTTGAAAAAAATGGCAAAAAGGAAATAGAATCTATCTTTAATGAAAAATAACGTTATAATCTCCTAATAGTTTTCGCATATGAATGAAATATAAGACAGTATCAAGGGATTTTGTCCTCTTTTCACTAGAAAAACTCGAGAATTCTAAACAAACTAGTACGGTGAGAATAAATCGATTGCAATAGAATCAAAATACATTAACACACATCCTTCTTCGTTAGATGAATAAAAAACCTTGAACTATTCTACTGTTTTGCACTACAGCAATTACATGGTAGTTTTAAGCTTTTCTTGCTTCACAGATTGCACAATGAAAACCAAGAATCTAAACCAAATTATTCTCCAAGATCATGATGAAGCAAGAAAAAGAAATACTGCTGTTGGACTTTAAAGCTAGGAGAGAAGAAAAATCCCAATAGATGCAACATAATCGGCCAATTATTAATAGAATTGTATGGATTCTAAGAAATTATGAATAGAAGTAAGTATAGCAAACCAAATTTGGAAGAATCCATTTGAGCAAGAATGTCTTGCTAGGTGATTTTTGAATAACATTGGGAATCATAGCAATAAATTACACATTTCTAAAGACGGCACCAGTTATTGATGAGTAATTCTTGTTCCAATACACGAACACCTGCAACACGAAAAACATCTACAAGGAGTGCCGAAGGGTACTCTAGCACGGCTACTCCGATGCTTAAGTTAGCTTTCTTGTGATGAGAGTAAAATTGTTGAATGGTTATGGGAGTGAGAGAATGGAGAAGTGAGTCACCTTACTTAGGAGTCTTACTTGGTATTTATAGTAAGTCAATAGAGATCGTCCCTATACCGAATACTTTGATTGGGCTTAAATATCGAGCTGACTAATATAAGCCCACATAATAATCATTAAAAAATGCCTATCAATAGTAGGATTGTGACATGCTTTCGAAATAGTAGTGAAGGTATGTTGTAAAGATATTAAAGATGGTTTTTAATTAGGTTTGGATGGAATTCACTTAAGCTTGATCTAGGGCAGGGCACCTCAATCAACTATGTAGTGAAAAATCTCATCTTAGCCTCATTTTCCTATATGATCAACTAGATACTCAATTCTTGTCATGGATTAAGTATTCTAATCCTAGAAACTAAGGGGTTAATCTCCTCTCGATCTCATAGTTGTAAGAACTCGTTATCAATACTTTAGTGACTTAATGACTTAATTACGGAGTTATACAATTAATCTCCTTACGGTCTCATAATTATGTAAACCCATTAACTCATAAGTGTAATTCCTAGGACTAATCTCCTCTCAATCTCATAATAACAAGGAAAAACCATTGAAAATTTCATTCACAAGCACATCAAATAAATCAATTGAAATACCAAACTTCAAAATCCCACTTAAATACTCAAACCCATATCAAAACTACAAAATATCACCATCTACAACATCCATGTTTTCACAAACCCACTAAAACTAAATTAACCACTCTTGGTATTAAGAATGACAACAAGAATAGATGAAAATATAGTAGGAAATTCCATTAGTAAACAAGCAAACAAGATGATGACAAGAGAACAAGTGATTAGACAAAGATAAGATAATAGATACTCACTAAACTAACTTAAATGTGCATCAAGATCATAAAAATAGATGTTAAATATCATAAACAAGTCAAGGAAATAGCAAAACAGGCAATGAGCTTGCAAAACTGGATTGGACCCTACAAAAATCCTAGTTGTAGCTCACATTCTTTGTTGCAAATGCGAGTATATATAATTTTAGGTTACTAATCGATCAGTATATAGGTAAACCGATTGATCGGTAGACAAGTGTCAACATTGGGTTGTCTCCATATTTTATAAAACGCGGTGTTTAGGGAATATGGTTTTAAGTGTGAAAAACTCAAACCTTAACCTTAATTTCTTCTACTAATCGATTGGTGTAAATGGTATCGATCGATTAGCATGAGTGATTCTACCCTTATACTTTCTATTCACACTATTGTCTTCTCCTTCACTCGATTGCCTAAGAAATCGATATAAACCTGATGTGCAAGACATACTGATTAGTCGATAGTAAGGCTATTGATCGATTGATAGGCTAAAATTCCTAATTTCGTTGATTTTAGACTCCTTGATCAAATGATGAGGGCTACCAAGACCATGGTAACCTTCATGCACTTATACATAAGATATAAAATTAATAAAATTTATCTAAAATCAATCATTTTTCATAAATTTTTATGAATTTTATTGAAGTTGATCCATTTTGTGCATAAACTCCAATTTCATACAAACTTAACAAATTTTTGCTCAATTCATGCACAAATGCAGGTTTTTAAGTTAGGAAAAATTACACGTTTTGAATTGTGATCATCCTGGCCAAGATGCTAGCCCCTAAAATCCTTATACTTCATCGAACAAACGAATGAAAGAAATTTTCTTCAAGTTTTGTCTACTCATAGCATGTTTCTTACTTTATTTGATTATTATTATTATTATTTTGGTGCCAAGTCTTGATATAGACTCAAATGATCAAGCACTCGTGAAACCAAAGTGGTTCAAGTGAACTTGGGTAGGTCGCTAGGATTTTAAGTTGCATCTAATACTTGTTAGGTCATTACTAGCTTCTAGTGTTAGCCCAATTTTGTATGCTTCAATTAGCATTTTGTTTCCAAATGTTTAGGTGTTCTTGGGAGAGCCGTTCTATTGAGGAGTGCTTTAAGTAGGCTCATAGGCTTCATGACTAAGTCATAAGTAACATTCTAGGATTTCAAGCTCATACGATTACCTTAAGATCCAAGCTCCTAAATTTAGGGCACTGAACTATAATATCCATTTAATTTCAAACTTTACAGTAAGGTTAGAAAAATTAAATGAAGTAATTAAAGTAAAAGTCAATTTCTTAAAATAAGCTATATAAAAACATTAATTTAAGAAAATATCAATTTATTGCTAAAGTCGATAAATATAAAAAATGTGAAATTCAAGCATTTAGATGTAACGAGATACTAGAGATAAGTTATTTAATTTATAAAAATAATAAATGAAATTGAATTATATGTAATATACATGTATTAACATAGAATATGCATTATTTGTATTAAATATACATATATAATAAGAAGTTATTATTAAAATAAGATAAATTAATATAAAAAATTGGAAAATTAATTAAAAAAAAATGAATGGATGAGTCATCCTATGATGTGGCAGCTAAGGATTAAATTGGATTAATGAGTCAAAAGGCAAATAATAAGAAAACGATACCTAATGCTTTAGAAAAAAAAAAAAAAGAAAATGACATGTATAAGCCACATATCCAATTTTTATAAATCCTAATCCATTTGGAAAATATAAATAGGGCATGTACACTTCAAAAACAATATTTTGGAAGTTTGAAAATATTAAAAAAACACACAAGAAAATTTTGAAACAAATTAGAAAAAAAATAAGAAAATTAGAGCAAAAATAGAATACGGAATCTGATCTGGTTTAATAGGCTATTGGTGTCTAGTTGTGGTGGCCATTTGGGGTCAAGGAAAACACCACTAGAGGAGGTGTTCCGATAAGGTTGGGTGGTAAGAGGGTAACCGGAGGTAGTCGATTTAGGTGAACTAAATTTCCAATCAAATATTTGTAATTTTTCTAAAAATATCAAATGATGTTATTTAATTGTGAAACTTGGTTTTCTAGAGTTATTTTACGTATAGATTAATTTAGTAATTTTATTTTAGTGAAATAATTATTGGAAATATAAGGTCCTTAAGAAATGGCTTCGTTTGGACAAAAATTGAATTTAATTTTAGAAATAATAAATAATGTTATTTCAAGTTGAAAATTTGTACAAGACATACTCAATATATGTATTTAATTGTAGTAACAAGAATTTTTGAAAATAATCATGTTTACTATTTATTGTAATTATTCTAAATAAAACTAGCAATTTCACTACTTTATGGAATTAACTTGTTTTTAACAAAATCAAGGTATGAGCCCTATGTATTATGATTTCTGGAAGTTCATAACGATGTTTGGGACATTTAAATTTTATATTGTGATTAAATTTACTTATTTGTTTAATTTTTGCTAATTTTGAGTTAAAATTGCTATTTTCATAAAAATAAATAATAGTTGGTTTAGTATAATTCACGGTGAATAATTAAACTACATATATATTTTTTTGAGTCTATAGGATTTTTCGTGGAATTAATTGGGTTCATATACTATTTATTATGCATTTTCATAATATAAACCTATATATTAATCTAATATATAATTACTAACTAGTATTGGTGTGATACTTGTTAAACATGTAAAGGATTTGTAATTTTAAGTATATAACGAATGTTGACCAGCTCGGGGAATGAGGAATTTTTTGACTTTTAATTTAGATTTAGGATTTCTTTAAGTTAATTACAAAGTTACAATTATGTATGGTCAAATCAATAACACGAAAAGGTATTTTTGGAATTTTGACAAAATCAATAAGCCTTGATTCTTAAGATATCTTAATATTACTCAAAATAATAATTGCAATGATATAAAGTTTATCAAAATCCGATAAGGAATGAGTAAGATGCAATTGAATTAAGCTTAGAAACGTAATAACGAGAACGCATAAGAATTTAATATTGACTCGTAGTTGACTTGGGGTCTGTATATATTTTTCTAGGTGTAATAAGTAAGGAATGACCATATCGTGGAGCTTAGGATTTTACGCTATTGTCGAGCTCGAGTATGTGGGCATTTCTATTTTTGTGCAAGTAGACCTATGTCTACTTAACTTAGAGTCTATTGTGTTATGAATTATAATAACGTGCTAGATTGATTAGATACCTAATTTTGTTGAATGTGTGTGACTAAGTGAAATGTTTCTTTGTGTATGACTGATTCATTGATATGTATTCTTATTTAGAAAACTTGGAAACTGAACTATTGGTTAGAGTGTTCACTTAGGTGAACACTATGTGAAGAAATGCAATATAAGGCTGAGAAACAAAACTGAAGATGAGATAGTATAACGTGGAACTTGAGATTCATGCCTAATACTAAGCTACTTTTCTATTTACTACATTCATGGCATGGCATGAAAGGACCTATGGATCGAGTTTCTAAAAATCTTGAAAATTGTTGAGTTGGCTTTGGAGCATATAGAATGCATTGCTCAACTTATTCTAGCTACATTAAGTGACTAACTATATATTGGATTTTCAAACTACAAAAGGTGGTTTTTGTTAAGGGTCCTACTCTCAAGCAGCTCCTTGTTGCCCTAAGTTACTGGATGTTGTATTCAGATGCCTAGGTATGTTGACTAACCAGATGAGAAATTGGAAAAGTATCGGATATCGGTACTGATGCATGTTACATGCATAAGCATAGTATGGATTTTTTGCATAAACAATTTGTATTGATAACTCAGGTTATGAGATTGAAAGTCTTATAATATTGATCTGTATGAATGTATGTATGTATGTACGTTCTATGTTTTGTTTTATCCACTATCACTTAGCTCATAGAGAGCTGAAGGGATACTTGTGTATCCTTAGGTTATGAAGAGAATCGACGGGACAGCATCAGCTGAAGGAAAAAGTCTCTTGAGAGCATATAAGACGAAGTCAGCCGCTTTTAAAGAAGTTTGGTCATATTTTGTTCTTATTCCTATAAAGGATTTGTATACATGGAAAAAAAAAAGTATTGTATTTTAGGTTTGGTTATGTTAACAGATGTAAACTTTTGTATAAATAGGTGTTAAGTTGAACTTTGTTGTAGTATACTTTTGTTATAAATAGAACTTTTATTGAGTACAAAAAGGTATTCCTATGTGATGGTATATCCTATGTGATGATATATCCTATGTGTAGATACCTCATTTTTGCTAATTTTTGTTTATTGTTGTTAATTGAGCCAAGTTAATTAATAAAAATAAAAAATAAAAAAGGAAAATAAATAAATAAAAAATGAAAAAATGAAAAAAATGGAAAAAAGAAAATCAAGTTAGGAGTCAAGTTGTGTTGAGTTGGATTAAGTTAAGTTGTTGGATCAATTATTAAGATGGGTTGAATAAATTAGTTTTGGGCCACATCAATTTAGGGGCTCAAAATCAGGATTTATTAAATTATTGAGCTAAATTGGATCGGGCTGAGCCTTAAAAGAAAAGCCCTAACTAGCTAGGGTTCCTAGAAATTAGGGTAAATCTAGGTTAAATCGCAAACAAATCTTTCGTATCGAATGGAGCTTATAAATATCATGTCGATCAGTAATTAAAGGAGCCTTTCTCTTTTATCACACATACCCAAAATCACTATAGACACCCCACGTAACTCTATACACCATTAATCAAGCCTCATAAACCTTCACGTGCCACCACACGCCCCATACATCGTTGCATGAGCACTATGCGCTACCCCAACATCACAGCACCTTAGCGCTATCACATCGCATCACTGCCCAGATCTACGCCGCCACTGTAAAGCACTATTGCCAGGCGTCGCCCATTGTCGCTTGAAGTACTGCCCAGGCATCGCCTATTGTCACTTGAAGCATCGCCTACTGTCACCCTAAGTCATTGCTCAAGCTCTTGCTCATGCCATCGCTCGAGCTCTCGTTCTTGTGTCGCCTGAGTCATCGCCTGTGCCATCGCCTCGTTCGCCTGTATGTCGCCCGAGCTCTTGCTTGTACTATCGTCCTCTCATTGCCCTCACTTGCCTATGTATCGCCTGTGCCCTGGCCCAATATTGCCTATGCTCTCACCCAGCTGCACACTCATCTGCTCGCCCATCTACTTACCCATGCATGCCCAAGCCATCGCCCGAGTCATTGCCCAGTCCTCACCTAATGCTGTCGTACCACCACCTAGATCACTGCCCAACACTGACGATCTAATGTTAGGTAATTTTCCAGTTTTTAATTTTTTTTAATTTATTATTTTATTTTCTTTATTTTTAGTAATTTTTATTAATTTGCTTTATCAATTATTTATTTTTATTATTAATTAATTTTTTTTTTGTGTTTAAGTGTAGGTTTTTATTATTATTATTTATTTTTCAATTTTTGTTAAATTAGGTCTTTCTTGAAAAATCATGTTTTTTTATAAAAAATTTATTTTTAGCACTTAAGGTTTTTTTTTTAAATAAAAAAATATAAATTGAGTTTTTCTTAAAGATAGTCGGTTAAGGTTTTTATTTATTTAATTTAGAAAAATTATATTTTTTAAGTTTTTTTAAATAATAAATTGATAAAAAATATAAACCTGGCTTAATTTTCGATATAAAATTAACCTACCCACTAAAAATTTTATAAAAAAGAACTACGGTCAGTTTGATCCCGATTAGTGAGTACGTAAGTACTTTCGGGGTAACCGTTAAAAAAATAAAATATTTTTTTCCCTTTTTAGAAATTTGTAATTAAAAAAATCATTTTCAGTTACTTTTGCCTATTTAGGTATTTTTTAATATTTTTAGGAAAATTACAAAAAAAAAAAAAAACAGGGCCCATCAAATTTCTTTTTCATTTTCACATGGTGACTTAATCTTAATAGGTTAGCTCCCAAACTCGGTTTTTTTGGTTCAATTTTTTTAGAATATCCGCAGACTAGTGGTTAAATTAAGGTTTTCACCTAAAAACCTTAATTTTATTTTTATTGGTTGAATTGATTGGCAACTCTAATTTAAAATTTTTTGTTTAAAAAAGTATTTTCTTAAGTTTAATGTTGAGTAATTTATATTAAGCGAGCTGGGCTTAATATAGGTTAAACTAAGGAAATCGAAATAAGGTTCAACACTATATTATGCCAGGATGTGACATCATGCTTAGTCTAGAGTATTAAGCCTTCCTAGGTTGTTAAATAGGTGTAGACCTAATTTACCGACTGGGTCGATGTACTTGGTCTGAAGTGTTAAACTATCAAGTATAAGTACCACTAGGGTATCTTAGGTTAGGCATGTAAATTTAACCGATGTGTTTACGGCTTAAGACTCTTAGGTGTAATAACCGACAAGAGTGTCTAGGTGTTGAGGATTTATGTTGAGCTCTTCATAACACTTTATAAAAAATAAGGCTTTAAGTTGTTCACATTCTATGTCCTCAAGATGAGTTGTCCATTGAGGGTCTCTAGTCTATAAGCTCAGCTGCCTTCCTTTCTTACTTGCACGAGGTCCTTCCAATTTAGTGTGAGTTTTCCTTACCCTTCTCCTAGGCTGATAGCCTCTAGCTTGTAGCATGCTAGGTCTCCAAGTTGAAAGACTTTATGCTTAACCTTCTTATTGTAGTATCTAGCCACTTGCTGCTGCTAAGCAATTAATCGAGCTCTGGTGACGTTGCACAACTCGTTAATGGTGTTGAGGCTCACTTATAAGGTTGTTTGGTTGGTTTTGGTGTCGAAGTTTTAGACTTTGCTTGTCAAGAGCTCCAGCTTGATGGGTAGCACAGCTTCAGAGTTAAAGGCATGGTGAAATGGAGTCCCTTAATGGATTTTTTTTCAATTGTTTAATACCCCTAAAGGATGGTCGGGAGCTCATTGACCTCACTTCCCCTCTGCTTACTCCATTCTCTTCTTTAGGCTATTTAAGACTATCTTGTTAATGACTTCAACTTAGGCATTAGTCTTAAGGTAGGTTGCCAAGGTAAAGTAGAGACTAATGTAGTGCTTCTCACAAAACTCTTTAAACTTGGTGCTATCAAACTGCTTGCCATTGTCTACGAATAGGGTGTAAGATACCCTAAATCTGGTTAGGAAGTTGGTGAGGAGGAAACCTTCGACCACCCTAACAGTAATACTCACGATAGTAATACTTGTGACCGCTTGAGCCTTGGCCTACTTAGTGAAGTAGTTTATAAATTCTAAGATGAACTGAAGACCTTTAAATGCTTTAGGGAAGGGTAGTCCGAGGATATAAGCCCCTACTAGGCAAATGGCCATGGGCTCGTCATAGAGTGGAGCTCAATGCTTAGGACATGACTGATAAGTACATGTTTCTGGTACTTATGGCATTTTTGTACCATAGTCTTTGCATCTTCTTTCATTATTGGCCAATAGTAGCCAAGGCGAAGTGCTTGAATATAGAGCGCTTAAGCTTAAATGTGATTATTGTAGACCCTAGCATGTAATTCTATAGGGTATGGATGTCCTCCTTAAGTTTGAGACACTGAAGTGAAATGTTGTGCCTACGATAGTAGAGAAGTTGTATTATAGGCAAACCTCTTGGCTATACCCCTATCCTTAAGCAGCATCCCTGTCTTGAGATATTCAAGAGTCCAATCCATCCAGCAAGGTTCAGTAGAAGAGGGTAGGATCTTTAGAACTTCATGCGGTTGCTCTTTGACTGTGCACTCGGAGATGTACTGTAGGAAGATTTGCTTGTAATTCCTGTAGGACAATGGATGTGGATATAAGCTTCGATAGTTTATCTAGTTTTTAGTTCTCTAGTTGACGAAATTTTATGATACTCCCCTTAGACTTATTGTACTACGAACATGGAGTCCAAATAGATCTCCACCTTCTTAACCTCGAAGTCTTTAGCGATCTTGAGGCCGATAATGAGTGCTTTATACTATTCTTCATTGTTATTTGCTAAGAATTTGAACTTGAGCTTATACAAGACCTTAGTATAGTAAGGCCTTTGCAAAACTATGCTTACTCCACTCCTCAATCCTTCCCACCGCCGCTGCCGCTAACCCCCCCCCCCTATACATGAGTGGAGGATTTGCTCCTTTTTGATGTACTCGAGATGAAGTCTGTAAGGACTTATGCCTTTATAACTTGCTTTGGTCGAAATTGAACTCCATGAACACTAAACTCCAATGAATACTAAACCATGCAACCAGAGGCATTAGGCTTCTACAAGATGGTTTATGGTGGTCAGTCAGTAAGGATAAAGATAGGGTGTGCTTAAAAGTATGGCCTCACCTTCCTCGTAGCAATCACTATAGCTAAGTCAAACTTCTCCATTAGTATGTACTTGGTCTCCGAGCTCTATAGATATGGCTAATGTAGTAGACTAGTTTGTGATCTCATCCATCTATTTAGATAAGCATAGAGGATAGTGCTTGATCACTTATTACCTAATCACTTACTACTAGGTATAAGTAAAGTTCTTTCCCCAAAACTAGTTTAGAGAGTACAAATGGGCTTATTAGGAACTACTTAAGCTTATAAAACACGATTTGGCATTTTTTGGTTGAATTGAACTTTGATGGGTAATTTAGTAACTTAAAGGACTGGGAACATTTGTCAGCACTTCAAGACACAAAGTGGTTGCGCACGACTATCTTACTGGTAAGCCATTACACTTTCTTGATGGTTCAAGGGATTTATGTTGTGAACAGCTTTTATCTTGTCTAGATTGGACTCGATGTTATACTCTATGACCGTGAAATTAAGGAACTTACTTGAAGCTACCGTAAAGATACACTTCTAGGGTTTGAGCTTCATATGATAATTTACAAAGAGTGTTGAACGTCTCGTAAGTCCTCAATGTGGTCGGTCTTATCCTTACTCTTGACGATCGTGCCGTTGATGTAAACCTTAATATTCCATCTAAGTTGTAGCTAAAAGATCATTGTCACCAACCTTTAATATGTTGCCCTTGCATTCTTAGGGCCGAAGGGTGTAACTTTATAGTAGTATGTGCTAAAGTTGGTGACAAACAATGTCTGTACTTCTTCTGAAGCCATACATATCTAATTGTAGTCTAAGTAAGCATCCATAAAGATGAGCATTACAAGGCTCAACGTCAAGTCAATGAGTTGGTTAATCTTGAGGATGGTAGAGCAATCTTTCGACTAGGCTATTGAGGTTGGTGCAACCCATACACATGCGCTACTTCCCATTGGACTTCTTAACTAGAACTATATTGCCTAGCTAAGTTAGATAGAACTCCTCCCTCATAAATCTAGCTCGAAGTAGCTTTTACACCTCCTGCTTAATGGTGGCTTGTTGCTTAGGTGCAAAGTGTCTCCTCTTCTATTTAACAGGCCACAAATTAGGATCTACTCGGAGATGTACATCACTTTAAGGACATTGATGATGTCCTTCATCTCCTGGGGGATGATACAAAGATGTTGGCGTTGCTTCAAAGGAAGGTGATAAGCTAGTCCCTGTGGTCGACAGATAGTGACATCCCTATACGCATGGTATGTTTGAGGCTACTCCTAAACTATATTACTTTAATCTTCTCTACAAGCTCTCCTAGTTAGTTATGTGTTTCCCCAGGCTCTAATTCGACATGCATGACTTGATTGCAAGTGTTCTCCTTAAGGTAAAGTGATCTTAACAACTTCTAGTCACCTTGGCCTATGTCAACTCTCGTAAGCGTGGGAAACTTTACCTTCAAGCATTATTAGCTGATGTACATGTCAAATTTATTCAAACTTAATCTCCTTAATATGGCATTGTACAAGGACTTAATAATCAACAATAATGAAGACTATCAATTGTAAGGCAACGTGTTCGTTGTTACCCAACAAAACAAGGAGAGTAATGAGGCCTTAAATTTGCCATTGAAGCTAGCTACGCTCTACTTGTAGGGTCATAAGGCCACTTCTAATTTATCCTTCATGTATTCATAAGAGTGATAAAAGAGCATGTCTATTGAGCTACCATTGTTGATCAACGTCTTAAGGACATCAAAATAGCCTATCTCTATGTTGATCACTAAAGGATCAATGCATGGATATTCTATGCCTCCTTTATCCTTAGCTAATAAGGAAATGGTAATATAAATCTTTTGCTTCTTTGCTTAGATATAGAGGACCTTGTGCTTCGTTGTGGAAGTAGATGTAACATCCCCTAGCCTTGGTCCTTTAGTTATTGTTTAGCCTTGTCTTCTCCTACCCCGATGCTGCTAGTCATTGGGGTTATGTTGTTGCTATAGTTGTTGCTGTTAATCAATTCGGTGGAATTGGTGATATGGGTACTGATCATGGGTGGATACACTTCTAATGGTATCACACAAACATAAGGGGTAGGTTTGCGTTGCAAAATGGCTCAAAAGATAAATGGTAATCGAAGGTTAAGTTGGTTCTTGTACACCAACGATGAATATTACACTCCAACACCTTATACAAACTTAGTTAATTTACACATAATGAGTCTCACTTCACTAAAGTAACATTCTTTGATGAACATGTGAATGAAGGGGAGATACCCTTAGCAGAACCCCCTGAGGTACAACTATCTATAGGGGAAGAGGCTTAGATTTGAGCATTCAAGAAAAAGAAGATGCGTGGTTATCATAAGGGTATGAAGAAACAAAAGCGAACCAATGATGTTATGAAAGTAGAAGGCACATTATAAGCTAAGAAGTGCGAGAACTATTAGTAGCTAGGGCATGTTCTTACTAGTTTTATCCTAATTTTCATTCCATATGTAAGCGTAGTGATAACTGCTTCTCATTAATGAAAGAAGTTCCTTTTCCCATCATCAGTATTTTCATTCCATATGTAAGCGTAGTGACAACTTAGTGCACGAAGTTAATTTTACAAAAAAATTTACGTATGACTGAAGGAAACTAAACCCCTCGATTGATCAAAAGAAAGTAATAATAAACATAGTATATAAACCATACATCGTTGCTGGAGAGTAAGAGTCTGGTCTCATGAGCGCATAATGATGAGCTTGGCTCGTATGTTATAGACTAGTAGTAGCACTAGCTCCCCACATACATCATGTCATGATAATCATGTATAGCTTTCATGCTATCTAATTTCTATGTTTCTTACCATCAAAGTAGTGAAAGACAATCTCATTTGTGAGCACTTTAACATATTGACATTCAAACCTAAGTAACATCCTGGTAAGCTACATTATGTAATCAAGTAGTAGGAAATACCCCCTTGATTAATGAGAAAGAATTATTGATCACAAGAAATTAGTGTCACTATTGTTATGTATACGTGATTGAGTACCTCTTGAAAGGGATCTTCCATATATTATCATTAGCAAGTAAAAGTCTTGTCTCAACACATGAGATGACATGTGAGATCCCTTATATCACTAAGTCTAAGCAGTCTTACAATTATGCCTATCTTAAAAAACATCCCCTTAAATCATTGAGTCTATGCAGTCTCATAATTACATCTATTATACAAGAGGCCCCTTAGATTGAAGAGTCGAAGAAGTCTTGAAGTTATGATAATCCAAAATTTGAAGCTCATGATTGCTTAACACTAGTATGACTTGGTTAAGCCTTTGCTCCCTACCACATGGTGTCATTTTTTAAGAAGAAAGAAGAGATAACGAAGCAATTTTACTATCTTACACTAGATAATAGCATTACTTAGTTGAGATATTACTCTTAAGCACGTGAAGCCTTTATGAACAAAGCACGCTCAGACTCAAGATATGCTTGGTTATGTTACCACTACGTCAAGATATGCTTCTCACAATCTATCAAGACATTGTAAGTCAATGGGGGGATCGAAGCCATTCCATTACATTATTGTCTAATATGCCACTAATAAGTGAAGAGCTATTGCCCCTAAGTGCATAATGACAAGACACTTTCATAAAAGCTAATGAAAGTGCTAAAGAGATAAAGGAGCTAAAAAGTCAGTTAATGAACTTCATTGTTATTGATTCTACATATTCAATTATGGATTGTATCTATATGAAAGAAGATTATATGAAAGAAGGCTTAAGACAGTATCTATCACAATTGGTCAATTATAGATATGCACATACAACCAAGGTTTTATATAAGTGCTCTTATGAAAACAATGTGTTGCTATAAAGCTAAATCAATGAGCCCCTTCAAGGTATTGTGACTTTCAAAGACTAGTGTACTATAATATACCACTAGGTCCTTGATGTTATCATAAGGGAATGAGATGCATCGTTATATTTGCTTTATACAGCACTCCTTATGCATGAAGCCTTTATGTGTGTCTTCTCGTAATACTCAAAGCACGCATATGCATAAGGCTCAATGTACATGTAGCACTCGACACATTAGTGCTTTAGATACACTACTTTATAACATCTCCTTTTCCCAATATGAAGGATGACATTACTAGAGCTGTGCATTATATAAGACTACTCACACATAATGTCATGTTGCCTCCTCCTATTGATTCTTAAAAGTGGTAGCAATGCATACATGCAGTTGTTACCACTTAGGGGAGGAGGAAGGGGTAATTACATGTGAAAACCAAGGAAAGTAAGTGAGTTAGTAAAGTGAAGTACAAATGGGATAGAAATCATATAACTATATAAGTAAGAAGTTAAAGAAAAAATGACAAGGGTAGTACAAGGAATGAAGCCTTATTAAGGACTTATGTTTAACTCAAAAATTTGGGTCACCCATGTTCATATCAAAGGACTCATGCTCAAGTCACATGTTGAACTCATGTATGATCATATATTTACCTAATGTGCACTCATATTTAACCCCCACGTCATGAACAAAGCTCACGTCTGGACTAAACCTCACATCATGTTTAACACTTGTGACATGTTTAAGATTCGTTCATATTCAAAGCTCATGTTATGTTCACAGATTATGTCGTGTTGAAGACTCATGTCAAGTTTAAGGCTCGTAATTACGACTCATGCTCACTTACATTTAACTCTAATGTTTAAGACTTGCACTTTCATATTCAATGCTAAAGTGCAATCCTTATGTTCACTCATAATCAAAACTCATGTGTTAAAGCTCATGTTCGACTCATATGACAAGACTCATATTCAGCTCATACGTTAGGAGTTTCATGTTTAATTGACATACATAACTCATACTACTCATATCGAAGGTTTAGAAGTGCTTATGTTAGAATCTTACATGTACTCGTACCAAAGGGATTTTGCTGAATTGAAGCATTCAACTCTTATGTATTCATGTAGAAGGTTTTTAATTGGTTCATATTTGCTTAAGTTATGGACTTGCTTTCAACTCTCACATGCTTGTTCTTAGGGTTTATGTTCAATTCATATGCTATGTACACTTAGAAGCTTCATGTCCATTTCACATGATTTAGCTCACAACTACTCATGTTAAAGGGGCTCATGTTCATTTCAAACTTTCAATTCACAAGTACTCATGTTAAAGAGGTTTGAAGCTCATGTTCAATTCCTTTATTAAGTTCATGTTCGAGGCTCATGTTCGTTTCACAAGTTCAAGGCTCACATGACATCATGTTTAAGGCTCCATCATGCCATGTTCAAAGACTTACATCATGATCAGAGATTATGTCATGCTTAAGACTCACTGCATGTGCAAGATTCATGTTCAAGACTCATGTTTTACTAATTTGTGTGCTCACCTTACAAGTTTGCGCTCGACTTTCATGTGTCGATATCCAGGCTCATGCTTTATTCATGTGTGCTCAACTCATAGGTCCATGTTTTACTCTCATGTATTAACACTTAAGCCTCATGTTTAGTTCATCTCATGTGTAAGGCTCGCATTCGCTTCCCATGTGCTTGTGTATGCATGCCCTTATGAGTCAGGATTCATGTTTAGTTTATATTACAAGTTACAATTGGTTTTTTGGAGATTACAAAAGGAGGCTATACATGACCCAAGCATTATACCTCTTCACTGTCACCTGTTAATAAAGATTGGCCCTTAGTTTGTAAACAATCACAATCCATGTGGTAAAGAATCTACTCTCTTTAAACCATGTTGCTTTGCTAATTGGTGCAAGGAAAAGATTTGGTTCTCAAGTTACGATCATAGACTTTTGACCCTCAGTTGGCAAACAGTCATAATTCGTGTGGTAAATAGTCTACCCTCTTTAAATCGTACTAATTTGATGATTATTACTAGTTCGAGATCTAGTTCTCAAGTTACGATCACAGACTTTTGAGCCTTTAGTTACAAGCAACCATGGTTTGGGTAATAAAGAGATCCTCCTTAAATGATGCTGATTTGTTGACCATGGCAAGTTTGAGATAATGGCTTCTCAAAATATGATCACAAACTCCTCTAGTAGTGGTCTTGCTACCTGCAAAAGATAGACAATGATAAAGTGTTAACTTCATAAGAAAAAGGGAGATGAGAAGGATGCATGGAGATAGACCTAGAGACTAATATCAATGTAAAAGATGCACATGAAGACTAAATGTCATCATACCACAAAGCCTGTAGCACATTGTCAAGTTATGCACATTCGTTCATTCATGAAGTAAGCCTATACCCAACCAAAATTTTAAACGTAATAATCTATAATAGAGCCCTAAAAATATGCCAGCACAATATGATTTTGGAGTCGATTATAAGATAAGGACAAGTAGCAAACCATTGTTGAGTTTAGCTAAATTTCAACTAATATCATTTATCCCATTTCAACAAGGCAATATTTTGCTATCGAAAGGCACTAAACTTATCAAAGTTTATATAATGGGTAGCAACCTACTGTTATCAATGTCTACATCCTTGTGATGGAGTCATAACGTGAATGTGACAATATAGGACATGACAAGGATGATAAATTATCAGATGTCAAAACAAAAGCATATACTTTCAAATATGAAAGCAAAGAAAGGATACAAGATCTAAGTAGTGAAGTGTTTTCAAGCTAAGAGAATATATGGGGTCTACCTGAATCAATATACATTCCAAGTGTATTGACATCTTATGCACCTGTGTCAACAATTGCTTTTGTGGCACAAATGTTTCATATAAGGTTGTGAAGGATATTATCTCTTATGATTTCATAAGTTGCTCACTTTGGAATACAACTTGCATAATTCGATATCTAAAATTTGCAAACTCAACACCTGGTCCAATTTTCTTAAAAAGAAAATGTAAGAGTAGAAGCTTGGAATAAATACCAAATGTAAGCAGGAAGGACAAAAGAGTGCATGCCATTAATGTTGTAAGAAGAAGAATTCTACTCCTCTCACTTGAAAATAAAGTTGCAATGGCATTTTAGAAATCAAAGCACAAGCAATGGGTGGCCTTCTTTGTGACTATTAGAGTTTATGAAAACTTAGTGGTTAGTGAAGTGAGAGGAATATGGAATGTTAATAAAAAATGATGAGCTCAAAATACATAGAATAAATGGGATAGTTTGGGTTTCATTGTCAAACAAATTATATCAGTCAAGGTCAACTAAGCAACAACTAATAGTAAATTTACGAAGTGTAGCATTAGGGTCTAGAATTTTATCATCACATGGTATATTCAAGATTAGAAAATTACATAAGTCCAAGAACTGAAATAGAAATTATAATTTATAAAGGTGCAATGTCAAGTTTGATACCTTTTGACTAATGGCATATTGGGTTATGTTAAGGATGGATTCAATATCAAGATGGGTAGAGGTGTGATGATATGTAGAGTCAAATTATTTAGATGAAAGAGTCGTTTTATTTCCATTTCATAAAATATGGGTTCATTGGTTGTCATGTCTACTGAATGTGTTAGAGTTGCTCACAAAAGGTTCCAGGTTTGGCTATGATTGGCCTTAGAATGGTACTATCTATGTCATGACTCATAGAGTTTGTGTTTCACTCGAATTTGGGAAATTGTTGGGTGTTTGTACAATTCCCATGACATCGATTTAGCTGATTTGTACCATAAAATGGACTAGAGATGATGAATTTATTCAAATTCATTTTGTATTAGGAGATACTAAGAAAGTTTGTTTAGATTTAAGAGGTGTTGGCTTGAGAAGGTGACTACATGTTTGGGCTTAACTAGCAGCTACAAGATAATATATTTAGAACTATTACATACATTTTCCAAGAATGTAACCTGGAAACAGAGATTTAAGTCTACATAAATTTATGTTGTTATGGGCCATAATATTTCTTGTGATAATAGTAAAGCTCTAATAATAGCTAGTAGTAGATTGTTTTAGCAATAGCAAACAAGAAAATAAAAGAGAGCCGAGGGGGCGGGGGTGGGTTAGGATGGGAGTGGGGATGGGAATGTGGACATATGATGTATGTAGTAACGTCCACCTAACATCTCATGGCATAAGTTATAGCAAATGACTGAAGAGCAGATAAGAAAACAGTAGAGAGCTGGACTCATTTCCCGTATTTCATGACACACACATGATGAAGGCAAAGGAGGCAACGAGCATTCTCAAGCATGACACATGCAGCTCGTCAAAGTTATTATCCTAAGAATAATAAAATACATAAGTTAGAGTTCATGAAGATATAACCAAAAAAAAAAAAAAAAAAGGAAGAAGGGAACAAAGAAAAAATTCAAGTAGCTTATTACGATCGGATATTTAGAATAGCTCCTTCCAGTTAAAGCACAGGCTGAGTAACGACTCAGCTAATGAAACATATGAGACTAACCAGAATTCTATGACCCAACCAAGCAAAAGAAACAATCTGAATCTCCAAGCCTTAGATTCTTCTCCAATCTATTTTATTTCACAAAACTTCGGCCTTACTCTACGAACTTTAGTCTTTGAGTTTCAACCACTTTATTCTTCTCTGATCATTTTCTTTACAAGCGAGCAATAAGAAAATGAAGAAGCTGTTAAAATAATAAAAGAGGAAGAAGAAAAGATACATAGATGTCTACTCCCTCAAAGTGGCAACCTAATACACCTAAGTAAAAGTGATGAACAAAGGAGGAGGGTTGTGAGGTTGCTTATACCGTGAGACAGCAAAAGAAAAAGTAGCTAGACACCTGCCAAAATTTCTATGGAAGTAAAGGAATATCATTTTAAATTTGGCTAAACTGGTGGTATCATTCTAAATTTAGGTTAGTTATTTTTATATTATATTTCTGATGTCTCCACTATCTCTCCTACGTTACTTCTAAAATGAAGTAGGTATCAAGACCCTTTAGGCCCCTAACCACATAAGCTCAACTGAAAGTGAGAATAAGGTCTCCTGAGCCCACCAACGTAAGGCAAAAAGAGGAAACAAAAGGAAGAAAAAAAGTAAGAAAAGGACACTCTATACTATCTTACTCTAACTTCTTTGGTGGTATTAGCTGATATCTCCATAATATATGCTTGGGTCATGGGTTAGAGCTACTATAGTGGGCATGACTTTGAGTAGGTTGGAGAAACAACTTTAAAAAAAATCTAGGCTCAATATGTAAAAAATGAATGTCAGTTGTTGATAAAGACATTTTCTTAAAGTATTTTCAAAGGAATTTTCTAAATAGAGATTTGACCCCTACCTATTAATCGGCTGGTAGGACTATTGTATTCGTTACGCAACAAATAAGATTTGGTTAACATAAAGTGTTTACATTATATGTAAAGATCTTACAAGAAGAATGCTCTTAAATGAGAAGAAATCAAGACAATATTGATACATGGACTTAGCCTAATAAAATTGCTAATGTGAACTTAGCATACAAATTCAACTCAACAGGAATCAATAACTTATGTAGATCAAATTGTAGACACAAATCAACTCAAGAAGAAACTAATAAGAATCGAACAACTAAACCTTTAGCCCGTAGTTGTGCTTAAGGCCTAAAAAGACTAACGAGGTGAATCTTCCTATTCTAATCGATTCCTATCAAGGCCGAGTTAATCATTGCTGTTAACCAACTTCTTATACTAAGTTGAGTAACTACACACCTCTCAAAAGTTGTGTGTCAACTAGATGAATACCCTTCTAACAGCTTAGCTCCTCATTCATATACCTGTTCAGCCATGACCAAGTTGCCCATCATCTTGATAACCTTGGTGCCGAGAAGTCAAGAGCTCCAGCACATATTTATAGCCATCTCTTTTCGGATAGGTCTAAGTCTGACTGGCACCTTTACTTGGCACCCTTAATCGGCTGTCCATCCTAGTAGTACTATTTTGTTTATTTCTATAAACAGCATCCCCAATAGGTTGTTGCCATGCATCTCAGATCTACACGAAGGAATTTGCTGCACTAATCGTTATTTTCTTTAAATTTTCATTTTTACCCTTTGTATTCCTTATACATTTCTTTTTTTGGACATTACCCTCTTTAACTTTTTCCATTTAGGTAAGTTACCTTAATTTCTCGAGTATAAATACCTACTGTACATATAGCCACAAAACACATTAATCATCATTTTCAATATACTGAATACATTTCTGGTGAACATTACTTCCTTAGCTAGTTTACTTACTTCACTCTTATCCTAACCTTTAAATAAGGCTAGGTAGTGAGTAACTTCACTGGACCATCTTGTGCATCATATCGAGTTATACCATGAGTCCTCAAAAGTTTCATTGGTGCTTCACATCTTATAGAGTTGTTCGTGGGTTTGCTTATTTGCTTTTCCAATTGTTGCAGTACTTTCCATCTTATTCTTCAATCTATCGACAAGCTTAGACCTACCCTTACTACTAACCTTGTCTATTCTTAGTCTCGATCTACATCATCTTGGTATCAGAGTGGAGGTTTCATTTGGGTAAGTTGTATATAGATCTTTGTGAAGTAATGTTTGCAATAATAGTGTGTCGAAGTCGTGTAGAGATTCATTAAAGTGTTTAAGTAAGTAAAAGAGTGTAGTAGTTTGTTTTTGTTTATCCTCTACCTTGCCTTGTTTCAAGTATACGAAAATAGAGCAAGTTTTAGTTGAGTTTATTATTCATTGGTGTAGCTATTGTGTTAGCAAATTCATTGGGCATTTGTGCATGTTGGAATATTAACTACTGTACCTCATATTTGAAGTTTATTTACTAGGTTTTGTCAAGAAGATGATGGATCCTAGTGTTAATGCTGGTATTGGAGAGGACAATAGTAGTGTTGTCCACCATAGATAACAACCCTAGAACACCCCCGGGAGTATAGATGAACAACTTGATGAAGTGTCTAACCTCTTAGTTGATTTGGTCAAAGTTGTTCAAACAATGGCCTATTGACCTATTGAGATTGATACGGATTTTGTAGATAAACACACGGACCCAATATCATGTGTAACGAAAAGGGGTAGGCTTGGGCCATAGGATGACTCGAAAAGTAAATGATAGTCGAAGGATGAGCAAGGGTTCTTGTGCACTAACGATGGATATTACACACCAATGCCTCACATGCGCTTAGGTTACACTTGATATGATGCACAAGTATGGTCGAAGATCACTCGCCAATAGTCTATACTCAAATGGGCTATCTAAGAGTAGCTCAAGAGTAAGTAGAAAAACACTTAACTCAATAGGGAGTAAAAAGTTTAGTGTATTCTCTGTATGTTGCGGTTATTACATTATGAAAGTATTTATAGTACCTAGTTAGGGTAAGTCCTAAATTATAGAAAATTACAAAAATGGCTAAATAAAAGGAGAATAATTTACAAGGAAAACATGTGCAAAAAAGAATATTCTTTATCAAAAAGGATAGTACGAATGTTAGAAAGGATAGCACGCACATAATTTTGCTCATTCTATGGTCCCAATAACATTGAGAGTCGTGTCGGGGTAAACCTTGATTAGATCTGGTCGGTGTTAGTAGTTCGATAGCTCTGATTTCTAGGACTAGACAAGGGTTGGCTCAGGGATGACTTACATTCAGGATCGACTTTGGATAGTCTACTCCTAACAATTATTAGCTTGGCCTCGGTATTGTAGAGATGGATGTATCCAAATTTGGTGCTTAGACAGGTGTGTTGTAAAGGGGTTGGCTCAATACATTGGTTAATCACCTTGATAGTCTCTTAGATGGTGTGGAGAACGAAGTAGCTTGGTAAATCAAACTAGGGTAAACATTGCTCCTTCGTGCTTAACTCACTTTAAATAGCTCTGCGAACCATCTGAGAAAACCTTTAGGCTTAGGAGTACGTGATTAGTCTTTGATCCTTATCATCCCTTCCGGGTTGTTTAAGTTTTGGGATCAAATCTGGTTCAGCTCCTAGTTGCTCGTCCTCAGGAGTGTAAGGTTGGAGATCGGCAATGTTAAAGGAGTCTAGGACTCTATATCCTTAAGGTAATTCAATCTTATAGGCATTAGGATTGATCTTTTCAAGCACTTTAAAAGGTTCGTCAGCTTTGTGAGATAACTTGCTCTTCTTTAAGTTTGGGAATTGGTCCTTACTGAGATGTATCCAGACCAAATCTTGTAGTTGAAACTCTCTCTTCCTCCATCCTTGGCTTCACTTCTCGATCTTAATATTAGCTTGGCTCAATTATTATATAGCCTTTTGGTGCATGGCATTGATGGCCTTAACTCTTTTAGTGGTTGGCCGGTCATCATCATGCCTTGATTGGGGTACTTGGTCCATCAGGAGCTTGGGGTTAAACCCATAGACAACCTTGAATGGAGACATGCTTATTATGTTGTGGGAGGTCTCATTGTAGGCGAACTCAATGATTTGCAAACATAGATCCTAGTCCACTATGTTTCATCTAATAGCAACTTGCAGCAAAGTTCCTACGGTTCTATTGACAACCTTAGTCTGTCCATCAGTTTGTGGATGGCAGGACGTGTGGCACAACAGCTTAGTTCCCATTTGCCTCCATAGTGTCCTCTAACAGTAGCTCATGAACTTGGGGTATTGGTCTAAAACAATGGTTCTGGGCACTTCATGAAGTTTGATTACTTCCTACAAGAAAAGAAAAGAGATAGCTAAAGCATCATTAGTTTTGGAATAGGGCACAAAATGTACCATCTTGCTAAATCAATCTATAACCACCATGATGAAGTCTTTCCCTTAAGACATCCTCGGCAATCTTAACATGAAGTCCATACTTAGCTTAGACCATGGTTTGGTTGGGATAAGCAAGGGTAAATAATGTCCTTGCTCAACTTAACTCTTTACTTTTTGGTAGGTCGCATAACTTCCTAACATGGATTGCACATCCCTCATCATTCTCGGCCAAAAGAATTGTGAGGATAGTACCTCATAGGTATGGTGTTGGCCAAAATGTCCAATTAATCTTCCCCTATGCACTTCATGCACGAGTAATTCTCTCATGGAACAGGTTAGGATATATAGCCTCTTCTTTCTAAATAAGTATCTATCCTCCCTGTAATAGTTATCCATTGTCAGTCCTTCCTTACACTAGGCATAGATAGGACCAAAACGTGGATCCTCAACATAAATATTCCTTATCATTGAAAAACCAAGTAGTCTTGTCTGCAGCTCGGTCAAGAGGTTATGTCGTCTCAATAGGGCATTAGCTACTATTTTGTTCTTCCCATTCTTATATTTCACGACATAAGGAAAACCTTCCATGAACTCAACCCATTTGGCTTACCTCCAAGATAACTTAGGTTAGCTCTTTAGATACCTTAAGGATTCGTGATTGGTGTAGATCACAAATTCCTTAGGTAGTAAATAGTGTTGCTATACCATTAGGGCTCGAATTGAATAGAACTCCTCATCATAGACAAAATAGTTGTGTATAGCTCTTCGAAGCTTCTCGTTAAAGTACGCAATAGGTTGGCCTCCTTGCATCAGCATAGCACCTATGCCTAATTCGAACACATCACACTCTACTTCAAACACCTTATCGAAGCTCGATAGAGCTAAGATAGAGGCTGTGGTCAGCCTATCCTTCACTTCCTCAAAACTCCTTTACTCTATCTCTCCCTATTTGAATTCAACATTCTTCTTTAAGAGTTCAGTGAGTAGGGCCACAATTGCATTGAAATTCTTCATAAATCTATGATAGAATGATGTCGAGCCGTAGAAACCTCTCACGTTGGCAAAATAGGGTGAATATAGCCATTCTATAATTGCTCTTATTTTCTCATTATCAACTTAGATGCTACCTCCACTTACAACAAACCCTAAGAACATTACCTTGAGTTAGCAAAAATCGCATTTCTTTAGATTGGTGTAGAGCTATTCAACTTAAAGTTTTACAGACTCTTTGGAGATGCTCCTGGTGAGTCTTTAGGTTAAGGCTGTATTCCAGAATGTCATAAAAATAAACTATGACAAACTTTCCTATTAGTTCTCGAAGCACATGATTCATTAAGCGCATAAATGTATTTGGTGCATTGGATAGTCCAAATGGCATTACAAGCCATTCATATAAACCATATCGTGTCTTGAATGCAGTCTTCCACTCATCACCTTCACGCATTCGAATATGATGGTACCTAGATTTAAGGTCGATCTTAGAGAACATTCTTACTCCACTTAATTCATCTAACATGTCATCAAGCTTGGTTCTCGGATACCTGTACTTGACGATGATTTGATTGATCGTTTGACTATCTACACATATCCTTTAAGAACCATCCTTCTTTGGCACTAAGAAGGCCAAAACGGCACAGGGGCTAAGGGATTCATGTACATTCCCCTTCTTCATTAGCTCATCTACTTGCTTCTACAATTCGGTAGCTTATTCAGGATTCAGCCTATTGGTAAGCTTGTTTGGTAGTGTAGCTCTTGGTTGCAGGTTAATCGCATGCTCGATGCTTCGGATTGGGGGTAGACCTTTCGGCAACTCCTTTAGAAATAGGTTGGCAAATTCCTCTAGTAATGTTTTTACCTCGGCAAGCTGCTCCCTTTCTTTAGACCTCATCTCTAGAATTCTTCAAACAAGCAAATAAGTCGGTCATTCGAGTTCCATTTCCCTTTTCAATTCGGCTCGGGTCATCACCAAAACCTTTTTCTTTAAGGTTTGACTAAGTTAGGATTGCTTTACCTTTACCTATTCAGCGGTCATAGGACTTAATTTTATCCTCTTACCTTTATGCTCCATAGAAAATTTATTCCTACTTTTGTCATACATAACTACTTGATCAAACATTTACGGTCATCTAAGTAGAATGTGGGATGCACTCATGGGCAACACATCATAGAGCACTTCATCTCAATATTACTAGTGCAGTTTAGCATAGATACCTACTTGTTCACCTGTAGGGCTCCCTTATCACTGAGCCAATGAAGCTTATATGGTTTTGGGCAAGGCTTGGTCAGTAATTTCAATTGCTAGACCATAATTGTAGAGGCTGCATGAGTGTAGCTCCACTATCAACTATCAATGCACAAAGGGACTCATTCACCTTACATTTGATATGGAAGAGATTTTCCCTTTATTCGTCTTTGGGTATAGGACTATTACTCATAGTCCTTCTCAACATTAGATTAGTCAGCAAAAAGTTGCCTTCCTCACTGTAGATAACTTCCTCCTTGTATGGTTCAGCCTGTCCATCTTCTTTTAGTTCCTCTACTTCTTCGTCAGTATTGTCGAGCTCAACAGTCAGTACCTTGCCTTGGATTACCATAGTTCTTCTATTTAGATATTAAGCAGCCATGTGTCTAAAGCTTTGGCATTTGAAACACTTGATCTCATTTGTCTTCCTCCCTAACCTTTGGCCCTTCTCAAACTTCCTTAAGGTTCCTTCTCCTTAGCTGGGGTAGTCTAAGTAGCTCGGGTCTCAGTAACTTTACTTGATTTTGTTCGCACAAGTTTGCTCGAAACAGCTTGGCTACTGCTTAGTTGACTAACTTGATGGGAATCAAGCTACTAAACCATTGACCAGCAGCCAAGCTCAAGCACTAGAGGAGCTGGCAAGGCAGATCCTCCCATTCCAACTAACTCCTACCAAGGCTGAGTATCTCTTTGTCAAGCAACTCTATTTATTGAGCAACTCTACATGTCGAGCCGCATGACTTCCCATCTCTTGGAGATTGTATGCTGAATGCCAAAATCTCCTACTTACTCAAGCTTGAGTCAACCACTTATTTAATATCTCCCTTGCTAAGAAGCTGAGAGAGAGGACTGATCCTTAGCTACCCTTGCTCGGACAAGCAACCTGACCGTACACTTTATTCGCATCCTCCAACGGCCTCACTAATGTATCGCCACCATGTGTATAGAACTACACGTAGAATCTTCTACATTAACCATTACTTTTCTTGAATATTCATTTTTACTTTATATATTCTTGTATATTACTTCTTTAGGGTAATACCCTTTTTGTCTTCTCCTTTTTAGGCATGTTGCCTTAAATTCTAGCGTATAAATACCCCTTGTACTTATGGCTGTAAACATCATATTGAACATTAATATACTGGACATTTGTCTTTCATAAACATTACTCTATTTGCATTCATCTCACTTTTATCTTAACTCTTAAGTAAGGCTAGGTAGCGAATAACCTCACTGAACTATCTCGTGCTTTATATCAAGTTGTACCATAAGTCTTTGGAAGTTCCATTAGTGCGTCATATCCATTAGAGTTGTTCGTGGATTTTTGCTTACTATATCATTCGCATTTGTTCTTTTGTACATTCCTTATCACTTCCTTTTTGAGCTTTCGATAAGCTTAGACCCATTCAGCGACCAGCCTTGTCTATTCTTGGTCATGATTTGCAACAACTTAGTATCAGAGTGAAGGTTTTGTTTAAGTTGAAGTTTGTTTTCGAAGTTCGATTTATACTCTGTTTTGCATGTGTGAAACAGAGCAAGTCACCGTGTTCATCTTAACTTCTGTGTTTACTGGCTATTTAATTTCTAGTTTAGAGGAATGATAGATCTAAGTGTAAATGTTGGTGTTAGAGATGACAATAGTGGGGTTGTCTACCATGGCCAACAATCTCAAGGAAGCCTTAAGAGTACTAATGAGAGACTTGATGAGGTGGCTAACCTCTTGGTAGATTTAACTCGAGCTATTCATGCATTGGTTTGCCGACTGACTGAAGTCGTATAAAACACCCGACAAATTGCTCAACCTATTAGAGGTTAAAACCCAGCTCAACAAGTTTGAGGTGGAGGAGTAGGCAGATGAGTAAGACGAAGGATAAACCTAAGGGAATTAGATGAAGAGGAAGAGGAAGAGTATTTTGAAGAAGAGTCAGCTTAAGCTCCTAGAGCATCTGACCATATAAAGCTTTAGATTCTGAGCTTCAATGGATCTAGGAATGTTGATGAATATTTGGAATGGGAAGAGAAAGTAAAGCGTATTTTTTACTATTATCAATACGAGGATTATGAGAAATTGAGAACTGCTGCTATTGAGTTCTTCAGAAATGCCGCCATGTAGTGGAAGAATTTCCAAGCTATGAGGAGGCAAGAAGGCTATTGAGAGATTAATACTTGGCCTGAAATGAAAAGAATACTAAGAAATAGATTTGTGCTGGAAACTTACCTGCAAGATACTTTCACTCAGCTTCAGAATTTGAAGCAAGGAGGCTAAACAATTAACGAGTATGTTCAGGAATTCCAAATGCTCATGATCTTCTGTGAAGTAGAGGAACCCCCAGCATGAACAATCTCTAAGTTCGTCATGGGATTGAGAGGTAATATTTTGGACATTGTGGAGCTCCAATGATTCACCATAATGGATGAAGCCATTAGAATAGCTCAACGAGTAAAGAGGTAGAGAAGAAGTTAAGTATTGACTAGAATGCTAACTAACTGACCTGGATAAGGAAGTCACTGAGCTAAGTTAAGTACCAAGCCTAGTCGAAAGGTGGATGTCTAAACTAAGCTGAAAGGCCAACTAGACGGTGAAGTGCTGACTCAAACTTATGAGAAGGGACAAGGGTCTAGTAGAAAGACGAGTTAGATCAAGTGCTTTAAGTGCTAAGGGTTTGGACATATGGCTGCTCAATGCCTGAACCAAAGGACAATGGTCATCAAAGGAGACATCCTGAAGTTAAAGGTAGAAAGTACTAATGAGGAACCTAAAGAGGAGGAGATCACTACCAAGAAAGAAGATTGTGAGAAAGAATTGATTGAAGACGATGTGTTTGTTGAGGACTTAGACTAGTTGATCATAGTAGTCCGATGTACAATGAACATGGAACCCTTATGTGAGGAGGAGTAAAGAGAGAATTTGTTTCATACCACCTGTAAGGTGAATGATCAAGTATGTGCCCTCATTATGGATAGTGGTAGTTGCACCAATGTAGCATCAACCGGCCTCATTACAAAATTGAAGTTGTTGACTATTGTACATCCAAGGCCATACAAGTTGTACTAGTTAAGTGAGAAAGGAGTACTGCATGTCATTCGGCAAGTATTATTGCCGATCATTATTGGAAATTACTTTGACTATATTCTCTACGACATACTACCCATGTGCACTTCTCATATGTTGCTAGGTAGACCATTGCCATTTGAAAAGAGTTATCCATGATGGATACCAGAATATGTATACGTTTGAGAAGGATAGTAGGAAGATCACATTGAATCCAATGCCACCAAGTGAAGCTAGTAAACCGTAATCCAAACTTGCTTACGGATTGAAGAAGGCTTTGGTGATGAGCAGAGCTGAGCTCCTAGAGACCCTTAAAGTTATTGTACTGACCCTCATGTTGGTTAAGTACCTATTGGAGATGAAGGAGCGAGGTGAACTACCTTAGAAAATAAAAGAGTTGATGGATGAATATGCTGACCTATTCCTAGAATAGTTACCCCTGATTTAAGGCATAGAACACTGCATCGACTTAATACTCGGTGCCGTACAATTGAATATGCCTACCTAACGAATGAGTCTTGAATAGGCTTCTAAGCTTCAACGTAAAGTCAATGAACTACTAGAGAGAGGATATGTTAAGGAAAATCTTTGCCCTCGTGCTGTGCCGATGCTTCTAATGCTAAAAAAGGATAAAACCTAGCGGATATATGTATACAATCGAGCAATGAACAAGATTATGATCAAGTACAGGTATCCTATCCCGAGGTTGGAAGATATGTTGGATGAATTGAGTGGAGCCAAGATCTTCAACAAAATTGATCTTAAGTCTGGCTACCATCAAATTAGCATGAGGCCAAGAGATGAGTGGAAAACTGCATTCAAGACTTAACATAGACTTTACGAATGGATGGTCATGCCCTTAAGCTTGTCAAATGTCTCAAGCACTTTCATGAGACTAATGAACCATGTGCTAAGACATCTAATAGGGAAGTATGTTGTGGTGTAATTCGATGACATCCTGGTTTACAATGGCAACATGTTGAGTCTCTGTGAACATCTTTAAGCGATTCTGGATATCCTCCGTAACGAGAGATTATTTGGCAATCTCAAGATGTGCTGCTTTTACTAAGAGGAAGTGGTATTCTTAGGCTACGTAGTAAGTAGAGGAGGCTTATGAGTGGACGATGAGAAGACCCGAGCAATCATCAAGTGGCCGACTCCTACTAGTTGTGCCGATGTGAGAAGTTCTAATGGACTGGCTTCATTCTATAGATGATTCATTAAGAATTTCAGTACCCTTACCACACCACTTCTAAGCTAACGAAGAAAAACATCGACTTCTGATGGGGAGAAAGGGAGGAGAAGAGCTTTGCCAAGATAAAAGAAAGATTGACCTCCGCCCTAATGTTAGTTCTACTTAACTTTGAGAAAATATTTGAGTTGGAATATAATGCATTAAGCATTGGAAAAGGCACTATTCGAATACAAGTCAACCAATTGCCTTCTACAATGAGATGCTCAGAAGACCATAGTTAAATTACGTCATGTATGATAAGGAACTCTTAGCGCTGATCTAAGTGCTGCAAGCATGGCAACATTATTTACTACCGAGAGAATTTGTTATATATACTGACCATGATTTGCTAAGGTATCTCTGAAGTCAAACCAAGTTATCGAAGCGGCAGGTGAGATGGATTGAATTCCTTAAAAGATTCAATTTTTTAATAAAATACAAACAAGGAGAGAACGATGTAGTTATAGATGCTCTTTCAAGAAGACATGCACTCCTAAGTGAACTACAGACCAAATTATTTTAGTTTGTAAGCATCAAAGAGCAGTACTTTAGGGATCTACACTTTTGACCTATATTTGCGTGATGTGTCGATGGAAGAATAGTAGATGAGTACTATGTGGAAGATGGCTACTTATTTCAAGGGGGAAAATTATGCGTACTAACTTGTTCACCATGAGAGCTATTGATCAGGGAAGCCTACAATAGAGGACTGTCTAGACATTTTGGGGAGAAAAGGACATATGAATTGTTGAGTGGTCGATACTTTTGGCCAAGAATAAGGCAAGATGTGCACCGAGTTGTTGAAAGCTATACCGTATACAAAAGGGCTAAGTATCGAGCTAAAAATGGGAAAGCAATGCCATTGCTTGTTCCAACGAAGCCATAGACCGAATTGAGCATAGATTTGTTCTTAGACTTCCGTGAACTGCCCTAGGCAAAGATTCTGTAATGATTATAATGGATCGGTTTAGTGAGATGGCACACTTCAGGCCCTGTTCTAAGACTAACAACGCTTTGACTATTGCTTCTCTTTTCTTGTAGGAGATTATACGGTTATATGGTGTACCGAGGAGTGTAGTATAGAGACTTGAACTTCTTAAGCCATTTGTAGAGGGCCTTGTAGTGTCGAATGGGGACCAAACTACTATTCAACACTTCCTATCACCCCTAGACCAATAGCCAAAAAAGGTGGTTAATCGTACTTTAAGGTCACTACTCCAAGCTATAGTGGGCAAGAACTTGGCTGATTGGGACGTTTGCTTGCCAGTGGTCGAATTCACATACAACTGAACAGTACATGACACCATCAAGCAGACCTCCTTTGAAGTTGTCTATGGTTTTAATACCAAATTGCCCCTCGATCATACCCCCATGCCAGAATTTGAGCAAGAAGACCCAAACGCAAGAGTTACAACACAATCTCTTCAACACATCTATGATAAAGTCACTTGGCATATCGACTAAGCTGCTAGAAGAATGTAAGAGAAGACCAAGGGTAGGACAACTAAATAATTCTAATAAGGAGACTTGGTATAGCTACACTTCAGCAAAAAATGGTTTCCAAGCAAAAGGAGGAACAAATTATCTACAAGAGCTGAAAGACCCTTTAGGATCCTCTAGAAGATCAATGATAACGCCTATAGGTTAGAGCTACCTGATGATTATAAGGTATTTGAAACCTTCAACATTACCAACCTTAGTCCCTATCACCTTAATGGAGAGTTGACTAAAGATCATGCAGATTTGATCCTAAATCTAAATCAACCTAGAGGGAATGATAGGAATCAGGCTATTAGACCATTAACCCTTAGCCAAGCCCAAAGACTAGAGGGACTGGCAAGTTAGATCCTCCTATTCCAATTGACTCCTGCCGAGGCCGAGTATCTCTTTACCAAGCAACTTTACATGCTAAGCTGCATGACTTCCCATCTCTCGGAGATTGTGTATTGAATGCTAAAATCTCTTACTCACTCAAGCTCGAGTCAACCACTTATTTAGCATCTCCCTCACCGAAAAGTCAAGAGAGAAGACTGATCCTTAGCCATCCCTACTGGGACAAGCCACCTGACCGTGCACTTTTGTCTGCATCGTCTAACAACCTCACTAAAGTATCAACATTACGTGTACAGAACCACGTATAGAATCTTCCATACTAATGATTACTTTTCTTCAATATTCATTTTTACTCTTCTGTATTCTTATATATTACTTCTTTAAGGTAATACCCTTTTCGTCTTTTCCCTTTTAGATATGTTGCCCTAAATTCTCGAGTATAAATACCTCTTGTACTTATAGTTATAAACATCAGATTGAACATTAATATACTGGACATTTGTCTCTCGTAAACACTACTCTATTTGCATTCATCTCACTTTTATCCTAACCCTTAAGCAAGGCTAGATAGCCGGTAACCTCACTGGAACATCTCGTACATCATATTGAGTTGTATCATAAGTCTTCGAAAATTTCATTGGTGCATCATATCCATTAGAGCTATTCATAGGTTTTTGCTTAATGTGTCTTTCGCATTTGTTCTTTTGCACATTCCCCATCACTTCCTTTTCGAGCTTTCAACAATCTTAGACCCATTCAGTGATTGGCCTTATCTGCTCTTAGTCACAGTTCATAACATAACTGGTGGTTGGAATCTTCCTATTTAGCAATTTTCTATCCTTTGGGTAATTTAGATTGCATCATTAAGCTTTCCAATTTCTAGGGTTTCTAGGACATCCCCAATCTCATACTTCAATCTGCCAATAAATCAAGATCCGATTCGATCCTCTAGCTCCACAACTTCACATCGGATCATTAACATTTGGAATTCCTTAACATAAGTGTCTACATTCGATCTTCCTTACCTTAGCTCTTGTAGTCTTTTGAAGGTATCCTATAAAAAATAGCTCGGCACAAACCTTCTCCACATAACCCTATTTATCTCATCCTAACTCCTAATCTCTTGTTCTCTTTCCCTTCTTCGGGTGGCTTGCAAGTTCTTCCACCAAAAGGTGGCATAACTAATGAGCTCCAACATAGTAAGTCTAATCTTTGCATTATTGAGTACATTGTAGCATTCAAACTGCTTTTCAATCCCATCTACCCAATCTAGGTAATCCTTAGCATCACCACTTCTAGAATAAATCGAGATATGCATTCTTAATCCCTTAACTCTAGGGGCTCATACATTTCTTTCTTCAGGCTCATAGTACTTTTCTGCTTTGTTATCTCCTTCTACTTCTTCTACAATCTCTTCAAGTGCTAGCCTTCGTCTTACATCCCTACCAACTCCTTTAGCTTAGGGTAGTAGAGTTAAGGCATTAACTTGGCCAAACTGACCATTGCCTTAGCCTTATTGCTCATGTTCTCTAGTGAGGTTATTCTTAGCTCGTTGCCTATCTTCTTGGATAATAGTCACCAAACTAGTTACCAAGTCGATAAGCTTATCTAAGTGGTCACCCACTGATTGAGGTGTAAAGCTTCCTTCTTGCCCTTGGCCATGTCGAGTACCACTTTCTTAGTTTCCTAAAGTTTCTTGAACACTTGAGTCTAACATTAATGTATACATCACAAAAATTGATGTCTAATAATACCACTCGAAGATCAATAACCTATACTTCAACCGCTACAATAATTACATAACAAACGAACAATTAACCATACTCTATTTTATGTATTGGAAACAGGGGAAAACAAAGCACAGAACACTTCTCAATTACTAGACTCCAAAGTTAACAATAGAACCGTTATCACATGAGAGTAGTAATAAACCACTCAAAGAACACAATAGTAGAATCCAACTTTGAATGTAGCTAGGCTCTAATACTAGGATGATACGGATTCCGCGGATGAATACATAAACCTAATATCACTTGTAACCGATGGGTCCAGGCTGTGAGATGGCTTGAAAAGTAAATGATAGTCGAAGGATGAGCAGGGGTTCCTGTGCACCGACGATGGATATTACACACTAATGCCTTACACAAGCTCAAGTCATACTTAATATGATGCATAAGTATAACTAGAGGTCACTCGCCACTAGTCGAGGCTCAAATGGGCTAGATAAGAGTAGCTCAAGAGTAAGTAGAATGATACTTAGCTTAAAAGGCAGTAAAAATTTTAGTATATTCTCTGTATGTTATAGCTATTGCATTATGCAAGTATTTATAGTACCCAATTAAGATAAATCCTAAATTACAGAAAATTACATAAATGGCTTAACAAAAGGAGAATAATTTATAGGGAAAACATGAAATCATACAAAAAAGAATATCCTTCATCAGAAAGGACAGTACGAATGTTAGAAAGGACAGTGCACGCATAATTCTGCTCATTCTATGGTCCCAATAATGCTACGAGGCATACAGGGGCAAACCTTGATTAGATCTGTTGGTGTTGGCAGTTTGATAACTCCGATTGCTAGAACTGGACAAGGGTTGGCTTAAGGATGACTCAAACTTGGGATCGACTTCAAACGGTCAATGTAAACCTTGCAAATCTAGCCTTTTAAGTACAAAATCAAACCCCTAAACTATAGATAATTTCCTGAAGTCAATAGAGTCAGTGAGATTTAAAACCGATTAAAATCTTAATTCAAAACCTAAAGTGAATATTAAAAACCTTAAATTATCAATTGAACCTTTAATCGCATATGAAAACCTTAAAACCTTAAGTATATGTAATTGTAAAAGTTGACCTCGAACCTCATCAAAACCTTAAGATAGCAACTGAAGATTTAATCGCGTAGAAAACTTTTATACCCTAAATGTATATAAACATTAAAGATTGCGCTTGAAAGTAATAAAACTCTAAGACTATAGCTTTAAGGATATAAAAGCACTAATTCACCATAATTTACTTTAAAACCCTAATTGATAATATAACCTTAGTTTTATAATAAATCATTGGTAAAAAATCAAAGATAATTTTCAATCATTCATAAATACATATAATATTAAAGTAATCCATTAGAAATTAGTATATTGCATTATAGATCATATCCATCTTCTAATTATATAATTAAGTTAGTGTTATATAGATTTAAGTGATTAGTTAATGTTTATATTACATATAATAGACATTAGCATCCTAAATGGTATATTTCATGATAGTTACACTAAGGACCATACTAAATAATGTATTTAGGATATAAATACTTAGAGGGAGATCTCATTAACTATTTTTACTAATCATTTCAATAAACTCCATATTTCCTTTCATTTCCTTAATTTTCTTCCCAATTTTCCTTAATTACCCCATTATGTACACACAAATTTCACTTAATTTCAAAGAGTTGACTAAGTCAACATTTGATCAAGTCAAAAGGTTGACTAAGTCAACATGTTGAAAAGTCAACACATGTGTCATTGTCATCTAGAGTTTTCTTCTCTTTTCTTTTGATTTTTTTTCCTTTCTTTTTCCCCTTTTACCATCCACTTCATAGATGAATGTAGACCCCACTTGTCTTCATTTTCAACCACAAAAATTACACAAAGCAAGTTCCTTTTCCCCCATCTCCAAAACCGTCACCTCCCTTTCCTCTTTCACTCTTCTAATTTTCTAAACCTACTTCCATACTACAACAACTTTTCATACACTAAATAAGGAAAATCCTTACCCTTATCTAGAAGAAGAAAGAGGTATGATTTGATTTGAATTTCTATTTAAGTTTCTATTTCAATAAGTGAATTAATGTCTACTTTAGGTTAGTGTAGGAACTTTGTGTAATATGTACATATGTGTTACTGAAGGTAGAAAGCTCCATACTTATGCTTAGGAGTATATAAATACTTAGGTATACATGGATAAATACCTATGCACATACAACAAGTGAGTACATGTGAAGTGTATATGTAAGGGTTTTAGTGAAAACTTTAGTATAGGTATAAGAAATCCTTAGATAATTGAAAAAGGAGTACATATACATATGCTCAAGTATGTGTATACAAGAATATTCTTGATGGACATGTGTATGGATACTCTTATACATAAGTATCTTCTATGTATCTAACTTAAAATGAGGAGTATACTAAGTATACATACATATAAGTTGCTAAAGAAGCCTATAAGGTGCAAAAATATGGATTACATGAAGATTTATTAAAGGGTTATACAAGGCATACGAAAATACGTATAACATTGTATGCATATATGGGTATATGTATGGGTATAGATACGGTATATGTACAAGTATACTAGTATACATACAAGTGTATTAGAAGTATATATATACATAACATTAGTATAGGATATAAAAGCACTTAAGTATAAAAGTTATACATAAATAATTTATAACATAATTATTTAAAATACCATAAGATAGTATAGTAAAATAATAAACTATACAATATGTACAAATGTATACATATATGGGCCAAAATTACTTTAAGCCCATAACATACATCTCAAATTGAACTAGCCTTATTTAAGCACATAAAATAGTAATAACGATATAAAATCATCTAAGTGTAAGAATCTAATAGCTAATTAAATCATTAAGTACTAAAATATGGTATAAAACTAGACAATAAGAATATTCGAGCTTTAACAATTAAAATTTCAATAAATTTAGTCTATATCACAAAACACGAGTCTTAATGTCCAAAACGGACATCACCATATGAACGTGTGTCTGAAAACGATGAAAAATGACTATAAATTCGTAAATATCAAAAATAGAATGAAAAAGTTACATACGATTAGCGAATAGGTTTGATTGAATAAAAACTGATAGTAATCTAAGTAAAATTAGGTAGAAGATATCTAGAACTGTTAGTTAATTCAATTATTTATTATCCTTGTTATTTCGTAATTATCAAGTAATCCCTACAAGGGTAAAGATCTTCTGATCGATTATTACGACTAAAGCGAGTTATCATAGTCAGGTGAGTACTCCTGATAACTCTATACTTGTTTTGTGTTTATAGTTGGTGCACTTAAATTAAATAGTAATAACTTGATGCGTGGGGATTTGAGATATGTATGTGCTTGATACTGATTGCTTACTGTGAAAAATATTGTTTAATACAATAATTGAGGATTTGATTGTATGATTGATTGTTCGATTGTTACATGATTTGGATGGTTTGCTAATATTGATTGATCACCACATAATTTGACTTAATTATATTTGGCTTATCTTAAATTAAAAGGGTCATGTATTATCCTTGCATTTCTTATTTCGGCCGTTACTTCACATGGAGGTAAAGAAAGGCCTTGCGGGGGTTTTTTATATATATTAAAGTGTTTCTGTACAATGCACTCATACAACATGACCTTACCCGAACCTATGAGCTTACTAGGTGATGGAGACGCCAACCGTATGGCTGAGGGTCGAGTCTAGAGATCTCCACTGTAGGGTATGAGTGGAGACGCCAACCGTATGGCTGTGGGTCGAGTTTAGAGATCTCCGCTGTAGGGTATGAGTGTAGATTATAGGGGCCACCTCACCGCTAGGCTTGGGATTTTGTGTACTATTAAACTTCTTAAAAATGGAAATATATTTTATGAATTATGAAATTCAAAGTTATGGGTAAAAACCCAGGTGCTAAAGCCCGGTCATGATTGGTGTCAATGTATCTCCAACCCTTATCTCGGATGGTGTTAAAATCCGATATTATATGCAGCACCGGTCAACTGCATATATTGTTTGTCATACTACATGTGCATACATTTATATTATTGTAATAATTTGTTTGATAACTTACTTGTCAGTATAATATGAGGGATAACTCACTAAGCTCTTGTAGCTTACCCTCCAATAGTTTTTCTTTTACAGGATGATACATAATCAAATATGGGTTAAGAGCCGAGCATTGAGTGTAAGTGCTGAGATGTTTTAGAGGTTAGAATTAGAGAGAGGTTGTTTAGTTCATGTGAAACTTTAAACGTAAATACTACTTATATATTTAGATTTAGTAACTTCAATAAGTTTGAATTTTAAGTTTATTCTCTTTGATCTTATCATTTGCTAGGGGATACCGATTCTCCGCAGTTTTGAGAAACTGTGGAATATTAGATATCCATAGTTATTTATATCCTATAATATGTTAATTACTTAACAATTCAACATCCTTAGTAATTAATCATTTAGAGTCTTGTAATCTTTGACTTGCAAGGCAGTTTTCATATCATGGGTATACACATATTATGGAAATTTTAGGTAATCCTACTAGGCCCCCTTTATGGTGCTAACAGTCGGCTCCTGACAATTGTTAGCTCGGCTTGGTACTGTAGAGATGGCTATATCCAGATTTAGTGCTTATATAGGTATGTTGCAAAGGGGTCAGCTCAACATGTCGGCTGATCACCTCAGCAGTCTCTTGGATGGTGTGGAGAGCGAAGTAACTCAACAGATCGGACTCTGGTAAACAGTGCTCCCCAGTGCTTAACTCACTTCAAATAGCTTAACGAACCATCTGAGAAAGCCTTTGGGCTCGGGACCGCGTGATCAGTCCTTGATCCTTATCATCAATCATGTAGAACACCTCACAAGTTGCCTAACCTGCTAGAGGGCAAAACCTAACTCGATAAGTTCGAGGTAAAGGAATGGGAGGACAAGTGTGATGAAGGATTAACATTAGGAGATATGGATTATGATGAAGAAGAGGAGTATAACGAAGAAGAAGAGTGAGTTAGAGTACCTAAAGCTACTGACTATGTGAAGCTTCAAGTTTCGAGCTTCAATGGTTCTAGGAGTGTAGATGATTACTTGGATTGGAAGGAAAAGGTTGAACATATTTTTTATTATTACCAATATGAGGATTGAGAGAAGGTGAGGACTACTGTTGTTGAGTTCTTGAGATATGCCATCACGTGGTGGAAGAACTTTTAGAACATGAGAAAACAAGAAGGATACAAAGAGGTCAATACTTGGCCTAAGATGAAGAGAATACTCATAAATAAGTTTGTGCTGGATGCTTATTTGCAAGATACTTTTGCTTAGCTTTAAAGGCTGAGGTAAAGAGGTCAAACTGTTGACAAGTATGTTCAGGAGTTTCAAATACTCATGATTTTCTATAAAGTAGAAGAGCTATCAGCCCGATCAATGTCCATATTCTTCATTGGATTAAGAAATGATATCTGAGTCATTATAGAACTTAGCAATTTACTATAAGATAAAGAAGGAGTAGAACACCAAGCTAACCCTTAATGAACCAACCTAGTTAGTCAAGCCAACCTTTTTAAGGAAGTTACTAAGCTCAATTAAGTACTAAACTGACTAGACGAATAAATGTTAGGACTAAATGGAAGGGCCAACTTGATGGTGACATACTAACCCAAACATATGAGAAGGGGAAAGGATTTGGAAGGAAGATGAGCCAAATCAAGTGCCAAAGGTTTAGACACATGGTCGCCTAATGTCTGAACTAAAGGACCATGATTATTAAGGGAGATACCTTGAAGATTGAAGTAGATAACACAAATGAGGACCTAGAAGATAAGAAAGAAGTGGGAGATGAAGCTGATATTAATGTTGACCTAATTGAAAAAGATGTGTTTACTGAGGACTTAGATATGTTAACTCTAGTTGCCCAACGTATAATGAGTTTGGAGTACTCACTCTAGGAAAAGTAGAGGCAGAACTTATTCCACATCACTTATAGAGTGAATGGTTAAGTGTATGCACTCATAGTGGATTGTAGGAGCCGCACTAATGTTGCATCTGTCGACTTAATTAAGAAACTAAAGCTGCCGACTATCTCACATCCAAATTCGTACAAGTTGCACTAGCTGAATGAGAAGGGAGCACTACATGTCACTCAGCAAATCCTACTACCAATCTCTATTGGAAATTATTCTGATGATATTCTCTATAACTTGTTGCCCATGTATGCATCTCATATCCTATTTGGTTGACCTTGGCTTTTTGATTGAAGAGTTATTCATGATGGTTGTAAGAATATGTATGTGTTTAAGAAGGATGGAAGGAAGATTACGTTGAACTCTATGCTGCTAAGTTAAGTAAGTAAGCTACAAACTAAACTTGCTCAAGGATCCAAGAAGACCTTAATCTTGAATATAGATGAACTCTAAGAAGCTATAAAGACTGACATGCCAACTTTTATGTTGGTCATGAGGATATTAGAGCTAAAGGAGTAGATTGAGCTACCTTGAAAGGTTAAGGAGCTATTGAATGAGTATGCTAACCTATTTTCAAAATAGTTACCTAAGGGATTACCCCCATTTAGAGGCATTGAATATTGACTTGATAGCTAGCATTGCCTTGTTAGACAAACTAGCTTATTCGATGAACCTTGAACAAGCTGCTGAACTTCAAAGACAAGTTAATGAGCTATTAGAAAAAGGATATGTAAGGAAAAGCCTCAGCCCCTATGCTATAATGATGCTCCTTATGCCGAAAAAGGATGGAACATGGCACATTTGCATAGATAATAGAGCCGTAAACAAGATCACAATTATGTATAGATATCCTATCTCTAGATTAGATGATATGTTAAACGAATTGAGTGGTGTTAAATTATTCAATAAGATCAATTTGAAGTCTGGCTACCATCAAATCCAAATGATAGGGAGATGAATGGAAAACTACTTTCAAAACTCAACATAGACTATATGAGTGGATGGTTATGTCTTTTAGCCTATCAAATGCTCCAAGCACTTTCATGCGATTAATGAACCATGTATTGAGAAATCTAATTAGTAAGTGTGTCGTAGTGTACTTCGACGACATCCTTGTATACAGCATTGACAAAATGAGTTACCATGAACATCTCAATACTATACTAAATGTGCTTTGAGCCAAGAGGTTATTTAGCAACATAGAGAAGTATAGTTTTTTCCAAGAGGAAGTGGTATTTCTAGGTTATGTTGTTAGTGGAGAGAATTTGCCAATCGATGATAAGAAGATCCAAGCTATTATAGAGTAACCAACTCCAACCACTTATGTTGAGGTGAGAAGTTTTCATAGATTGGCATCCTTTCATTGAAGATTTATAAAAAATTTTAGTACCATTGTTTCACCCCTTATTGAGCTGACAAAGAAGAACATTGAGTTTGAATGGGGGGAGAGAGAGGAGAGGAGTTTTGGGGAAGTAAAGGTGAGATTAAGTTCCATACCTGTATTAGCCTTGCCTGACTTCAAAAAGATATTTGAGCTAGAATGTAACGTGTTAGGAATTAGTATAGGCACTGCCTTAATGCAACAATTCCCAACCAATTGCCTATCATAGCAAAATACTTAGAGGACCTCAATTGAACTATTTAATGTATGATAGAGAACTTCTATCCCTTATCCGAACACTATAAGTGTAGCAACATTATCTATTGCCAAGAGAGTTTGTCATTTTCACAAATAATGAATCTTTAAGGCACCTTATAAGTCAAACCAAGCTATCAAAGAGGCAAGCACCTATAAGTTGAATTCCTAGAGGGATTCAACTTTGTAATCAAATAGAAACAAGGCAAAAGCAAAATGGTTGCTGATGTTCTGTTGAGAAGGCATGTTTTCCTCATCGAATTGCAGACCGGGCTATTAGGGTTTACAAGCATCAAAGAGTAATTGGGTAATGTACCTATAGAAGAACAATATGTTAATACCATGTAAAGGATAGCCATTTGTTCTGAAATGGAAAGTTATGCGTGTTGTCCTATTCAATCAAAGAGCTATTAGTGAGAGAAGCCCATAAAGGGCTCTCTAGCTACCTTAAGGAGAGGAGGACATATGAACTGTTAAATGGTCAATTCTTTTAGCTAAGAATGAGACAAGATGTACACTAAGTTATTAAGGGTTGTGCTACCTAAAAGAGAGCCAAATGCCGAGCCAAACAAGGGAAAGCAATGCCGTTACCTATCCTAACCCGACCTTAAACTAAGCTAAGCATGGAATTTGTTCTTAGATTACCAAGAACTACCCAAGGTAAAGACTCTATAATGATCGTTATAGATAGATTCAGTAAAATGGCATATTTTGTACCCTACTCTAAAACTAATGATGCTTTGGCTATTGCTTATCTCTTTTTGCAATAAATTGTTTGGCTACACAGTGTACCAAAGAGTGTAGTCTCAAACTGGGATCCAAAGTTCCTAAGCCATTTTAAGAGAACTTTATAGCATCAAATGGGGACTAAATGCTATTCAGCACTTCCCATCAACCCCAAACTGATGCCAAATAGAAGTGGTCAACAGTACTTTGGGATCACTACTTCGAGTTGTAGTGGAAAAGAACTTAATAAATTGGGATGTCCGTTTGCCTATGGTAGAATTTGCTTACAACCAAACAATGCATGACACCACCAAGCAAACTCCCTTTGAAGTTGTTTATATGGCTTTAATCTTGAGCTGCCCCTTGATCACACCTCTATACCTATGATCGAACAATAAGGCCCTAATGCAAGAGCCCTAACCTAGTCCCTACAGTATATCTTTAAGAAGGTTGCTCGACAAATTAACCAAGCTACTAAGAAAATGTAAGAAAGAATCAAAGGAAGGAAGTCAGTACAGTTTCAGCCTAGAGACCTAGTATGGTTACACTTGAGCGAAGAGAGGTTCTTGAGTAAGAGAAAGAAGAAATTGTTTACCTAAGCTAAAGGCCCTTTCAAGATCCATCAAAAGATCAACGACAATGCCTGCAAGTTGGAACTACTTGAAGATTATGGAGTTTCTAACACTTTCAACTTTACCAACCTCAACTCCTATCACCTTGAGGGAGAATTGAATAAAGACCAGCTGGATTTGATCCTAAATCCAAATTAACTAGAAGGGAATGATAAGAATCAAACTACTAGACATTTGACTTACAATCGTACTTGAGTTCTATAAGGACTAACAAGGTGGATCTTCTCATTCTAACTGACTCTTACCAAAGACAAGCTAATTCTTCCTATCGACTAACTTCTTATACTAACCTAAGTAAGTACATACCTCAAAAGTCGTGTGCCAACTAGACGAATACCCTACTAATAGCCCGATACCTTACACATACACTTACTCAGCTATGGCCAATCCGACCATCATCTTGGCAACCTTAGTGTCGAGAAACTAAGAACTTTAGCACATATCTACAGCTATCTCTTCTTGGAAGGGTCCAGGTCTAACTGGAACCATTGCTCAGCACCCCTGATTGACCATCCATCCTAATAGTACTATTTTGTCTATTTCTACCAATAGCATCCCCAATAGGCTATTGCCACACATCTTAGACCTATATGAAGGAATATGCTACACTAATCATTATTTTCTTTAAATTTTCATTTTTACCCTTTGTATTCCTTATACATTGCTTCTTTTAAGCATTACCTTTTTTGTCTTTTTCCATTTTATGCAGGTTATCCTAATTTCTCAGGTATAAATACCCACTATATATGTAGCCACAAAATACATTAATCATCATCTTTAATATATTGAATATACTTCTGGTGAACATTGCTTCCTTAGCTTGTTTACTTACTTCACTCTTATCCTAATCCTTAAGCAAGGCTAGGTAGTGAGTAAACTCACCAGACTATCTTGTGCATGATATTAAGTTATGTCGTAAATCCTCGAAAGTTGCATTGGTGCGTCATATCTTATGGAGCTATTCATGGGTTTGCTTATTTACTTTTCTAATTATTGCACTACTTTCCATCTCATTCTTCAAGCTTTCGGTAAGCTTGGAACCACCCCTACGATCAACCTTGTATGTTCTTGGTCTTAGTTCATATCAAACTATTTAAAGAAGATTTATTTTAGAGTGTTGTCTTAGGGGCAATGTGTATCACTAATTGAGGACGGTCTAGTTGTGGCAGATGCCGTATACTGTACGAAGAACCCTTAATTGGTTACCCTTCCAATCATGAACTCTTCACATAATATAAAAGGCTCTAAAACCACTAGTTTTCCAAGAACATACAAATTCATATGATATCATCACACAAATATATTTATATGAAATTTAAACTACAAAGTTTACAGTGCACAATAATTTAGTACATCTAAGTCTACATTACTGATAAAACAAAAGTACATAGGTAAAAGTCTATATAATTCGTTCTCTCAACACACTGGATGGCTTGCTCTTGCTCAAGTTCCCAAGCTAACCTGTGGCATTCCTTGGCCAACCTTAACAAACAAGTTATCCTGCAGCAAAAGTCTAAGGGGGTGTAAGCCTAAGCTTAATGAGCAAAACCTATAGCCACACTACAAGCAAGTTATAAATACATTATATTCACTCATAAGAATGAATGGTTAAATAGAATGCCAAACAATACGTATAGTTAACTAGCCCATATATGTAACTCAGATTTAAGGCCCTTCGAAGTCAGGGTTGGAGTATACACGGCACCAATTAGATCTGGGTATTATACTAAAACTTACTTTACTACGGAACTCTACATTCCATTCTTAAATCAAATAAGTTTTTTTTATTTTATTTTCATAAAAACTAAGTTATAGTATAATCATGAGTGAGCCTCCGCAATCCACACTCACCTCTAAACGGAGGCCTCTAGACTCAACTCTTAGCTAGGTGGTTGGTGCCTCCAATGCTAAGTATTCTTACAGGCCAGGTTAAGGTCATTTTGTATGAGTACACCACACAAAACCAATAAATTTATAATAACAACCCCCGAATGTCCTCTCTTTACCTTCTTGTGATGTGATGGTCGGAATTATATCTATGCAATGCATGTTGATGCATGAACTAGTTTCTTTTTATGAGTCGAGTATAATTAAGTCTAATTATGATGTGACCATCCAATAGTACATACAATTATTTTCTATACTACTATGCAGCAAACAAAGTATTATTTGTATTTAAGGTAAATTCACAATTCAGCACATAATAACGTACACAAGCATTTCCCGACCCCACACAACAATCAATTAACAATATCATTTAAGTCCACTATCTACAATCACATACAAGCATGGAATCATAGGGTAAATACTTACTCAGCCATGACAACTCGCTCTAGTTGTAGTAATTAATCGGGAGATCTTCGCCCACCTCGGGATCACCTGATCATTACGATATAATAATGATAGTAAGCAATTGAATTAATCAGTAATTCTAGATATCTATTTACCTAATTCTACTTAGATTACTATCAATTTTTATTTTATTAAACTTTATCACTATTCGTATGTAACTTTTTCGTTCTATTTCTGATATTTATGAATTTATAGTCGTTTTTTATCATTTTCAAACGTACATTCACACGGTGATGTCCATTTTGGATGTTAAAACCCGTGTTTTACGATATGGGCTAAATTTATTGAAATTTTAACTATTAAAGCTTAATTATTCTTATTACCTATATTTATATCCTATTTTAGGACTTAATGATTTGATTAGCTATTAGGTTCTTATACTTAGTGAATTTTACATCGGTATTACTAATTCATTTACTTAATTAAGTTTAATTCAATTTAGGAAGTGTATTAGGGTTTAAAAGATTTTCAGATCCTAAGTACAAGTACATACTTATGTTATATTCTTATGTAATCTTATAAGTTATTATTTTATAAGTTTATGCTTGTGTCATCACTTATGTCATCATTTGCTTATGTCATCATTTAATTGCATCATTGCTTACATCATTATTTACTTACATATGCCCTTACCTTATGCTTAAGTGTCTTATGTACACTTATATATATGTTAAGTATATACTTATATACTTGTATACTCATACGTATACTTATACATATACCGTATTTATACTTATATATATACTCGTATACACATACGGTGACATAAGTATTTATATAAATATTTTCGTATGCCTAAAATTCCTTTTAAGAAAGCTTCTCAAATTTCATCTTTTTGTATTTCAAGGGTATATTTGGCATGGTATATGTATGTATAGTTGGTATATGCCTTATTTTGGGTTATGTACATAATGGATTCTTATATATAAAGGCTTTTATACATGTATTTATCTAGTATATTCTTATATACTCATACTTAGATACATGTACACATGCTCTTCTTCCATTTACTAAGGCTATTCTACACTTCTAAACATAAAAATTGAAACTTTAAGCCTTCAACAACATATATGTACACAACACATAAACTTCTTATACTAACCTACCTATTCATCTAACTATTAAATAATATGGAACACTACATAATAACATACCTTTGTTTTCTCCTTGAAATATGGTTGCAAAGTTTGAAAATTATGAAAGATGAAAGGGAAAGGGAATCATGGTTTGGGAAGGAGAAGAAAAGAACTTAATTTTGTGTTGTTTTGTGATTTGAAAATGAAAACAAGTGGGGTCCTAAGTGGAAAAGTTGTGGATGGCAAAGAGGAAGAGAAAAGGAAGAAAAATCTAAAAGAAAAGAAAAGAAATCATTAGAAAGGAAGAGATATTTCTAGAGTGAAAAGGATATCTTATTGACTTTTTCATATGTTGACTTAGTCAACCTTTTGACCTTGGTCAACATGTGTTGACTTGGTTAACTTCCCAAAATTACATACCATTTAGTGTACATAATGAAGTAATTAGGGAAAATTAGGAGAAAGATTAAGGAAATGAAAGAAAATAGGAAGTTTAGTGAATTGATTAGTAAAAATAGATAATCAGATCTTCCATTAGGTATTTATATCCTATATACATCATTTGGTAAGCTACTTAGTATAATTATTATGAAAAGTGTCATTTAGAGTATTAATGTTTGCTACATGCAACTTAAGCATCAACTAAACTCTTAACTCTATGTAATACTAATCTAGTTATATACTTAGAAGATGAATGTGATATATGATACAATATCTTAGTTTCTAAAGGATTACTTTAGTATTATATGTATTTATGAATGATTGAAAGTTATCTTTAATTTTTTACCAATGATTTGGTATAATACTAAGGTTATATTATTAATTAGGGTTTGAGGATAAATTATGGTGATTACTACTTTTCTATCCTTAAAGTTATAGTTTTAGGGTTTTCATCACTTTCAGATGAAATCTTAAGTGTTTACATACATTTAGGATAGAAAAATTTTATACGCGATTGATTAGTTATTTTAGAGTTTTCACTTTTACTAGCCTTATCAACTCCTAAAATATCTTACATACTTAAGTCTACTTCAGATGTTAGATCGAAAAATTTAAGGATTCACAATGTGCAACTCAATTTAACTAAGGCATGACACATGATTAAGAGGTACTGCAAACTCGCGCTCTAAAACAACTCTCAAATGCATTTAATAGCGATGCAGCCGTTCAATAGCGATGCAGCTATTCAATAGCGATGCAACTGTTCAATAGTGCACACGTGCTTGAGTCATCTGAAAGACTCATTCAATGCCTAAACACCTTCGACTTTGTTTAAAGGACTTTGGTCAAGAGGAAAAATATAGAAGGTTAAATTCAAGTTTAAGCTTTAAGCTCATTAATTTATTAGGTTTGACTCTGGGATAAGGTGATGGGGCTTAAAGAGTCAGGTCCAAATATTTGGGATGATCAAGGGACTTTTGACATAGTAAGCTAGGAGTAAAGCTCGTTAGATTGGTTTGTTTGATCTAACCTTTTTTGGTTTGGCTTATACTAAAATAATAAATAAAACCTTTATTTAAGTTTAAACCTATAAAAATAACCAACTTGAGATTTATTAATAAAAGGCTTCAATTTTAACCATTGCTCAACATCATGATCTAACGAATAAGATCAACTACTATTTCTTAAAAATACCCCATTCACATCCTCATTTGAAAAAAAGAGAAAAAATTCCATTAACACCATTACTATGCTATAATCTTGTCTCAAAGATCAAATACTTAAGCACCTCAAGAACTTTACCTCGTTATTCATCAATTGTGAAGTTTGATACTATCATGCTCCTCCAATTGTCACCATATATGTTAGAGCCTTAACAAGATTGCCTACTCATCCTCCCTATACTTCTCTCCTAATCATTCCGCATAAGTCACTCAAGTCATTTCCCTAGTCATGTGTAGTACTATTTCACATGTGGTACACATATGACCTTTGCATCCATACCGACTCCCCCTACAGCTCCTAATCCATATTCTGGTTTGTATGGTACACTCCATTCCTAATTCAACTACTAAATTTGCTTTCGATACAAGAATAACCTATATTTTTCACATGCTTTCCTAAATTTAAGTTTCAATCAGATTTATAATATATTCCTAATATTATAATATTATTAGTTTTTACCTAATATTTTCTACTCATTTAATTTCTAATTTCACCTACTATTCCTTTATACATATTCATCACATAACATACATAATACATACATCTAACATCTCAAAGACCACAAATACCATCTTACATCAGTAACTAACATCCAAAGATATCTAATTACACCCTAACTCAGTATTTATACCAAATTAACCCTAAATCATAAAATAAACTTAAAATATTATCTTTTTCTTATGATTTTAAGCCTAAAAATTTAAGTAAAACTTTAGAAAATTAAATTTAACAAAACCTCTTCATAGCATTATAACATATTTCCTAAAAAGTATACACAAAATTTTTTTAGTCAAAACTATATTATTAAGGTTATTTAAATCAAAAGCGAAAGTTAGCTCGAGTTTAATGATTTCTTAAGGGCAATATATCCTAGGACTTAATTTTATCAAATCGATATTTTTCCCTAAATTTACATTAAAAAATATCTCAAAATACCAAATTTCACAATTTAATGAATTAACTTGATATTTTTAATAAATTAAACAAAATCGAAAGGGAAATTAGACTCACTCGATCGAATGGCGGCTCTACTTATGTCAACAGCCCTAAGCGATGGGTTAGCTATCCAGTAGTGGTAGCCATCCCTCTCTAGGTGGTCGTCGAGTATAGGATCTCCATTAATGCCCTAATTGTACTCTATTTTTGTTAATTTTTATAGAAATATTCTCTTCTCTCTTCTTAACCTCTCTTTAATTTGTTTGGCTTCCCAATTTACTCAACTAAGTTTTGGTGGGTGTTTTTTTGAATTTATAGCAGGGTTTAGGGTTTTCCTTCGGATTTTAGGTTGCCAAGTGTCCTTTATCCTCTCTCTTTTTCACTTTCTATTTGAGTTAATTTTATTGGTTGAATTTCCATCTTCCATTTTCAATTTTCTACGCCCTAAATCTAGATAATTCTACATTTTCTCATATTTTTCTTGATTTTTTTAATGAATTTTCCTTAATTAATTAACATTATTTTAACATATTTTAAGTATTTCAAGTAATTTCGGCTATTTTTACCTACATATAAATACATATATAATATAAATAAATAATCCAAAATATTGCTTATGTTATTTTATGATTTTTATTTTTCATATAATTTATGTAATATCTCAAGATGTTGAGCCCAAATGATAATTCTAGGATTCGAGCTCTTAAATTTAGGGAGCTAGACTATGTTATTCATTTTAGCTTAAACTTTACAGTAAGGTTAAATAAGTTAGACAAAGTATCCTAATAAAGTTAATTTTTTTAAATAAGTTATATAAAAGGATTAATTTATAAAAACATCAATTTATCGATAAAGCTGATAATTATCGAAAACGTAAAATTCGAGTTTTAAGATATAGCGAGATATTAGAAATAAATTAATTAACTCCCAAAAATAATAAATAAAGTTGAATTATATGTAATATACATGTATTTACATAGAATATATATTATATGTATTTAATATATACATATAATAATAAATTATAAAAATAAGGTAAATTAATATAAAATCATAGAAAATTAATTAAAAATTAACTTGATGAGTCACCAAACCACCTAAGTATGATGTGGTAGCCCAGGATCAGTTGAGATGACGAGTAAAAAGTTTAAAAAAAAAAATAAGGAAATGACACTAGCAAAGTTGGATACTAAGGATTATTGGATTTCTGACATATGGCACTCACTTTTTAAACATGTCATCTTATCTAGCATTATAAATAGGGCATCATCAAATCCATTACAATATTTTGGAATATAAAAATTCAAGAAAATCACATTCGGAAAACTTACAAAAAATCATAAAATAAAAGGAAAAACAAAGCAAAAACAAGGTATAATCTGATCTAAGGCAGTTCATTAGGTTATAAGTAACCTGACATAGAGTAGCTTGAGGGTTAAAGAGAGGGTAGCATGCCTGATTACTTAGACAAGGTGCGGCGATTTAGTGGTGGCTGAAGACAGCCAATTCGAGTGAATCGAATTCTTGGTCGAAACTTTCTAAATTTCCTAAAAATATGAAAAAGTCTTATTTAATTATCAAATTTGGTTTTCTAAGGTTATTTTATGTATAGATTAATATAGTAATTTTATTTTAGTTAAATAATTATTGAAAATATAGGGTTCTTAAGAAAATGCTCTGTTTGGACAAAAATTAAATTAAATTTTAGAAATATTAAATAATGTCCTTTTAAGTTGAATTTTTGTACATAATATACTTAATATATGTATTTAATTTCAGTAATAAGAATTTTTGAAAATAAGCAGGTTTACTATTTATTGTAAATATATTGGATAGAATTGGCAATTTTGTTGTTTTGTTAAATTAATTAGTTTTTGAAAAAATCAAAGTATGAGTCCTATGTATTTTCATTTCTAGAAGTTTATAATAATGTTAGGAGCACTTGATTTTTATCATGTCATTAAATTCATTTATTTGTTTAATTTTCACTAATTTTGAGTTAAAATGCTATTTTTAGAAATATAGGCGTTAAACTAGTTTAGTACAAGCGATGGTCAATATCTAAAGCGTATATTTTTATGAGTTCATAGTATTTTTTGCATAATTAATCAAAGCTCACGTACTATTTATTATGTATTTTCCTTGTATAAACCTATAAATTATACTAATATGCAAAATAGTGAATAATACTATTAAAGCAATTGCTAGATAATGTAAGATTGGTAACTATGACATGTAATTGATATTTAGCATGGTTGACAAGCATAATTTTTAGGACCTATAGTTTAGAATTAAAGCCTACTCGAGTTGACTATGAAGTTACAATAACATACAGTCGAATCAATAATAGGAAAGGGTATTTTCAACTTTTGACAATATTGATTAGTCTTAATTCTTAAGATATCTTAATAGTACTCAAAATAACGATTATGATGATATAAATTTTATTGAAATCGGATAAGAAAGGAATAAGATACAATCGAAATAAGCTTAGAAACATAATAGTAAAAGCTTATAAGAGTTTGGTATCAACCTTTAGTTAATTTGGGGACTATATGTATTTTACTAGGTATGATAGGTGAAGAAGGACTATATTGTAAAGCTTAGGATTTTACGCTACTATTAAACCATAATAAGTAGATATTTCTGTTTTCATATAAGTAGACCTATGCTTATTTGAGTTGGAGTTAATTATATTGTAAACTATAATGATGTGTTGGATAGACTGGATACATGATTTTGTTGAATGTGTATTGATTGAGCGAAATGTTTCCTCATGTATAATTGATTCATACATGCATATTTCTATTTAGAAAACTTGGAAATAGAACTATCTTTCAAGGTGTTTACCTAAGTGAACCTTATGTAAATGAATGTATTATAAAGTTGAGAAACAAAATTGAAGTTGAGATAGTTAAATTGTTTATGATGTGAAACTTGAGATCTGTGCTTGATACAAGGTTATTGTACTATTTACTACATTCATGGCATGGTATGAAAGGATCTATGAGTGAAGTTTCTGAAAGCTTGAACACTGTTAAGTTGGGTTTTGAGTATATAGAAAACTTATTCTGGCCACAATGTGTGGTTTTAGCTGGACCAATTATGTGTTGGATTTTCAAACCATAGTGGGTGGTTTTTGTTAGGGGTCTTACTCTCAAGTAGCTCCTTATTGCCCTAGGTTCCTAGATGTTATATCTAGATGCTTAAGTATGTTGACTAATTGGATGAGTAATTGGAAAAGTATATGATATCAGTACCGATGCATGTCACGTGCATGAGCATGGCACGAATTTCCTGCATAGACAGTTTATATTGATAATTCAGGTTATGAAATTGAATGTTCTATAGTACTGATCCTTGTGAATGTGTATTATGTTTGTTTTGTGCTTATTTTATGTACTTTCACTTAGCTTACAGAGAGTTGAGGGGATATTTGTGTATCCTCAAGTTATGAAGAAAATTGACTAGACATCAACATTAGTTGGGGGAAAAAGCCTTATGAGAGATTGCAGGATGGAGTCAGCCACTTTTAAAGAAGTCTTATTATATTTTGATCTTAGCTCCATAAAAGATTTTTATATATGAAATAAAGGAAAAAAACAAGTATTGAGTTTTAGGTTTGGTTTAAGTTTGATGGATGTACTATTTTATATAAACAGGTGTAAAGCCAAACTTTATTGTAGTATTTTTTTTTATTATTATAAATAGAACTTTTATTGAATATAAACAGGTATTCCTATATGATGATACATCCTATGCTATATCGAGATGTAACAATTTATCTCTAATGATTCGTTAATGTCAAAACTCGTTCTACACATTTCCAATAAGTAACAAGTAATATATATATATATAATTTAATATTATAATATTTAATTATTTATTTTCCTAAATTCAAACTCACGGAATCATTTTCTCTAATATTTCTAACTTTCTCGTAAAATTTGGGCTTAATCAAACAACTTATCCAATTGCTCTAAATTTTACATATCAACACTTGAACACCTAATTATATTGCTTACACTAGATCTTTTTATTTATTTAGTAGCTTTTTTTTCTTTTCTAAAGAAACATTGAACATTCCTCATTTAGTGTAACAATTAAAAGCTCCTCTAACTTCTCTTATTTAATAAAAAATCCTTTAGAAACTTCACATACTTTGGCATTTACAATATAACATCAACAAGAGGTAAGTTAATGTGTAATTATTTAAAAGATGTAGGAAGTTACTAAATTGCTTATTTTAACCAATGCAATCCTGCTTGAGGCACTATGAATAAGGGATGGGTGGCTTGTACTCCTTCACTTTCAGTGGTTCTATTCTCTTGTTTAATTTTGTTGGCACTGTCTTCCTTACCCTTGACTTCCACTTCTTTCTCATCTACTTCCTCACCATCTTTCTTCTTAACTTGTAGCTCTCTACCACTTCTCAAAGTTCAATGCATTAATATGTTCCTTAAGTTTGATCTCGGTGTTCCTTAAGAATGTCCCTTGTTGCCTTTCAAAGATCATTTTTGTAAGTTGACCTATTTGATTCTCCAAATTGCAATTAGGAGCCTCTTAATTCCTTAGTAAGGATTTAATGTTGGATAATTGGGCTTCATTGCTTTGAATATATTTGGCCAAAAGTTCTTCCAAGTTGGATTTCTTCTTTAAAGGTAGGGGAGGTGGTAGTGGCCTTTGAAATCTAAGTGGACCATAGTTGGTTTTCTGTTGGCCTTAGTATTGATTCCCCCCAAGAGAAATTGGGATGATTTCTTTACCTTGGATTGTAAGTGTTACTCTAAGGGTTGTTCTATTATCTAGGTGGATTTCCTAGATAATCCACTTATTCCACTTGTTCTTGTACTCCATACACTTATATGCAAAAATCACTTACCATCAATTGTAATTATTGAAGGCCAATTGAGAGTGCATTGATCTTTTTGCTCAATAGATCCATCTTGGCTACTAAAGTGGTAGTCATGTCCACATCATAAATTCCTATAGCCCTTTGCCTAGCTTTAGCTTTTACCTACTAATAGTTACTTATCACCACTTCTTTAATCAAGTTTTGCATTTTCTTAGGTGTCTTTATGTTCAAAGTGCCTCTTGCAACTACATTAATCATTTGTCTCATGGATAGGTTGAGACCATTATAAAAAGTTTGGATTTACAGCTAAAGCAGGAGGCTATGGTGATGTGGGTACCCCCTAAGTAGGTTCTTAAACTGCTCCTAAGTATCGTATAAGGTCTCAGCTTCCAACTACGTAAAGCAAGAAATATTATTCTAAAGCTTGGTGCTCTTTATAGGTGGAAAATATTTTTTCTAAGAATTTATCTACCAATCTAGCCTAAGTTATTATTGGATCTTGTGGTAGACAATTCAACGACTATTTTACTCTACCCCTTAAGGAAAAAGGAAATGATCGTAGTCATGTAGCATCATCCATGACCTCATTGATTTTAAACATATCACAAATCTCTAGAAAACTAGAGTGTGGGCATTAGGATCTTCATCCTAGAGGCCATCAAATTGAACATATTAATGCACCATTTGTATGATGTTAGGCGTAATCTAAAAGTTATTAATAGCAACAACTGGTCTTGTAATACTAGAGTCGGCCTCAGTTTGCATAAGCCTTAAATAGTCGGACGTGGTTTAAGGTGCATTATCATCATTGTTGGCCATGGGATCAGGTTCTTGTGGTAAATTTTCCTAATTAACAAATTGATCATCCATCTCTTCACCCTCTTTTTTAATCTCAACAACGACTCATCTCTTATCATAGCCACCGTTTGTCTAGCATGCAACCTCAAATTTTGAAGGATAGTTCTTTCAATTTCAAGATCAAATTCTATAAAGTCTTTTGGATTACTTCAGGTCATGCACTACAAAGAAAAGAAATATAAAATTAATTATAGCTTAAAACAATAAAAGGAAAGAAAATAATGAATGAAAAGAAAGAGATGGTTAAAGTCAAGCCTTTTTTTAATATCGAAGTCCTCGATAATGGTGCCAAAAGCTTAATATGAGGCAAGTACACCTATTAAATTCTAATATAGTGAATGTAAGTTTGAGTTAATTCGTCAAAGACTATAAGTACTAATACTAACCTTCGCTCTACTATTTAACCAAAAAATTGTGACGAATATGACTAAATTAAAAAGAACTATAATTAACTAACTAAACTAATTAAAAGACTCAACTAAACAATTGGAAAGTAATAAATTTAAGAACTACTTCTAGAAGGCAAATAACTTATCTAGGACTTATTTCCCCTTGAGCTCATCATGTGGCCTCATAAAAATTCATTCAATTTCGTCTCTAGTTTCCTTAACCAAGAGAATCCTAAATTAAAGATAATATCTTTCTCAAGCATATTAACCCTAATCCTATAATACCTAATAGAATCTTTTCACTAATATCATATTCTGGGATCACATTAACATACAACAAATTCCCACAAAAAGATAATAAATTTTTGGAAGAATTATGTACCTTATCTCTAATTGTACATTAAATTCCTTTCAATTATGTTAAGATCTAATTACATAAGAGATTGTTTAGCCTTCATGCATTATATCAAGTATCGATACCTTAGAAATATCAATTAACATTAGAAAACACACAATTAAAATTAGAAACTTTATTGATATTCAACAACTAATTCACTAGTCACATATGTTAAGTTATCTGATGAATTTTGATGATAGTAAAAAGAGGAATATTGATGTGCTAACAAGCGTACAGGTGTTTAGATAGTTCATCAAATTGAAATTAAGTTTTAATTTAGGGACTTATTTAGAAGGTCTAAATCAATGAACTCAAAGAGTACTTAAAGAACTATTCAGATGCTTTTATAAGAGGAGTCAGTATAGCACTTCAAACAGTACTTCAGAGACTTCGAAAACACATAAGTTGAAACATTGAAAAGTATTCAAAAGCCTATTTAGAAGGTCAAACAAGAAGGATGTCAGAATAATAGATCATTCACAAAGAACAAGACTTAGCTCCACCAGATTAGGTACATTTGGGAAATACATTTAATCTCATTTCACTAAAGTTAGTATTTAGATCCATAAGGATTTCTAAGGGAACTAATCTAAAAGTTATTTAAATAATATATATTAAGAAAATATTTTGAAATGGTTAAAGGTGAATCCATTTTCGAAAAATCAGGGATATCAAATTTAAATCTTAAGATTACTTAAAGTTGTTGATCAAAGCATATCCATTATGGAGGTGTGATTGAGATAAGATTAGATTTAAATTTAAATCCTAGGATTCTCTCAAAATTCAAAAGTCTTCTTTGAACATTAAGGATTGGATAAACATAAGTTAGTTAAAACTATCATAGGTTTAGCCGTTGAAGGATTTAAGTATAAAAGAGAAGAAGATTTAAAATGCAAGCGTCATCCTTAAAACAGAAATTAATACACTTCTGTCGTGATCATTACTTTATGAAAACCTTAGAGTACTTATCAAAGCCTTCTTTAGAGAGTTGAACTAAAGCTTTATATTCAACATTTTTCATTTCTCTTCTCGTGCTAAATCATTTGAAAATATTACTATATTTCTCATTTTTATGTTATAAACAAAATCTAGTGATTGAGTGTTATGGAAGAAGTTTGATTTGTACTTTATAGATCTATAATTAGCCTAGATTATAGAGAGGTTAGATAGGCAGAGTAGTGTAGCAAAGACTTGTAAACTTCTCTTGATTTGATTTTGAAATAGTGAATCAAGTGGAACAGCACCAGTAAGGAAAACCAGGTCCTTAGCAGTGGAGCCAGAAGAAAACAGTAAGCATAAGGTCGAAACTCTTTAAATTTTGAGCTTGATTTTCTCATCCCTCTCTCTTTTACTCTTTTTTTTTTTTTTCTTGGTTGTTGTTATCTTTGCACATTGAATTATTAAAGTATCACTATTCACCAATTTAAGTTATTAAGAGAGGTAATTTTAATTTAATATGAAAAAGGTTTTAAATTTACTATAGATATTTCCACACCACCACCCCTTCGCCTCTCCCCCTACCTTACCCCCCCTAAGGCTCCATTTTTTTTTTATAGAACTAACTTTCCTTACTAGAAATTCAGGATAGAGACTTATGTGAAGGCATTTAACTATCATGCCTGGCAAATAATTTCAATTAGAGATCTCAAAGTCCCATCCATTGTCACTATAAATGAGGGTATCACCAAAGTTGAACAAAAATCAAAGGCTAAGAATTTACTTTTAAATACTATTACACATTTAGAGTTTTATATAATTGCTTCTTGTGCTACAGCCAAAGACATTTAGGACATTCTGATGTAAACTTGCAAAGGCACCAAAACAATCAAGGACACGAGAATCAACTCATTGGTTGAGTAATATGAAACTTTTCAATTCTCTGTAGTGAAGAAATTTAGGATTCCTTTAGTAGATTTACTATTATAACTAATGAATTGTCTTCTCTTGGCAAAACCATTAGTGATGCAAATATGGTAAGCAAGATGCTGAAGATTCTTCCCAACGTCTGGAATGTTAAGAAAACCACTATAGAAGAGGCCTGTGACTTGAAAAGACTAACACTAAGTCGATTGTATTGCAAATTAATGGCATATGAAATAGATTTTCTCAAATCAAAGAGCACTTTAGAGGATACAAAGAAAAAGGCTATAGCATTTAAGGCTAAAGAAGTAGACATTGATTTTGAAGAGGAAAATTCATTTGAAGAAAATGATGAGGATGTGGCACTTCTAGCTAAGGAACTCAACAAATGTCTAAAGAAGAAAGGTAAGAAAACTTTCACTAAAAGATTTTCCTCTAATAAAAGTCAAAGTAGTGATGCAAGTAAAGTAATCAAAGAAAAGGAGGAGAAAAAGTCCACAAAAGAAATGGTGTGATATGAATGTAAAAAGCTAGACTACATCAAGTATGAATATCTGGTGCTAATCAAGAAGATGGAGAAATATAAAAAGAAATACAAGTCTCATATGGCTATATGGAGTGATCTAGAAGATTCAAGGACTGAGTTAGAAAGTTGAAAAGATTGTGAAGAAGCCAATTTGTGTCTTATGGCACTATATGAGGTAGATTTTGAAACTGATTCTAACTCTGATAGAGAAGTACCTAATGATATATGTGTTGAAATCAATAAAATGCTTAAGGCTCTCTTTAACACAAATGACAAGATCTTTAAGCTTGAATCTAAGGTTAAGACATTAAAGGATGAAAAACAAGTACTCAACTGAACAGATCAATTATTAGTAGATGAAAATTATTTCTTAAAAAACAATTTTAAAGGATTACATGTTGCTCGAGAAGCCTTATTAATGAAAATCTAATATTAAAAGAAGAAATTAAAAATCTAAAAAATCGTATAAAAGACTTATCAAAGTCAATCAAAAACACCTTCCTAAAGTTTGATAAAAATGATAAGAAATGACAAATGCTCATCTCTAGATAAAGAGTGGATAATTCGAAATCTAGGCTCGGTTTTGAATTTGGAGAATCTTCTAAAACAAAAAGGGAAATAGTGTTTGTTAGACCACAAAATGCAAATGAGGAAATAGTCAAAGAAAAGGATAAAGGTAAAGTAGTTGAACCTATCAAAAGATACAACGACAATATTCTCAAAACAGCAAAAAGTATCCTTTCAGAGTGTACAATAGAAAGTTGCACAGAGGGTATGTCAAAAATACCTTAATTAAGGACAAAGAAAGGAGGTAAGTGACAAACATAATCAACAAAAATCTTATGCTTGTTTTTTCTATAATAGATTAGGATAGATAGAGAAATATTGTTTCTTTAAAAAATCTAAGATTAGTAATAATCAAGTTTTAACTCAAAAATCAAGCTTAAATTTTCATGAACCCAAGCTTCTTTAGGTTCGTAAACAAATTTGATTGTGTTATGATGCATGTAGGAACACAAAGCTAAGTTGAAAGTGACTTAGTATCTCGATAGTGGATGCCTAAGACATATGATTAGTGGTGTTTTGTTGTTCATAAGTTTGGAATGGACAGAAGATAGATATGTAGAATTTGGAGACAATAGTAAAGGTAAAATAATCATGGTATGTACAATTGGATTGGCACCACAAACAATAGAAAATGTGTCATTGGTTAAAGGTCTAAAACACAATTTATCGAGTATAAGTTGGTTGTGCGAAAAGGGTTATAGAATAACTTTTGAACATAACACAAGTATTGGTCTTGATAAAGATGGCGTGAAGTTATGTGAAGGAATTAGAAAGAAAAATATTTACTTAATTAAATCATCTGAAGTATTATCTAAAAGTTGCTTTATCTCTATGAGTGATAATTGGCACAAAAGGTTAGGTCATGTGAATTTTCCTCAACTTAAGAAACTATCTAAAAAGAATTTAATATAGGGATAACCAAAATTGAATGTTTATGAAAACAATTGTTGTGCTGTTTGTCTAAAAAATAAGATGAGTACTTCATCACATAAAAGTAAGAAAATCATATCTAGTTAGAGACCTATAGAGTTGTTGCATCTAGATTTATTCAGTCCAACTCGAACATTAAGTCTGGGATTAAATAAGTATGGACTTGTTATAGTAGATGACTTCTCAAGATTTACTTAGATCTTGTTCTTGCATCATAAAAGTAATGCTTTCAAGGACTTGTTATAGTAAATGACTTCTCAAGATTTACTTGAATATTATTCTTGCGTCATAAAAGAATGCTTTCAAAAGTTTTGAAATATTTCCTAGAAGAGTTCAAAACGAGAAAGGCCTCTCCATCATTAGTCTTCGACTAATCATGGAAAGGAATTTGAAAATATTGATTTTATTTCCTTCTATGAAGAAAAAGGCATAACTCATAATTTTTCTGCACCCTACACTTTACAACAAAATGGAGTGGTTGAACATAAAAATAGGACCATTTAAGAAATAATGAGAACATTACTTAATGAAAGTGGTATGGCTGATTATTTCAAGGCAGAAGCAATAGTAACTGCATGTTCATTATAAATCATATATATATTAGACCATTAACAAATAAAACTCTTATGAGATTTATAAAGGAAGAAAACATACTGTTTCATATTTTCGCATATTTGGTTGCAAGTGTTTTATGAAGAAAACAGGCAAAGTATTGGGAAAATTTAAAGAAAGAGATGATGAAGCCATCTTTCTAGGCTACTCTCTAAATTCAAAAGCATATTGAGCATACAATAAAATAACAAAGGTAGTAGAAGAATTAATAAATGTGAAGTTCATTGAGGAAACAAGCAATGAAGAATTAGATGATGAACTTCCAATTGCTACTAATAAGAAGAGTCTTATACGACATGGCTTGGAAAGTAAAACAAAACTTGAATCAAAAGGTCCATCAAAAACTTCAAAAATGCCTAAAGCTTTTAAAACAGAACTAGGTTTAGAAGGTTCTTCAAAGGCCACTAATAGGTTTGTTGAAACTTTACCAAATGGTAAGTCAAAAGTTTCTAAACATTTTCATACACCACCTTCTATAATTAGATTTAAAGCAAATCATCCTCCTAAACTTGTGAGTGGAAATTTCAAATCTTAGACTAGAATAAGATCAAGCTTACAAAGTTTTGAAAATCACTTTACTTTAAGTTTTTAAATTGAACCTAGCTCAATTGATGAGGCTTTAAATGACAATAATTAGATTATAGCCATGCAAGAAGAACTTAGTTAATTTTAGAGAAATCAAGTGTAGAATTTAATACCAAGACCTAAGGATAAATCTGTCATAGGTACTAAGTGGATTTTCAAAAATAAGTTAGATGAACAAGGGAAAAATAGTGAGAAATAAAGCTCGTTTAGTTGCTAAACGATATCCTCAAGAAGAAAGAATAGATTATAATAAACTGTATGCTCCTATGGCTAGACTAAAAGCCATAAGATTACTCATTGCATTTGCTTATCTAAAAAATTTTAAATTACGTCATATAGATGTCAAAAATGCCTTTTTAAATGGTTTCATAAAAAAAGAAATATATGTTGAGCAACCACCGGAGTTTGAAGATCTATTTAAGTCTAATTATGGTATAAACTTAAAAAGGCCTTATATGAACTTAAACAAGCTCTCGTGCTTGGTATGAAAGACTAAGTGAATTCTTAATTAACAACGGTTTTCAAATAGGAAAAGTTGATATTACATTATTTATGAAACATTTTAAAGAAGGTATGTTAGTTATACAAATTTATGTTGATGATATTGTTTTTAGTGCAACTAATGAAAGATACTGTCAAGAGTTCTCAAGATTGATGCAGGTTAAATTTGAGATATCACTCATGGGAGATTTGAAATTCTTCTTAGGGTTACAAATCAAATAAATAGAGAATGAGATATTCATTCACCAAGAAAAGTACACTAAACAAATATTGAAGAAGTTTTGTTTTGATAACACAAAAGATTGTTTAATCCCTATGAGTACTTTAACAAAGCTTGACATCACAGGTAATGGTAAAAAGGTAAATGAAAAATTATATCAAAGTTTAATTGGATCTTTACTTTATTTAATAGCTTCTCACCTTAATATTCTATTTAATACTTGTGTTTGTGCTAGATTTCAAAGTTTATCAACAGAAACAGACCTAATTATAGGCAAAAAGATCTTTAAATATATAAAAGGCACTACAAAATTAGGAATCTGGTATCCTAAAAGTCAAAATTTTTTATCTTATAGGATATTAAGATGTTGATTATGCAAGTTGCAAAGTAGATTGAAAAGGTACTTTTGGTACTTACCAATTCTTAGGAGACAAATTAGTTTCTTAGTCATTCAAGAAACAAAATTTTGTTACTCTCTCGATTGTAGAAGCAAAATATGTTTCTATTGGTAACAGCTGTAGTCAAATTCTTTGGTTAAAACAACAATGTGACAATACTAGTGAAATAAATTTAACAAAAAATCCACTTCATCATTCAAGATCAAAATATATAGAAATTAGGCATCATTTTATTCATAATCATATAAGAAATAATGATGTTAGTGTTGAATTTATACCCACTAAATATCAATTTGCGGATATATTTACTGAACCATTGGTTAAAATTAGATTTGAATTTATTTGTAATGAAATTGTAATTTGCAGTCTTTTTGGTTACCATAAGGATCATTAAATTAATTTCCCCTTAAGCTAGGAAAATCAAAACATATGTTTTACACGTTAAAAGGGTTAGCAGTAGGTCCAAAAATATCTCGTTTGACAGTCCAACAAGATAACCACGCATGTAACTCGTATCTATTAGTTTATTTTCTTTTCCAAGTATAAAGGAACCACACTATTTGACTTCCTCTTCTTCTTTCTTTTTTAGACTCTTCACATTCTCAAACTTTCCCTCTCATAACATTCATGTCACCAAGAAGATATAATTGCATTGTAGCTTAAGGTCTCAAAATCGTATCAAGCAATACACTAGAGAACCCTATTGATCTCACCAAACAAGTAACCTATACTAAGATCAACCCTTACGAACCCTAATCTACTCAACTAAACAAACCTCAACAAGAAATGTCTAAGAAAACCCAAACCCTAGAACTTCCTAATGAAACTTAAGATGAACCAATTCAAGAAGTCACCTAAATGAACCCTTTTAAACCACCCTCCGGACTTAATCAAGTCTCTCTCAAGAATCTTCTCAAAAATCAGCCACATCTTCTTCATTTGAAGAAGTAGCCAAAACATAAAACTCAAGTTCTTCAAATGAGTGTAATGGAGAAGCTTCTAAACAGGATTTTGAACCACCTATACAGTATTATGAGCTTAAGCCTGAACCTAATAGACCTGTATGAAGGACCAAAGCTACTCAACCAAAACCTATGTAAAAACCTCAAAGAGGTACCAAACAGAAGAAACCATCTTCCAACCAACAAGATAAACCTAAGAAAAGGTACTTAATGAAAGGTAAGAGCGTTTCAATCAAAGAAACTTTTTTTCTTGGATTTCAAGTTATTGAGAAAAATGGTTTTTATTGGAATGAATATGTAGATAATCTTGGGTTGAGAAATCTAAGTAATCTAGGAGGAGTAGTGCATAAGATTGCTTGATGAGTTCTACAAGATATTAGATAGTAGAAATCGAGATGTCTGGAGATCAGTTGTGTTGAATAAAAAAAAAATTGAAATATCAAAACAAGATATCATTAAGTATTTTAGAATTAAAGAAGCTAAAGAGGATGAGGATCTAATGGAATTAACTAAGGAGAATGTGTTTTCAAACTTGAATGATGGAATAGAAATAGGTGGTGGTAGAGATATATCTAAGACCAAAATTTGACCTATTAGTTAGAATTCTACAAAATAAATTAATGAATACTTTTATTCTTCCTAGAAAAGGTAACTCAACTTTTATGACTAGAAAGGATGTAGTGATCATTTAGGTTATGCTAGGTAGGAAAGAGGTAGATGTTGTAAATATTCTAATGAGACACTTTTGGTAGCCTAAGGAAACTAGACCATATGGGAATTTACTAATGATTCTTTTTAGATTTAAGAAACTTAAATTCCCAAAGGAAAAAACTTATCCTTTATATCCTACTTGATTAGGACAAAAAATATTCAAATAGATGGGAATTTATGTTTATAACAAATTGTGGCATTCTCACAATGGGAGAATATATGTTCATCCTTCAAATATTGGGAAGTAGGTAAGAATCATTGAAGCAAAAGGTGCTAAGAAGCAAATTGGAAATCTTAAGCAAGAAAGGAAAAGTTGTTAGGAGAACTGGTGGAATTAAGTTCAAAGAATTGAATGCACCTCTTTCAAATAGTGTTTCAAAAAGTTTAGATTTGGAGATTCCAACTTCTAAACAAGGAGAAAGCTCAACCTTTGTGGAACAACTATTTGAAGGGATTAAGGAGGTTATTTTTAAAGTGGTTAAAGAGAAAATTACAAGCATGAAAAACCTATTCAAAGATTGGGTTAAGGAGACTATAGATGCAACCAAAAATGATGCAGTACCTTAATCTACTAAACAACCAATCATAAACAAAATATTTAAACACCTTAACTTAAATTTCATTCCCCCATAACCACTCTACTCCAAGTTGATCAAATTGATCAACTACCTGTACAGGAACTAGAAAACACATCAATTATCTTTCCTAACTCTTTGAACCCAAAGATCCCCCCACTAATTTAACATCAACTCCTATCCTTAACCTTGAAGGATAGATCTCTCCTAAAGGACCTCTAGAAATTGTCTCTATTGGATCTAACAAGGATGGTAGTGCTACAAATCCATCTCATTCCACTCCAACTCCAATTAAGGATAGTGAACCAACCACTAGTGTTTAGTAAACTCTCGATTTGAATCTAACTCCAAACAAGCCAGATATCACTTACTCTAGTAGGGTCAAGCTCTATGCTAGAAAGAAGACAAGAAGAACCAGCAAATAATTCCAATGTCTAAAGTCTTGATTTCTCTAATTATCATGTCTAAGTTAGTATTTTTGTTTTGTTATGTCTTCTAGTTGTGTCTAGTCTGATCAAAAGACCTTGGTTATGTACTCTCATCATATTAATGAAAATCCATTTCAATTTCTGGTTTAAACCATATGATGTATGATTATACATATTAAGGGGGAGTATTTAAATGTTTTCTGATGATAACAAAAAGGGAGAGAAAGTTCAAAAACATGTAATCTTATGACTGCAGCTAAAATATAAACATATAAATTAACATTTTTTTAACAATTTTTGTTGTTGAAAATGATGTTATGAGTTTTTTTCTCGAAAATTTCTTTATAGTACAAGTTTTTGGATATATATGAGTCTTTTGTTATCATCAAAAGGAGAATGTTAAGTTCTCTCATGAATTTTGATGATAACAAAAAGAGGAATACTAATATACTAACAAGCATATAGGTGTTCAGACAGTTCATCAAATTGAAATTATGTTTTAATTCAAAGACTTATTCAGAAGGTTTAAATCAACGAACTCAGACAGTATTTAGAGAACTATTTAGAGGCTTATATAAGAGGAGTCAATATCGCACTTTAGATAGTACTTTAGAGATTTTGGAAACATGAAACATTGAAAAGTATTCAGAAGGTCAAACTAGAAGAATGTCAGAATAACAAATCATTCATGAAGAATAAGACCTAACTCCACTAGATTAGGTGTATTTGAGAAATATACTTAATCTTGTTTCACTAAAGTTGGTATTTAGATCTATAGGGATTTTTAAGGGAATTAATATAAACATTATTTAAATAATATCTCTTAAGAAAATATTTTGAAATGGTTAAGGGTTAAGCTAATTCAAAAAGTCAAGGATATCAAATTTAAATCTCAAGATTACTTGAAGTTGTTGATCAAAGCACATCCATAATGGAAGTGTGATTGAGATAAGATCATATTCAAATTTAAATCCTAAGATTCTCTCAAAATATTAGGAAGTCTTCTTTAAACGTTGAGGATTAGATAAACATAAGTTAGTTAAGAATATTAGAGGTTTAGCCATTGAAGCATTCAAATATAAAGAGAAGATTTAAAATATGAGCGTCATCCTTGAAACATAAATGAATAAACTTCCACCATGATCATTGCTTTACAAAAACCATAGAGCACTTCTTAGAGCCTTCTTTAAAGAGTTGAATTGAAGCTTTATATTCAACATTTTTCATTTCAATTCTCATGCTAAATCATTTGAGAATATTACTATATCTTTCAGTTTTTTCTTGCAAACAAAATCTAGTTATTAAGTGTTGTAAGAGAAGTTTGATTCGTACTCCGTAGATTTGTAATTAGCCTAGTTTATAAAAAGGCAAGATAGGTAGAGTAGAGAGTTATGAAGGTAAAGTGTGGTAAAGAATTATAAACACCTCTTGATTTGATTTTGAAATAGTATATCAAGTGGAAGGGCGCCAGTGAGAACGACCGAGTCTCCAACAATGAAGTTGGAAGAGAGGAGTAGGTAGAAGGCCAAAGCTCTTTAAATCTTGAGCTTAATTTTCTTATCCCTCTCTCTTTTACTTTAAGTTCTTTTTTTTTTTTGTTATCATTGTATGTTGAATTATTAAAGTACCACTATTCACCAATTGAAGTTATTAAGAGGGGTGATTTTAATTTAACTCAAAAAGGTTTTAAATTGACTAAAGATATCAATTCATTCCCTCCACCACCACCGACCTCCTCCCCCCCTTAACTTTGATATCTTACATGTAGCAAACAACATGAAAACCCTAGGTTCTATAAGCCTACTAAATACAAGAATATATGTTAACATACTAATAAAGAAAGAAAGTTGCAACAAAAACAAGATAAAATCCATTAGAAAGCCCTTTTAATTGTGTTTGTTCTTCCCATCTTAAAGTTTTGATGATGCTTCCTCTTGGTTTTCTTTCTGCCCTTTGACTTATCTCTTCAATGTTAAAAAGTCCCCTTGAAAACCCTTACATCCCCTTTTATATTAGAAAGAAAAGATATAGTTGGTAGCATTTGACATTGACCTAAGACATAGTCATGTCCCATAAGTTGTGTAACTTTCTATTTCTTAAGTGTAAAATTCACTCTTAGTTAAATACGACTTAAGACACGATCGTAACCCCAAGTCATGTAACTTTCAATGCAATACTAGGCCTTTTCTTCTCTTGGGTGGACACGACCTAAGATATGGTTATGTCCCCTAATCATGTAACTTTCTATTCTTAGCCTTATTTTCTTTTCAAAATAAGCCTCTTGGTTGGACATGGTCATGTTAGTAGGTCATGTCCCATTTCAAAACTCCATAATTTCTTCGTGTGAGCTCTAAATTAAGTTAAACTTGATTCCTTTTCTTCATTGTCAATCTGAGAATGTGTTCAAATCCTAAAATCAAAATTTTACTTAATTAAATAGCAAATTCTTTAAAAATAAGCTAAAATTATAAGGGAAATGTTATAAAATCACTATGGTAAATGTATCCAAATTAAGACTCATCAATCGTTCTCCTCACAACCATACTCAAGAGAACTCTCCTTCCTCAGTAGTCATAACAACCTCCTTCTCGAGTGACTCAACATGCTTAGCACTCTATTTTGCCTTTAGCTTATCAACGTCTTCATTAGTACTATCTACTTCAATAGTCGGTATCTCACCTTTAATGATCATTAGTCTCTTATTCAAACATTAGGCAACCATCTAACCAAAGCCTTAGCATTTGAGGTACTTTATCTTACTGGTCTTCTATTCCAAAGTTTGTTGGTACATCCTTCTAATAGCTCAAAACTTCAAGTCAAAGTTTCCTTACTTTTGCTTGGCTCTGATCTATTAGGTTAGAACAGGTCAAATAAGCTAAGACCTACTTAGAGGAGCTCCAGTATAACATTGATGTCTCCAATGCTTTACCCTTGGAGCAGCTTAGATCACATCTTTAAGGGTATCAATCTTCTAGACATCTAGTAATCCCTCGATCTCAAACATTATTCCTATTATAAATCGTAAAACAGTATAAGCTTCCAACTCATTGACCTCACAACAAATCATGAGGATTTGGAACTCTTTAACATATTCATCAACATTAAGTTTGTCTTGTCTCAATTCTTGCAATTTTTGAAGGTGTCCTATGTGCAATAGTTAGGAATAAATCTCCTTTGCGTAACTCATGTCATTTCTTGCCATGTTTGAATCTAATATGTCATTCTTACCTTTATTTGGATTATAGTTTCCTCTACCATAGTGAAGCATACCCTATGAATTCAAAGGCAACTAGACTCACTTTCACTCAGTCATCATAGATATGACACTCAAATATCTTATTGACCTTATCTTCCCACTCCAAAAAGTCATTAGCATTTTCAGACTTAAAGTAGGTCAGCATTTATAGGTTAACATTTTCAAGGCCTCAAGTAAGTTGAGTTGCTCTTCCCTCCACTTCATAATACTCATCTCCTTCATCATCTTCTTCATCTACTCCTAAATTGGTCGTCCTTTAAGATTTTCTATTGATGCCAATATGTTAAACCTTCTGATCTAAACGAACATTAATATTTCAAGGAATGTATCAGCACGATCCTTAGCATCTTGGACTCTTCACTAGGGAACAACTTGGATATCTATTAGGATAGCCTCAATAAGTTAGGTAACAGTTAACCAATTGATAGCTTCAATCAACTCAACTATCATGGTGGCGAGCTCATTTATCTGCTCTTCTATAGACTTTAGGGTAGTAGGAATCTGTCATCTATAATGAGGAATACCATTGCCATTATTGCCCACAACTATATTCACACTTGGGTCTATCATTTTCATAGTAATCTTCATAGTTTGAAAAATGACACCACACAATATCACAACTATAACTCATAGATACTCAAAATAATCACATACACTCGAAACTACAATTTTCTAACTCTAGTAACTTCACAAACATTATAACACTTAAATGCTTCTTAGCAAAAGAAATAATGCAATAACTCCAGAAACTCACTTCAACTACTACTCAAACACACAACACTAACACACTCTAATCTCAACTCAATTTGTTTCCTCATGACAACAACACAACCTAGAACAAGAACTCTACTAAATAGCATAGCACAAACACAAAATAGAGTAGCATGATAGCTCCTTCAACAACAAAGTTATCATTACCAAAACTCTAATACTAAGGTGTTGTGAAAGCAAGATCATAGGTGAGCACATGCCAACACAATCATGCAAAAAATGGATGGGTTTGAACCTCGAGATTATTTTAAAGATAAATGACAGTCTAAGGTGAGGCAAAACTTGTGCACAATTGTATGGATATATGGAACAAATAACCAACTCAATATGACTCACAAATTAGTTAGATATTTGCTATTAAGCTTGCTCAAAGGTTAGATAAGAGTTGTTTCAAGCTTAAGCTAGACTTGATCAAGATGAATGAATGAGAATGAAGAAGACAATACAAACATTCACTTGATGATTTGGGCTTCCTACAATGGTGGTACTTGTACAACCCTAATTAGGGTAGCTTACTAGGAGCTTACATTTACTTAAATGGATTCTAGCTTAAAAATAGTATATAAGGCATCTATAAGACTAAAAATGGCAAACAACAAAGAGTAATATGTGCCTGCAAGGTTAGTACATTATTTGAAAGGTGTGAGACATGTGTCGCAAGGTGAGTGGCCATAACTTTGGTACAAAACAATGGAATTAGTTTAGTAGGGTGGAAGGTTGAAGACATTCCAACAACTTTGATCCTAGGATGGGTAGCTCAAAATCATTTTGGTAGAGCTGATGGCGTCAGTTATTGAGCTGATTTGGATGGTTGAAGGGTAACTCCCATTTACTTAAGAGATAATGTAGTATTGGTAAGAGCTTGTAGCATTATGAGTCTATAGTTGAACTTGAGTACTGTAAATAATTATGCTAAGTTTTAGAACTGATAAATTTTAAACTAATTAAAACTTAATTTTGAAATCGAAAACAAATGAGAAAAACCTAAATATATTGATCAAAACCTTAATCACGTATAAAAACCCTAAACCCTATATGCATGTAAATACTAGAGACTAAACCTAAATAAGATAAAAACCCTAAAATTAAAACCTTAAGTTTATAAATGTATAAATTTATTTTTACGATGATAAAACCCTAATTAGGTATAATTACTAATCAATACTCTTAATCGAGTAAAATCACTAACAAACGGCTAAAAATCACTTCTAAATGTTAATAAAGGTAAAGAGTACTAAATTAATTTACAAGATTGATAATATTATTATATAATTGTTAGTAACCTTATATATATAAATAAATTACTATTATATAAATTTAATTATTTGAACCTAATTATAATATTTATTGTAGTTTATATGTTATATAATAAATGTTAATAACATATTTTATAATTTTTCTTTATAATTATATTATTTATTATTCTAAATAATATTTATAGAGTTAGAAATATTTAAAGAAAATTCAAAATTTTATTTTATTTATTTATATACTTATTTCCTTATTTTTCCTTTTTCCTTATCTTTTTCTTTTTCTTTTCTTTTACTTCCTAATTTATATGTATTATATATATATATAATATTATATAATCAAAATGTTGACCAAGTCAACGTATCACTATCATCTAGAATTTTCTCTTCCCTTCCTTTTCCTTTACTTTTTTCTTTTTCTTTTTCTTTTCCTTTTTTTTCTCTCCCTCTATGCCATGACACATTTCAACCCTCTAAAACCCTCTCTAATTATCTTCAATTTTCTCAAATCACATACATAATCAACTTATCTTTTTCCCCTTTACCAAACTAACAAAATACTCTCTCTCTCTTCCCATCTTCTCCATTTTGTTTTTCCCCCGTCTTCTCTAACTATCACTCTACTTCTCACTACACTACATATCCTGTATTCTCATCAATATTCACAGAGAGAAATAAAAGGATTTCTACACCAAAACATTTTCAAAACAAGTAAATACATTTCCTTTATATTTTCTTTGTATTTAGTTTGTATTTATTGTGTTATGTAAATTAGGTTTTAGGTATTTTCTTGTATATTATAATATTAGATGTATTATACATGTAACTTAGTATTTTGTAATTGAAACTTTATGTACATTTATTAGAGTTTGTGCATAGGAACTTGTTTCTTTTAGAAATTGTGTTTACATGTATAAATATACTAATATGCACATATAGATATATGTAAGGATATGTTATAGATCTAGTTAGCTATATGTACAAATATATATACATATATATAGTATATATATAAATACATACATATACACCTTATACATACTTAGTATAATATGTACATAAACATACATATAAGAAATACTAAGTATTTATATATATATATATGAAAACCGAAAGTGTATATAGATATGTATATATATGTAATACATCAAAATTTCTTAAAAATATATTAAGAAAATCTAAATATATGTATATATATACATGTATAAAAGTATGTATAAACTAAGTATAAATACATGTACATATACATGTATATAAATATGTATAATAATAGTATACTAAAAGTATAAATACATGTATATAAGTATATAATATACGTATGATAATAGTACGGCGTGAGTCTACATACATGTATATATACAAGTATCTATACTAATATGCTAAGTATATATATACGTAATTAATGATACATATGTACATATATATATAAATACAAGCACATACATACTTATAATATGGTTATTTAATATAACATAATAAAATAGATAGATATGTATATATACATAAAATGGGCCAAAAACCTAAAAGAAAATTAAAGCCTATATACTTATCAATTACTAAATTATAACAACATATACATATCAATAATAATAATACAAAATTAGGGAAATATGAAAATAAGGAAAAATTAATAAATTGCCACATAGACAAATAGGAAAGTGCCACATCAGCAATTTACCTAAAATATATAATTGAACTGAAAATATACAAAATAATTTGAAAATAATAATTATTATTTATTTTTGGAAAATTACAATAATAACAAAATAAACATAATTAATAAATTATGTTTAAAAATGAAGAAATAGTGATATTAATATAAGTTGGACTTAAAAATAAAATATCATAAAAATATAAAATTTAGAAATTAATTAAATTATAAAATAATAAAGAAAAGCTCAAAGTTAATAAATAAAATTATTTAGGTTAAAATAATAAAATTTGTAACATTTTATACTTATATTGAAAAAAGCAGGTTTTAATATCCAAAACAAATCCCACTACATGAAAGCACATAAAAAAATGATAAACATCAACTATAAGATCATAAAAGTCGGAGTTAAAATGAAAAAATCATATGTGACTAAAGATTTAATATAAACCGAGAAGAATAAATAGAATAATTAAGTTAATTGACCCTATAAATAAATAATGAGGAGAAATAAATAATTAAATACATAAGATACCATAAATTACAAACATATTTTCTATTTACCTTAATAAGTAAGTTAAACTATGTTCATATTATGCTCGGGTTATAATGGGAAATTGGGTAAACTACAATAAATATTAGTTAATCGAGGAGCCTAGTTTTTTAGAATACTTATAAATTTTATTATTCTTTTAGGTATTCAATTATCAAATTTTGGAAACCATAAAAACTTAGAGAATGAGCATTAATCTAAGTAAGAGAGTTTTAATGATCTGTTATTTACCTACTGTTTGATGTTGTACGCTTTTTGTTGGTTGATATTGATTATCTGTTGAATGATTGTTTTACATGTATGCTATAATTCGTATGATCACCTTCTTAAACTGGTCAATATAAATATATGACAAAAATAACTAATTATATTTGTTGTATATTAATGACTAAATTGGTATACTGATGGAGATTATTAGCTATTACATCTTAGCTTAGCACGAGATGTACCATCACACAAAAATATCTATTGAAAACTTATCTCAACCTGCTCATTTATCAAAGGACAACTTTGTTTACATAATTAAAAGGGTTACTACATCAAAGTTTAGCTAGATATTCAGCTACAACTTATATGTACAATATAATATTTATATCAAAATACGAACCAACTTTTTCTTTTGTTATCTTCACAATAGTAAGATTCTCAACTTAGTACAAGTTTCATACAAAAGTCGCTGACTCCGACTTATGCTCTCAATATACATCTCCCTTAGTATTAGGCCCTTCATGATGCGATTAACTTAAAGATAAAACATTTTATCCCCTTAGCTATTGAAGTTGAGTGAGAGTAAATAACAAACAATATAATATAGACAATACGATAGACAATATTTCATATCACAATCGAAACGTTTCAACTATAACCACAAGTTCAACTTCACATATGTATTCGCTCAACTAAGCATTTATTACTAGCAATACAATATGTTATGTTCATGCACGTAGCACACATCAATATCGATATCCTATGCCTTCCAATTTTCATCTAGTTAGTCAACATAATCAGGCATCTAAATATAATGTCTAAGAACCTATGGGCAACAAAAAGCTGCCTAGGAGTAGTATCCCCACCAAATTGGACTATATATTATAGTTTACTAATATCAAAAAGGGCAATAAGGAGTTGCTCGAGAGTAAGACTCTCAACTTTACTCTACAAAATTAGACTAGACATTGTAATTTACCAAATCAAACAGACAATAATGCCAAATTAGACTATACAATATAGTCTACCAAATCTGATTATTAAAATAATCACAATGTTCGAGTAATGCAATCTATATGCTTCTAAGAATTGAGTTTATAAAGCCGCACTTTTTCCATGATCACTCGGAAGCTTTATTCTGAAAGTTATGATCCATAGGTCCTTTTTATGCCATGCCATGTCATGATATATAATAAGAATTCAAGTATACCACTTAGCACAACCAGTCTTTCAACTTTATTCAACTAAGTGATTTGATTCTAATTTTCGAACTCTTCCTAGCAGAATTCTAGCATCTCATTTAAGTTAGGACTAAGATAAATTTTGAGTGTCGAGTGCAAATTGGAGATAAGTTTGATAATGTTATAACCAATAGATAAATGTATAGTTGATACAAAAGTGCTTTTTGTAGAAAATATTTATATATTAAGTATTTGTATAATTTAGTATTTCTTGAAAATTACAAAGTTGATATATCCTATTTTATTATTTGATAAAAAATACCGATTCTCTATAGTTCTGTAAGATTAAAATATTAGATATCTATAATTATTTATATTTTACAGTAGATTAAATAATTAAATATCAAAAACTCTAATAATTAATTATTTAAAATCTTACAATTTTTAATTTATAAAGTGATAAAAATGATATAAAAATTTTAAATAATTTTACTAAATCCTTCTTATGGTCATAACAAAGCTCATGTACTCAAATAGATAAGCCAGCTCCAACAATCTTGTTTTATCGTCCATAAACTACTGAGAAAGAGCTCAATGAACCAAAACAGTTAAACCATATGTTGATGATCAAGTTAATGGTCTCTTATTCCTATCACCTACCAGATCTAAAATCTCGCTTTCTTTTGCTATGATCTAACTTATCAATGGTTTCAGTTATTCTTTGGAAGTTCACATGTATTTTAACAAACCGGCTTATGTACTTTAGATATTTCATCGATGAAAGTATCTTTTTTGTTGGAAAAAGTAGTATTATTATGCTCAAATTAAGACCATGCATATCATTTTCCTATAATTGCACGACTCTAGCCGATTCATGATGACTCCAACCCAACTACGGCATTGATTATTTTATTTTGCTTTTTCCAAGGGCACCACAAGAAAACGTCATCGAAGGACACAATAGTCCAATAATTCCATCTCAATCCATTATTTTACGATACACATGCTGTCTTCTCTCCCTTTCGCCCTCCCTTAAAATATTCAAACTCCCACATCCGATCAAACGCTAAATGACGTATACGATTCCTTCTGATTCCACGTTCTTTCCATCACATCCAGCACTCAGATTCTTAACAACAATCACCTATACTCTTTCACCCATTAACTAAACTTTGCATCGTTACTTCCGAAATTTGAATCTTTTCCTTCATCAGATGGCTTCCATCAATTTGACCCATAATATCAAAGGAAGCAATTTTTGGAGTAATGATATTGGTAAAACTCGTTTTAGACCAGTTTCGACCCGACCCAGTAAAGTTGGGTTAAAAGTTGTCAATATTGATGATAATACTCATGGTGAGCCTAATCTTAGCGTTACTGTTAATGGGTTGAATATGCCTAACCCGTTTGTTATCGGTTCGGGTCCACCGGGTACTAACTATACGGTTATGAAGAGGGCTTTTGATGAAGGCTGGGGTGCAGTTATTGCGAAAACTGTGAGTTGTTCAAATTTCATTTGCTATTTACGTAGTGATTGTTTTGTTTAAGTTAGGTTAGTTTGCTGGATTTGTTTGTTGAATGAGTTTAGCTGGAAGCACTATGTCTATTTTCTAGTGCCCATTTCTAATCCTTGATCGCCACTCAGCACAATGAAGATACATCAGATCGCATAAAGTATTTAACTTTTTGGATTTAATGTTAAATAAGTGTCGGTTTTAGTTTGAAAAATAAATTGGGATCAGTTGCAGGCTTCGGATGTATCTTGTATACAGGCTTCGGATGTACCTTTTTGACATCGAAGAAAAATGGACTCGTTTACTGGAACATCTACCATCATCTCTTTAGTTAGTACCACGTCAGCAAAAAGGGATTGAAATTCGGATCCCTGTATACATCTGTTGTATCCTACATTATTGAGGAATCTGATCTTTCACTATGGTCTGATCCGGGGTACGATGCTGTCAAAACTCTGAAAGGACAAATTATATGTATAGCTATATCAGAAAAGGAGATTCTTATTAGTTGTTTGTGATGCAGAGTGGTCCTCTAAAAAACCAAAATAAAGCCATTTGATAAACTTTTGCATAGTGATCCAATTCTCGCGAATTCGTAGATTCAGCTCTATTCCAGCGCACCTTCCATCTCATAAGAATGGCTACCAATTTCTGGCTCAGCCATTGGCCAATTTTATGTCACCAGGAGTGTTTACATTTACCGTATTGATTCCATGGGATAAAAAGGAAGATGTGATTTCTAATCTAATGAAAAGTACAATGTGGCAGAGACGGTTAGAGTGGAAGCTGCCAAGCTTCCAGGTCCTTGGAAGCCAAAATTAAGTTTTTCAGGTTCTGTTATTGGAAGGATCCCTCGACAACTTCACAATAAAAGATGCAAGGAAATGAGCTGTAAACTACTGCCTCTAAACTAACAAAACTAGCAGTTTTGCTTCATTGCAAGTTTACAAGTACAGACAGGAAAAGGGATTGGACAGGAACTTGGCACATGCAAGGTACATGATTGGGAAGCTGCTGCTGCAGCTGAGAGCTGCTGTAAGCATTAAGCTGCCTTGCAAATGAATATCATCAATCAACATGCTTTGTTACATTTTCCCGAACTCTTGCACTGTAATATTCTTGAAAAATGAGGGACATGATTTATCACCCAGTTACAAATTAGAATCTGAAACATTTCTTTCCCATGAGTAGTTCCACCTTGCTATTAACCCCTTTACCAGCAGAAAACGACACCCATAGCTAATTTTGAGCTTCAATTCCCATACACATTCTCTTCAAACTTAAATATTTTTCATTCTATTCTTCTGAATCTGCTAATTGTTGGGGTCTTGTTTTATCTTAATCTTATTGTATTATTCTCCATATTTTTATTATTATCATTGGAAATATTGTTAGACTATAATTGTCTTAATTTTGGCAATTTAGATGATAAGGCTTGTATATGTGAGCTCTTTCTTTGAGAAATGAAAAGAGGGCAAAAATTAATTGTCATTTATTTTGCATTTATCAGATCAAAGGGTTCTTTTCGAATGAGCTCTTAACAATAACTCCTATTTTTACCACTGGTTTGGTCAAAAAAATAGGAGATCTGAATGAAGGCAAAGCTATAATTAGCGATTTACCATTTCTCCCTTGACTAGATTCTAAACCTAGGCTTATTAACACTACCTTCTTTAAAGATGATAATTTCAGATCATAATGGTCCACATGAATACCATATGTAGTAGTCTTTCCTATTTAATTTATATTAAATATTAAAACTTAGTGTTGTTGGTGAATTTTGAGAGTTGAAAATATCCTGCAAAAAAAAGGAAAATTACTTGGTACCTAAGCCAGTCCGGTGCGGCATTAATAAGCAGGGATGAAAAAAGTAAAGTAAGTGTTAAAGAGTTATCAGATGTTTTTTTATAGAGTTTCCTTCTTATATTTATAGAAGACTATCATGTTTAAAGGAACAGTTATCGGAATAATTGTCGAAATACGCAAAAGTTTCTTGATTAGATACCTTTTTTAAAATGTAGATAGAATAGTCAGTTATATAATATAACCGTACTTATGATAATTGTTTGTACCATGAACATGAATTCAAATCAAACACGGACCTTTGTTATTTATTGGAATGCCGAGAATGTAAATTACTTGACGAGGTACTGAAAATATAAATTATCCGGCTGGTCGACAGCCAAATAGACGAGTAAGCAAAGTTATATTAATACTCATTAAGACAAGTACACGAAAACTGACTATCAACGATTAGGTCACAATATCTTTTCATTGACTATGTACTTATCTATTATGTAACTAAAAGGTTTGTAATACCTCTTAAATAAAAGGTTATAAAACTCTAATTGTTGACACGCCTTTTGGTATAGTAACTTGAAGTATATTAAAACTTTAAGATTAAACATGCTCAAGTTAAGGCAATTTCAGAATAAGTAACCTCCGAGTAAGCTACTACATGAATGGACAAAACCGTGCAACATACTATACTAAAGCGGACAATACTTCAGTAGGAGAGATTCTGATCGAGTTGTTATAGGTGATATTAAAGCAGTATATTAATCGGAAGGACAAAGTCTCTACTTAATGTAGTCTTGAACTTGTGTAATAAAATTGACGAAAATATCAGTTTTCTTAAGAGTAGATTATAATAGTCTCAAATTAAATGTAATGGAATTCTAATTATTAAAGCGCCTTTTAGTGTAATGGTTTGGAATACATCAGAACTCTAAGGGTAAATGTACTCAAAACAATTCTAGTATAAGTGATCTCTTAGGAAGTTATTGTACAAATGAATAAAACCGTACGGCATACCACATCAAAAAGAATAATATCTTGGTGGAAGAAGTTTCAATTGGGATTATAGGGCTCTCCATAAAACTTATACTTTCTTATATGAATCTTCTACTAGTTTTTCCCCATTTGTCCTTTGGGCTCAAAAGTTTCACTATGTCTTCAATTAATGATCTCCAATTTTCTATAGATATCTATATTATGTGTTGACAAATGTGAGAGCAAATGCCATGCAAACTAATTTAGAGCACCAGTTGTCAAGATGAAAAAAGAGGGGCTATAACTTCAATTTGACCCCCCGTTTGTCATTAGTGATGTCACTAACAGATTATATTGCTTAGGTTCCTTGGTTTCTGAGTTTTATAAACAGTGTTTGTTATATTCATATCCTTTTATGTATGATTCTACTTCCAGAAGGTTGTATGTCCCATAACATACCTGGTAGCCATTATCTATCTAGTAGTATCCATTTCAAGTGTTGCATATGAACTGAATAGTCTGTTTTGCATAATGCATGTCTATGAAATTGTCAATATTAAAGGATATGCCATATTCTGGGTGCATACTGTATTTATATTAACTGCAAGCTAGCTACTTCCATTTAAAGTTAAGATCATGTTAGGTATAGGGCTTTTTACTATCTTTTACTTGAAATTTACAATATAACGTCCCATTAGCGCTTTTTTTTTTTAATTGTCTGCATATTGATGATTTGCATTTTCATTTGCCAGGTATCTTTGGATTCTTCCAAAGTTATAAATGTCACTCCTCGATATGCACGGTTGCGTGCAGGAGGAAATGGTTCTGCAAAAGGACAGATAATTGGGTGGGAGAACATAGAACTTATAAGTGATCGCCCTCTTGAGACAATGTTGAAAGAATTCAAGCAGTTAAAAGAAGAGTACCCTGATAGGATACTGATTGCTTCTATCATGGAAGAATATAATAAAGCTGCATGGGAAGAACTTATTGACCGGGTTGAGCAAACTGGGATTGTAAGCTGTTTTTTTTTTTTTTTTTTCAGTCCTAATGGTAGAAAGAGGTATATCTAGACAGTGACGCATCTATGCATCTTAATAATTATTGGTTTGTTGTTCCAGGATGCTATTGAAATCAATTTCTCATGTCCTCATGGGATGCCAGAACGCAAAATGGGTGCAGCTGTTGGGCAAGATTGTGCTCTTTTGGAGGAGGTTTGTGAATGGATAAATGCCAAAGCTACTGTTCCTGTTTGGGCAAAGATGACTCCTAATGTGACCGACATAACACAGGTTGGTGGTATTTGCCCTATTCCTTTCATGGAATAATAATCTTGAAAATGCGTGTCTGATTAAGCTTGTTTTTGAGAAAATATGAGGGTATGCTTCTTTCTTTCTTTTTTTTAATTTAATTTTATTATATTTTTTAGTTCAGCCGAGGAGGGTGTGTTTCACTAGGGGTGTAATTTCAAAGATTTGTGTGACATGCTGAGATACATATCCTTGCGTTCCTTTTCTTATAATTCTGTAGATCACACGTGTTATCATTAGATTTTATCCTTATTTAACTTCTAATATATGTCTCATGAAACATGTTCTCTCTTTATAGCCTGCAAGAGTGGCCTTGAAGTCAGGTTGTGAAGGAATTGCTGCCATTAATACAATAATGAGTGTGATGGGCATAAATCTTGATACCTTACGTCCTGAACCATGTGTTGAAGGGTTTGACAGTTTGAACAGTTTGAACAGTCTATCATTGTAGGTTTCTTTTCCATTTCTGGAGATGATAATTTAGTTGAGTTTCTCTCTCAGGTATTCAACTCCTGGTGGTTATTCTTCCAAGGCAGTCCATCCTATCGCACTTGGGAAAGTGATGAATATTGCAAAGATGGTGGCAGCAGAATTTAATGACAAGCAGTATTCACTATCAGCCATTGGAGGTGTTGAAACAGGTGGTGATGCCACTGAATTCATTCTACTTGGAGCAAATACGGTTCAGGTAGGTCTTATTAAATACTATTATTCAAAAACTGGGATAAGGAAGTACTTATTGCTTTATGGGAGAAGAATTTATCGAAATCTTAAATTCTTTGAGCTTTTTCTCTGAAAATGGGTGTATGCTCCGTATAGACTTTGTTTCCCATTATTTTGCTGAAATGTAGGAATTTGTAGGCATTGTTTTCTCATTGCTTGTAGTACAGCCTTTTCATCCATAAATATCTTTGATATATGGGGATATTTGCTTGTCCGGTTTTTACTGAAATTAAGACATGCAGTACGTGAGATGGGATGTGTTTCTATCATATGCTGAAACAGTCATCTTTTACCAATGATCTACTGGGGCAATTGAAGCTGTAAGCAGTAACTGCTTAACTGTTTGTAGGTATGCACAGGTGTTATGATGCATGGATATGGCCTTGTCAAGAAATTGTGCACTGAGCTGAAAGATTTCATGAAGAAGCACAACTTTGAAACTGTAGAGGATTTCCGAGGGTAAATATTATTTTATAGAATCAAATTTACCGTAGTTTTAAGTGCAATAGTCCACTGGAATCAATGAACAATGATGCTGTGACTACTTTCCTTTCCGTATCATTAATCTTTTTGCTCTTCAGGGCTTCTCTACCCTATTTCACGACTCACATGGATCTGGTGCGGAGGCAGCAAGAGGCGATTCGACAGAGGAAAGCCATTAGGAAGGGCTTGCAATCAGACAAAGACTGGACGGGAGATGGTTTTGTGAAGGAGTCTGAGAGTATGGTTTCAAACTAAAGTTTGTGGTCCTAAGTGTATCATTTTCTCTTGTATAATAAGAATAATGGTATGAGACGACAGTATGTTGCTGCTGAATTGCCGATGCCATTTACTTCGTTCGATGGTTCAATTGAATGTAATTTATTAAAGACGGAGTGTTGTCGATTTATTTAGATTGCTTGAAAGATGATATGCGAATAAAGGCAGTACATTGTCGGTTCAACATTTTAAAATCAAGATGTTGATGGAAAAGTGAACTTTGAACAAACTTTTGCATTCATTTCAGACATTGGTGTGGAGGAAGTATGGATAATCCGTATTATTATCTATACTTTAACTATATTTATAATTTTGCACTTTAGAAGTTTTTTTATTATTAAATAATGTACTCATTCGATCCTTTACTTGGTTTAATATATGAATTAACTTTGTTATTGGCTGCTTTTAAATTGGCACTTTGAAGGGCTAAAAGAGCTTTCAAACCTAGACTTGATTATTTAAATTGGTAACTGGGTTTAGGAACTCCGATTTATGAATTGAAGAAGACTTGAGGACTTCAGGATGATTGTATTTAAATCCATTAAGAGGACGACATATCATCAACCGCAAAAGAAATCCAATGGGCATCGTTGACAACTACAACTTACTTATAGTCAATAGCTCCTCGTTGTTTAGAACAATTGAGAGATTAGAAAAACAAACCTCTATGCTAATAACAAAAAATCAAAATTCCTTGTCTCGTCATAAGAGTTTAAGAGCAGCTAAAGTAACGACACTTTTGAGCTCCTTGGCCTATCATATTTATATCGAAGTTCTTGAAACTATTTCTCCATCCTCCTTATCACTCTCTTCAAGTCAACCCTCTGTGTATCTTATGTGTTTTACTCTATTGAGGCCACATGAAATACGAAACTTATACCACACATACACACAACCATAAGTTGGATTTTGGCATCCATATGGTGACTCCATTGGGGACAAAGAGGGTTGACAATATGATAATGGCATCCATAAGAAAGAGAACAACCGGCCCAATTGATTTTTTGAATTTTTTTCCACTCTTATATTTTTTTATCTTTTTTCAAATTTTTCTATTTTTTCCATTTTTCTTTTCTAATTAGGACCTTTTCCTTTGTTATTTTAAAACCTAAAACTATTAGAGGGCAAAAGTAGAGAGTTTGTATCTAGCCTTCTTTATAGTGATGTTTGAGAAAAATTTATCATAGAAATAAAAGAGACATCAATTATTACCCTAAGGTAACACTGGATTGAATAGCTCTACAACGAACTAGCTATCCAAGTTTGATCCATTAGGGATTTGTATGGAGCTTGGTGAAGGGAAGAGCACGCTTAGTGAGTTAGTAACCTATTGGGGAAGTAATAATGTGGAAAGGAAGATACCACTCTACGAGTAGGCTACTCTAAGCAGGAAGTGATTCTAGTATTCCTAAGGAAGTGGTTTTTATGAGGGAGGTGTAGCTTCCTGTGGGCTAGTTATATAAGCAAGAAGCAATTCTAGTACTCTTGGGGAAGTGGTATTTATGGGTATAGCTTCCTATGAGATAGTTATACTTAAGGTAGGAAGCACCTCTTTGAGATTGTTTCTAGCTATGCTTAATAGGCTAACAAACCTAGGTAGGAGCCTTGTAGACTAGCATACCATAAAAGAACAAAGTTGATGTAGGAAACCTAGTTTTGCCCTACTAGTAGACAAATCTAGATAGGAGCGTCACTGTGAATTAGTAGATCTTAGGGTAAAGATGACTTAGGAAACCTAGTTGCGCTCTATGAGTCGATGAACCTTTATAAGTGCACTAATATAAGCTAACGAACCCTAAAGGAAAAAAATTGTTCAAAAGCCTAATGCACTCTAATAGTAGGCTAAACTAAGTAAATGCATGGATATATGCTAGTGGTTTAGCACATTTTAAGAGCAAGGTAAACTAGACGGGTACGCTGATATAGGTTGGCAAATCCTAAAGGGGAAAATTGATTTTGAAAATTGAGTGTGCTTTAAGAGCAAGTTAAAATATAGGCTAAGAAACCTTAAAAGGGAAAATCTATATAGGAAACTTAGCATGCTTAGCGAAGCCGCCAGGGCGGGTGTGGAATAAGTTTTGCAATACCTAATATCACACCCTAAATGTTGTTAGCTTGCAACAATTCCCCATGTATAGCAATCTTTGTCTAAAGCTAATCATTTAGCTGTTGGCTATAAAGAGTTATACAAAAGCTGCTATGACCCTAACTGTTGTAAAGCACATTAGTCGATAGAAGCGTAACATGTATGAATTTAAAATAACTTAATACTTTTATAAAAGGAAAATGTATATACAATATTTCCAAATGTTCTAAATGTTGTAATGTTGTATAAGTTTAGGGTGAATCTATTAGGACCCTAAAGGGGGTCTAGTAAGATTACCTAAAATTTCCATAACATGTGTGTACCCATGATATAAAGACCACCTTGTAAATCAGAGATTGCAAGATTTTAAATGATTAATTACTAAGGATGTTAAATTGTTAAGTAATTAACATATTATAGAATATAAATAACTATGAATATCCAATATTCCACAGTTTCTCAAAATCGTAGAGAATCGGTATCCCCGACCAAATGATAAGATCAAAGAGAATAAACTTAAAATTCAAACTTATTGAAGTTACTAAATCTAAATATATAACTAGTATTTACATTTAAAGTTTCACATGAACTAAACAATCTCTCTCTAATTCTAACCTCTAAAACATCTCAGCACTTATACTCAACGCTCGGCTCTTAACCTATGTCCGATTATCTATTATCTTGCAAAAGAAAAACTATTGGGAGGTAAGCTACAAGAGCTTAGTGAGTTATCCTTCATACTATACTAACAAACAAGTTATCAAACAAATTATTATAATCATATGAATACATGCACAAGCAGTATGCCAAATAATATATGTAATTGACCGGTGCTGTATATAATATCGGATTTTAATGCCTTTCGAGATAAGGGTTGGAGATACCTCTGCACCAATCGCAATCAAGCTTTAGCACCTAGGTTTTTCTTTTTTTTTTTTTAACCATAACTTTGAATTCCATATTTCACAAAATACATTTCAATTTCTGAAAATTTAGCAGTACACAAAATCCCAGGCCTAGCGGTGAGGCGACCCCCGTAGTCCATACTTACACTTTACAGTGGAGATCTCTAGACTCGATCCTCAGCCATATGGTTAGTGTCTCCATCGCCTAGGAAGCCTATAAGTTTAGGTAAAGTGATGTTGTATGAGTATACCGTATAGAAACACTTTAATATATATAAACAACTTCCGCAAGGCCTCTCTTTACCTTTGTGTGAAGTGACGGCTAGAATAAGTAATACAATGTATGGATAATGCATGACCCTTTTAATTTAAGATAAGCCAAATATATTTAAGTCAAATTATGAGGCAATCAATCAATATCAACAAACCATCCAAATCATGTAATAATTAATCATATAATCAAACCCTCAATTATTGTATTAAACAATATTTTTCACAGTAAGCACTCAATATCAAGCACATGCATATCCCGAATCTCAACGCATCAAGTTATTACTATTTAATTTAAGTGCACTAACTATAAACACAAAACAAGTATAGAGTCATCGGGAGTACTCGCTTGACTATAACGACTCGCTTTAGTTGTAATAATCGATCAAAAGATCCTTGCTCTCTTCAGGATCACCTAATCATTACAATATAATAACGATAGTAAGTAATTGAATTAACTAGTAATTCTAGATATCTATTTACCTAATTTTACTTAGATTACTATCAATTTTTATTCGATTAGACCTTATCACTAATCGTATGTAACTTTTTCATTATATTTATGATATTTATGAATTTATAGTTGTTTTTTATCGTTTTTGGACGTACGATCACACGGTGATATCCGTTTTGGATGTTAAGACCCATGTTTTACGATATCCACTAAATTTATTGAAATTCTAACTATTGAAGCTTAATTATTGCTATTGGCTAATTTTATGTTCTATTTTAGTAGTTAATCGTTTCATTAGCCATTAATTCTTACATTTAGATGATCTTATGGTTTATTATTTAGAAGCTTATGTCATGGCTTATGTTATCATTTGCTTATGTCATTGATTAGGTCATTGCTTACATTATCATTTGCTTATATCATCCATTACATAAATATACTTATCCTTATGTATTCATACATTTTATACATATGTTATATATATACTTATACTTCTAATGTACTAATATATATACTTGTGTACTTATACGTATACTAATACACATACCCATATACACATACGATAACATACATATTTTTATACATATTTTCGTATGCCTAGAACACCCTCTTAAGAAAGCTTTACAAATTTTATATTTTTACATTTTAAAGGTGTATTTAGCAAGGTATATATATGTATAGTTAGTATACTCTTCCTTTTTGGTTATGTATATAAAGGTTATTCATGTACATGGCTTACTAAGTTTATGTACAAGTAGTTTTCCTATTCTTACCTATGTATATGTATGTCTATACTATGTATTCTACTCTTATACCTAAGTGTTCTTACACTTATGTACATGTATATAAGAATCCTATTTGCGTTAACATACATATACATATTACATAATAATTCCAAAACTAACATAACTTAAACAACTGATTACCAATTTAAGATGAAGGATTATATGAAAACATAACTCTTTCTACTTTGCAATATGAAAAGGAAGACAAGTACATATGGTATGTTAGTTTATGGTAGTAGTTGAAGTTGTGTGTTAAAATTATGGAAAGGTTGAAGGTGAAAAAGGCAAGGGAAGTTTATGGTTTGGAAGTGATGGAGAAAAGAGTGTTTTTATGTCTTTAATTGTGTTTTAAAAATGAAAACAAGTGGAGTCTAGATATGAGGAAAGAGGGACGGCAAGAATGAAGCAAAAGGAGACAAGATGACATGTGTAAATGTATACAAAGTTAAAGAAGATGAGAGAAAATTGTAGATGACAATGACATTTTGTTGACTTTATCAACATGTTGACTTTGTCAACCTTTGACTTGGTCAAATGTTGACTTAGTCAACTTTCGTAGAATTACATATAATTTGTATGTACATAATGATAAGATTAAGAATAATTGGAGGAAAATTAAGGAAATGAAAGGAAATATGGAGTTTATTGAATTAATTAGTAAGAATAGGTAATGAGATCTTCCTCTAGGTGTTTATATCTTATGTATATCATTTGGTAAGCTACTTAGTGTAATTATGATGAAAAGTGTCATTTAGGGTACTAATACTTACTATATGTAGTATAATCATCAACTAAACTCTTAACTTTATATGATATTAACCTAGTTATATACTTAGAAGATGAATGTGATCTATACTGTAATATCTTAGTTTTTAGTGGATTACTTTAGTATTATATGTATTTATGAATGATTGAAAGTTATCTTTGATCTTTTATCAATAATTTAGCAAGATACTAAGAATATATTATCAACTAGGGTTTTAGGGTGAATTATGGTGAATTAGTACTTTCATATTTTTAAAGTTATAGTTTTAGGGTTTTATCACTTTTGAGCGAAATCTCTAGTGTTTATATATATTTAGGGTCTAAAAATTTTATACGTGATTGAATCTTCGGTTGTTATCTTAAGGTTTGTATCTTAACTAACCTTATCAACTCTTAGAGTCTTCAAGCACACCAGGGACACTAGGGTCTACTTTGGAATTAGGTTGAAAATTTTAGGGGTTTATAAAACCCCTAACAAACACAAAACCACATCTCTATTTGTCTGAACTACATTAAATACTAATTCAAAATCATATAGCTTGCCTTTGGCCCCAAGCCTCAACTAGATCCTATTTCATTCATCCTTACTTGCAAAAAGATCTATAGAGGAATGAGTAAACACAACGTAGTAAGAGGTAGGGGATTAGCTCTATACATAGCAAACACCAAACATGGTTCTATAAGCAATTATTAAGTGCAATGCAACAAATCTGATGCCATCTGCACAACGTTGTTCGGTCCATTGTGAAACAAGAGAAATTACGCTAACTCTAATTTAGGTTAAGGAGTGTTTTTGAACCAAATCACAAATGGCACCAAACCCCCAAATGTGAAATGAAGATACTCTAGCTCTTCTTAAAGACCTATCAAGTTAGCCGCATTCTTTCATCATGGTCTCCTCCTTTGCCAGTGAGTGCACTGAGTTACAAAGAAAGTACTTTATTTTCCTCCTCAAAAGGCTGATATTTAGTGTCACAACCCTAAATGCGATGTCCTAGTAGATTGAGATGTATGTCCAATTTAAGAGTTAAGTCAATCATCATTAGACTATTGGAGGTAGTGATCAAAGAGTTCCACAAACAATCATCATCATAATATAGTAAACAACAAATAAATCATGTGGATAGCTCATTTTAGGTTGACTTGAGGCCTAAATCCAAGTAAAGGCCTTTCAAGGCCCTTTAACATCTAAGCAACCAAACCTACCGCCTTATTCGAGTGCTTTATTATGCTTGAGCATTGAGCCTACCCACAAATACTTTGAAGGCTCACTCTCTAAGCCCTTGATCCTCGAAAACCCAATTGACCACCTCGATAAGCCTAAGTAATGAAGGACTACAACACCTCCAAACCCCAGCCTACTATGCAATGACCTCCCCTGCTTAGGCAAGCTCTTCATTAGAGTCTAACTCCTAATTTGCGAATCACTTAGACTTACTCTCCGATATCCTTGGGAACATGTATCTTTAGCACCCATCCTCCTCCTCAACTCATTAATTACGGCTTGATAACTTTGGTACAGTCGGCATACTCGACATGCTTTGGAGATGTTAAAGCCCTAGATTACAAACATGGCTGTTAGTGTGGTCATTGTCGACCAACACCTAAAGTCACCTTATTATCCCCTCAGAGCATACTCCTTACCAACAATTGGTACGGATGAACCCCAAGACAACACATGCCCTAGGTAGTTGTACTCTTATAATGCAAGGAGCCAATAGGTAAGGGGATTCAAAACTTTAGAGCTACATAGTGTCCTTAACCTATTTACACCCACTACACCCAAGCACCCTTCCTAAAAGAATCAAAGTGCTTGGATGCCTCCCAATTTCCTCTATTTCGACCCTCCTTACTAACTTAAGCGTTGGAGGGCTCTTGTAGAAAAACCCATAGGGTCCTTTTTGCAAGTAACGTAGAGCAAGGAGCATAGTCCATATCGAAGCCCATTGGCACTACCAATCTAAGGAATTAAAGCCTAATCATCCTTTCTACATCTAGTTGATTCTCTATAGTCAACATTTTAACGCCCATTGTTTTAGGCTAATCCACATAAGATGGTTAAAAGCAAAAACAACAATCTATGGAATTCATAGTTAAGTAACATTAACAAGTCAACTCCGCCACAACATTCACCAATACCCCCTGAACTAGGCACTCAAGCCTACAAAATCTAGCGACTTAGGTTACTTATCCAACAAGTACTTGAAGATAATCGCAAGATTCAAGAGTCTAATGCCGCTCTCTACAGAGATGTAGCTTAGCTTAAAAATGCATCCTAAAAAAGACCAAACGAAGAAGCAATGGCCAACTTGATGTGCTTAGAAGCTGAGTTAATCACAAGGACTTATTGTAGAAGTTGTAACCAAGTGGATCCTTGGAGATATTAAAGAAGAAGGGATGAATAGAACAAACAATAGCTTCCATGAACCTACTCAATGGATATAATGCACCAACAAACACAACACGACTTAGTATTTCACCTAATATAACTCACAAACTAATACTAAGGTCCACTCACTACTAATCTTGAGCTACTTGACAAGATTAGATAAGAGTATAAGAGAAAATGTACTTGGAGAAAGTTATCTCGCAAAAATAAGTATTTTCATTAACTGTAAAGGTTAAGGATGATTCCATCTATAAAAGACAAGCGATTATTTATAGTAAGTTCTTAAGGCAACAAGGAAGTATGTGCAATTACAATAAAGGGTAATACAATAATACTAGCTTAGTGCATTACTAAAAGGGTAAAAGGGAAAAAATAGTATAAATGAATATAATACAATGTTAGAAAAAGGAATGACAGGTAGTATGCTACGATTGGGTTTGCATTCTAGAATCTTGGGGTGCTATAGCTAAGCAAAGTTGATGTTGGGCTGATGTTGATGAGCTATAGTAGGAGCTGTTAAGACTATTAAAAGATGTTATAGTTTAATAGGATGGGAGAGTACAGCTCAGCATATAGTATCCCCGAACTTAGCACTCAGTAAGTCAATCTCAACGCTTAGCATGTGGCCTCGACACTTGGCGGGCTGATAACTAGACAACAATTTAAGTAGAGCAGGGTATGTGTAAGCTAGGCCCTTAAAGAGTTCGTCCATAGCTCTTCTATGTACAAAAGCTCATCCTCAACAGGCTGACAAGAGATAATCCTCTTAGTGAGAGATTGGAGGCCTCAGAAGTAGGTGCAAGCGATGGGTCTGGATGTCGACAATCTATCAGTTCCTTAAGGTTGTTAAGGATTTGTCCTCAAATCTTAGTCTTCTTCTTCTTCCAACACATAGGGCATGATGTGTTTAGGAGCTCAATAATTACTAGGGATTATTGTAGAGAAAAGTAACCAAATGGATCCTTTGAGATATTGAAGAAAACTAGACAAACTAACAAACGCAATAGCTTCCGTGAGGTGCTTAAAGGATATGACATACCAACGAACACAACACCACTTAGTACTTCACTTGATATGACACTCAAGCTAATACTAAGGTCTACTTATCACTAATTTTAAGCTACTTGGCAATATTAGATAAGAGTATAGGGAAAATGCACTTGAAGAGAGATATCTCACAAGAACAAGAATATTCATTAGGTGTAAGGTCTAGATGATTTCGACTACAAGGAAAATAGACTATTTTAGTAAGTCTTTAGGGCAACAAGGAAACATATGTAATTATAATGAAGGGGAATATAAAAATATTATCATAATACATTATCAAAATGGTATAAGGGACAAAAAGAATAAAGGAATTTAATACAATGTCAGAAAAAGGAATGTCAGGTGGCATGTTGTGATTAGGTCCACATTTTGGAGTCTTAGGACGTTGTGGTTAAGTTGTATTGATGTTGGGGATGCTACTAACAAAAGATACTTGAAGTTGCCAAGGTAAATAAAAGATATTGTGGTTTAGTAGGCTGAGTAAGTGGAGCTCATAATGTAAGGGACTCGACCTTGGCATACAATGAGTCAGCTTTGGCAATTGGTAGTTCAGTATGTTGGAAAAGAAGAGATCGGCACATGATCACGTCGACCTCAACAGTCGGTAGGTTGTTGACTAAGCAGAGGTCGATGTATAATAGTATGTGTTCGAGCTAGGACTTTAGAGAGTTTACCTACTGTTCTTTTGCATACAAGTGTTCATCTTCAGCAGGCTAACAAGAGATAATCCTTTTGGCGAAAGATTGCAGGCCTTAAAGTCGAGCATGAGTAAAGGGTTTGGAGGTTGGTAGTCCATTAGTTCCCCGAGCTTGTTGAAGGTTTGCCCTAAAATCTTGGTCTTCTTCTTCGTCTGGCACATAGGGCATTAGGTTGGTGATGTTGAAAGTAAGAGATACTCCATATCCTAGCTCATAGGCATTGTCATTGACACATCAAAGGATCTTAAAAGGTCCATTCGACCTAAGGGATAACTTATTCATCCTCTTCCCTAAAAAACGCTCCTTACTGAGGTAAATCTAGACGAGGTATCGTAGGTTGTAAATGATTCTCCTATTACCTCGACTTCCCTATTCTTTTTGTTAAGCTATAGTCTTGGCTAGTTGCTTAGTAACCTTCTGATGCAACTTTTGGAACTCCTCAATGCATTACAGGCTTGCTTGACTTCCTCCTTAAGAGATTGGGCTGATAACCATGTCTAAGGGTAAGTTCGGGTTAAGTCTATAAACAACCTCAGAAAGTAATCTTCTTATGGAGCTATAAGAGGAGTGATTGTAAGCAAACTTAATGATGGGCAAGCATAGATCCCAATCATGTAGGTTTTTCCTAATAATAGCTCGAAGGAGGTTGCCTACAGTTCAGTTCATAACTTTTATTTGGCCATCTGTTTAGGGGTAGCAAGAAATACTGAACATGAGCTTAGTGCCAAGCTTTTTCCATAGTGTTTTCTAGAAGAATCTCATAAAATTCGAATTACATTCAGATACAATTGTCCTTGGTACTCCATGTAATCACACGATCACTTACAAAAAGAGGTTATCAATAAATACAACATCATTGGTTTTGTGGTAGGGGATGAAGTAGCTCATCTTGTTGAACTGATCAACCACTACCATGATAAAATTAGTCTCCTTGGTGTTTTGGGTAAGCTAAGCATGAAATCCATGCTTAGATTAGTCCATAGCCATTTAAGTATAGGTAGAGGTGTATACTCTCCATATGGTTCCTTCCTTCCCTTAATTAGTTTGCATACTTCGCAACGTTCAAGGACTTTAAACACATCCTTCATCATCCCTGGCCAATAGAAATGTTCTTTTAACAACTCAACCATTCTCTTCTCACTAAAGTGACCTGTTAAGCTCCTAGCATGGGCTTTTCGGATAAGTAATTCCCTAATAGAGCCACTAAACACACAAACTTGCTTCCCATTCATCAAAAACCCTTGGTTCAAATAGAACCCATCCATTACTCCTCCTATACTACATTTGACCACTAAGGGTCCAAAATATGAATCATGCTCATAATGATTAGGCAGGGTGCCAAACCCAAGTATCTTAGCCTATAAAGTGGTAATGAAAACATGTTGATGAGAGAGTGTGTTGGCTACAGTATTGGTACTCCCCTTCTTATATCAAATGACATAGCAAAAAGTTTCTAGGAACTCAACCCACTTAGCATGATGTTGAGAAAGTTTTTGCTATCCTATAAGATGCTTGAGAGATTCATGGTCTATGTAGATGATGAACTCTCTCAATAGTAAGTAATGTTGCTAGTTCTGAAGTGCTCAGACAAGGGCATAAGACTCCTTGTCATATGCCGAGTAATTCAGTATGGCTCCTTTGAGCTTCTCACTAAAATAGGCAACTACTTGGTGCTCTTGCATAAGGACAACTCTAATGCCGACTCTCAATGCATTACATTCTAGTTAAAAAAACTTCCTTAAAGTCGAGCAAGATGAGTACAGGAGTAGAAGTCAACCTAACCTTAATCTCATCAAAACTCCTTTATGCCTTCTCGAATAATTGAATTCAGAGTTCTTCTTGATCAGCTCGGTTAGTAGGGCAGTTAGGGAACTAAAGTTTTGAATGAATCTTTAATAGAATGAAGTTAGACCATGGAAACTCCTTACTTCAATAACTTTGGTTGGCGTCAACCATTCGAGAATAGCTTAGACCTTCTTGTTATCAACTCTAATGCCTCCTTCAGAAACAACATACCAAGGAATACTACCTTGCTCTAATAGAATACACATTTCTTAAAGTTGCCAAATAAATGCTCGATACGGAGAATATTAAACATAGACCTTAGGTGTATGAAATGAGAGATGAGGTCAACACTATATACCAAACTATCATTGAAGTACACTACAACATATTTGCTTATCAATGGTCTTAGGACATAATTCATAAGTCACATAAAAGTGCTCAATGCATTTGTCAGACTAAATGACATCACCTTCTATTTGAACAAACCATCCTTTGTTTTGAAAGTAGTCTTCCACTCATCTTCAGGCCTCATTTGAATTTGATGGTAACCACTTTTAAGATCAATATTTGAAAAGACTCAGGCACTATGTAACTCATCAAGCATATCATCTAACCGTAGGATAGGATATCGGTATTTAACAATGATTTTATTGACTACTCGGTTATCAATACACATTCTTCGTAAACCATCCTTCTTTGGTATTAGGATAACCAGTACAGCATAGGGGCTCATGCTCTCTTAGACATATCTACAGTCAATCAACTCATTAACTTGTTTTTTCAACTTGGCAACTTGCTCGGGGTTGAGCCTATAGGTAGGTTGGTTAAGTAGAGAAACTCCTAGCTGAAGGTCAATATAATGCTTTATTCCTTTAATAGGAGGTAGCTTCTTGGCAAGTTGTTAAGAAATGGGTCGACATACTCCTATAGTAATATTTACACCTTAACAAGTAAGCTTCCGACTTCTATCAATTCTAGAAGTTTCCTAACTAATAAGAGCACATACTCTTCTATCTTGGTGTCTTTGGAAAATTAGGCTTAGGAAATCATTAAGGATTTTCGCTACAATGATCAAGTAGTCTTCTCTTATGAATCTTATACTTCCTTTGGGCTCATTGGGATTAGAATAACCTTCTTCCCATGCCTTTGGAACATATAGGTGTTCTTATATCCATCATGCAACACTCTTATATCAAATAGCTAAGGTCGGCTAATTAAGATGTGTGAAGCACACATGGGTAAGACATCGCATAGCACCTTGTCCTTGTATCTATTGCCAGCAATGATTGGCACCTTAACTTGCTTGGCAGTAGGTATACCTTCCTTCTCATTTAGCTAATGGATCTTATATGACTTAGGGTGAGGGTAAGTTGACAATTTCAAAGGCATCACCACTCCTTAAGCTATTATGTTGGTACAGCTTCCTCCATCGATGATCAGAGTGCATAGTTTGCCATTCACTTAGCAATTTGAATGGAAGAGGTTCTCCCTCTGCTCATTCTCATTTGACACAAAGGTACTAATAGATCTACGTACAACTAAACAGTACTCAACTCTTGTTTACGGTGGGGTTATGGCATTAAAATATTCTTGAAATTCTTCTAGTAGTTGATTAACTCTTACTTCATCTTCTCCTTCACTAGCACTCTCCATTTCGAATTAGGGCTTGTCTCCCTTGATGGTTACGACATGTCTATTCGGGCACTGGCTAGCTGTGTAAACCTCTAAATTTTTTGACCTAGCATCTGAAGTAGACTTAAGTATGCTAGATATTTCTAGGAAGTGACAAAGCTAATGAAAGTAAAAACTCTAAAATAACTAATTAATCATGTATAAAATTTTTCTATCCTAAACATATGTAAACATTAAAGATTTTATCCGAAAGTAATAAAAACGCTAAAACTATAACTTTAAGGATATAAAAGCACTGATTCACCATAATTTATCCTAAAACCCTAATTGATAATATAACCTTAGTATTATACCAAATCATTGGTAAAAGATTAAAGATAACTTTCAATAATTCATAAATACATATAATACTAAAGCAATCTTTTAGAAACTAAGATATTGCATCATAGTTCATATTCATCTTCTAATTATATAACTAGGTTAGTATTACATAGAGTTAAGAGTTTAGTTGATACTTATTTTACATGTAGTAAGTATTAATACCCTAAATGACACTTTTCATAATAATTACATTAAGTGGCCTACCAAATGATATATATTAGATATAAATATCTAAAGGAAGATCTCATTAACTATTTTTACTAATCAATTCACTAAACTTCTTATTTCCTTTCATTTCTTAATTTTCTTCCTAATTTTTCTTAATCACTTCATTATGTACACTTAGATTACATGTTATTTTGAAATGTTGACTAAGTCAAAGGTTGACTAATTCAACATATTGAAAAGTTAACATATGTGTCGTTATCACACTAAAATCTTTTCTTCCTTTCTATTGATTTCTTTTCTTTTCTTTAAGATTTTTTTTCCCTTTTCTTTTCCTTGTTGCCGTCCACTCCTTTCCCCACTTAGGAACCCATTTGTTTTCATTTTCAAAGCACAAAAACAATACAAAATAATTCCTTTTCTCCCTCACCAAAACCATGATCCCCTTTTCCTTTCACCCTTTCTCAAATTTCAAACTTTACATCCATATTTTAAGAAGAAAAAGGTATGTTATTATGTATTGTTCTATCTTATTTAATAGTTAATTGTATAGGTTAGGTTAGTGTAGGAAGTTTGGGTGTTATATACATATATGTTGTTAAAGGAATAAAGTTCTAATTTTTATGCTTAGAAGTATGGGATAACCTTAGTAAATGGAAGAACATACGTACATATGCTTAAGTATGTGTATATAAGGGTATACTTGATAAATACATGTATGAGGACTCTTATACATAAGTACCCATTATGTACATAACCAAAAAAGGGTATATACTAACTATACATACATATACCTTGCTAAATACACCTTTAAAATGCAAAAATATGAAATTTGTGAAGCTTTCTTAAGAGGGAACATTAGGTATACGAAAATACTTATGTCACCATATGTATATATGGGTATGTGTATTAGTATACGTATAAGTACATAAGTATACATACTAGTATGGTAGAAGTATAAGTATATATATATAACATATGTATAAAGTGTATGAATACATAAGGATAAGAGAAATATGTAATGGATGATGATGTAAGCAATGACATAATTAAATAATGATGTAAGCAATGATGTAATCAAATGATGGCATAAACCATGACATAAGCGATAATATAAGCAAATGATGATATAAGTGATTAATGACATAAGCGATGACATACACCTTTAAGATAACAAACTATAAGATCATTTAAGTGTAAGAATTTATAGCTAATGAAACCATTAACTATTAAAATAGAACATAAAACTAACAAATAAGAACAATTAAGCTTCAATAGTTAGAATTTCAATAGATTTAGTCTATATCATAAAACACGGGTTTTAATGTCCAAAACGGACATCATCATGTGAATATACATTCGAAAACGATGAAAAATGACTATAAATTCATAAATATAAAAAATAGAATGAAAAAGTTACATACGATTAGTGATAAAATCTAATTGGATAAAAATTGATAGTAATCTAAGTGGAATTAGGTAAGTAAATATCTAGATTTACTAGTTAATTCAATTGCTTACTATTGTTATTATATCGTAATGATCAGGTGATCCCGACATGGGTGAAAATCTCCCGATTGATTACTACAACTAGAGCAAGTCGTCATGACCGAGTGAGTATTTACCCTATGATTCTATGCTTGTATGTCATTGCAAATATTAGACTTAAATGATATTGTTAATTGATTGTTGTATGGGGTTGGGAAACGCATGTATATGTTATTATGTATTGAGTTGTGAATTTACCTTAAGTACAAATAATACCTTGTTGTTGCATGGTAGTATAGATAATGATTGTGTGTAATATTGGATGGTCACATCATAAATGGACTTAACAATACTTGGCTCATAAAAGAAACTGGTACATGCATCAACATGCATTTCGGCCGTCACATTACACGGAGGTAGAGAGAGGCCATTCGGGGGTTGATATGATAAATTGATTGGTTCTGTACGGTACACTCATGCAAAATGACCTTACCCTGGCCTATGGAAATACTAAGTATTGGAGGCGCCAACCGCTTAGTTAAGGGTCAAGTTTAGAGGCCACCGTTTAAGGGTAACTGTGGACTGCGGGGGCCCACTCATGATTATATTAGAACTTAGTTTTTATGAAAATAAAGGACTTGTTTGATTTATGTATGGAACGTGGAGTTCTGTATTAAAGTAAGTTTTAGTATAATACTTGGATCTAATTGGTGCCATGTATACTTTAACCTTGACTTCGGAGGGTATTAAATCTGAGTTACGTATATGGACTAGTTAACTATACGTATTGTTTGGCATTTTATTTGTTCATTCATTTATATGCGTGAATATAATGTATTTATAACTTGCTTGTGGTGTAGCTGAGGGTTTTGCTCACTAAGCTTGGGCTTACACCTCCTTAGACTTTTGCTGCAGAATGGCTTATTCGTTAAGGTTAGCCATGGGATGCTACGGGTTAGCTTGAGGACCTAAGCAAGAGCGAGCCATCTAGTGTGTTGAGAGAACAGATTATGTAGACTTTTATCTATGTACTTTTGTTTTATCAATAATGTAGCCTTAAATGAACTAAATTATTGCTTACTGTAAACTTTGTACTTCAAATTTTATATAAATATGTTTGCGTAATGATATCCTATGGATCTATATGTTCTTAGGAAGCTAGTGGTTTTAAAGCTTTGTATATTGTGTGAAGAGTTCATGATTGAAGGGGTAACAAATCAGGCGTTCTTTATACAGTATACGGCATCTACCACGAGTAGACCATCTTCAGTTTGTGACAAGCTGCGTTTCTAAAACTAAGACACTTGAAGCACTTAATCTCTCGAGTCTTCCTCCTTAAGCTTTAACCTTGGTCCTTCCTGATCTCGGGCTCTTCGGCCTTGCTCTTGCCTCGGCCATCATCAAGTTTGCTCAGCATCTAGCCTCAACGGTTTACCTTAGAACTAAATTAAGTTTGGTCATATCTTAGTTGGCTCAACTTACCAATTCTACTTAGCACTCGGTTAATATGATTTTGCATCCACCTTTCAACCTTCCATGCTACTCGAATGTTTTCATCCAAAGTACCAAGTCTTTGTATCTCCATTATGTTACCAATTTCAGTCCTTAGCCTAGAAATGAATCATGCTATAGTCCGTGTCTTGGGCTTATCAACATCACATCTAATCATAAGCAACTGGAATTCTCAGACATACCTGTCCATTGATCTATTACCTCATCTTAAGTCTTAGAGACATTGGAAAGTGTCTTACTCGTAATGTTTGGGAACGAACCTACTTCTTAGAACTCTTTTCATCTCGTTCCATGTTCGGACTTCATGTCGAGCTCTATAGTACACATTTTGTAGCTTCTTCCACCACATTGCTGCATACCTAAAAAATTATAATGCAGCTACTTAAATACGAATAGCGTTTTCTTAATCATAAAAGTTGAATATCTTTTCAATCTTCTCCTCCCAGCGCAAGTAGTCATCAATACTATTAGACCCATTAAAACTCAGGATCTACACTTTGAGATGCTCAACTCCTTTAGGAGCTCTAAGTTCACACTCCTTAAATCCATCATACTACTCCCCCTCCTCCTTATCTTCCTCGTACTCCTCAACTTCATCCAACTCGAGTCTCCTTCTCATAACTCTATTGGCATGTCGAGGTGGAGTTGGGTTTATCTTGATAGCTTCATGTACTTGATTCTCACCTATTTGTCTTCTTGGCCTATCTCTCACTTCTTGACCCTATTCAACAACAACTCTCTCTTAAGGCTTAGTCTCTATGGCCCTTTGTATAGTAATAGATAGATTAGCCACAATAATAGGAAGGTCTTATATTTGCTCTTCAGTAGTTCATAGGTTTTATTAAGTGACATGGCTACGACCATGAGCATCACTCTCGACATCATTAATCTCTCCTTGGACACTAAGATTCAACATTTCTTAATATAAACTACAGATAGTTAACTATTCAATAGAAAATCCTTACACAACTTTAACAATACAACTTCTCATTACAACTTTGAACTTACTATGTTTTTCTACACGAAAACAGAGTAAATTAGAACACATAGACATATTATAACAAGAACAACTACTTGAAAACTTAGCTCTCGGTTGCAACCTTAAGCTTGGATACCAGGATCATATGATGTGCTTAGAAGCTTAGTAATCACTAGGGCTTACCGTAGAGAATAATAACCAAATGGATCCTTTAAGATATCGAAGAAAAGGAAATGAAAGAACTTGTAAACCCTACTTTTAGCGGGCCTATGATCTGACTAAGAGTACTTCCCGAACATTCTCAAGGATCAACTAAACTAAAAACTCAAATCTATAATTAGAAACGAACTTATTTTTCCAATTCGAAAGCCTATTATCGATAAAACCTAAACTTGAAAAACTACGAGCTCTAAAGTCACTTAAGATCCTAAACCCTAAAACAATTAAGGACTTTTACCCTAAGCGACTAATCGATAATTTAATTTGAATAATTTCGTTCAAGTTTAGAAAATTTCACAATTTTATAAGAATCAAATCATAATTTACAAAACAATGCAAGAAGTAAATCCCAAAACAATTTATCATAAAACAATGCCATTATCTTCATGCCTAAGCCTTACATATAAATAAGTAGACCAACCAATTACCTTATATGACTTAACAATTGAAAGTTGGGATCATTTATAAATTGATAACTTATCAAAATCTAGTGATAAGATACTTTCCTTATCACCCCTTCACTTATACTACATATGGACAAATTATCACAAGATTTTCACATGCTTAACTTTAATAAATGAGACAAGATAATTCCATGCCCAAAAGGACACCCTTATGGTAGATTTGAACAAGCAAAAAAGGGGGGCCATACTCTTGTCTTTCACCCATCAATCACTTTATCTTACACTCTACTATTTACCCCTTAATGCTTACATTATCAATAGTTGCAATTATTGACTTTTGTGTATGCTACAAGACAACAATTTCAAGCTTCTTAAACACACATTTACCCCATTCCCAACCAGCCACTTTTTCTTTCATTTCTCTCACTTTCAATTTCATTTTCACTTCCTTTTTCTCTCACTTGAAACCAACACAAAAGTAGAAACAACCTTACCCCACAAATCCTTCAACTTTACCACCACTTCCAAGCTTCCACTCATGGCACTTTCAACTTTTTTCTTGTGTATTTCTCTTCCAACATTCAAGCTTCTTTAGGACCCTTAGAACATTCCAAAAACTCCACTTCAAAGGATCAACCAACTCGAGTTTCAAAAAGGTGCAAAAGGACAAAGTAAGATAAAGAGCATAAGTGGAACCTTTGTGCACAACCACCATACTTTTGCTTTGTGGATGAGTAAGTGTATCTTTGTGTTAGTAAGTTAGTATTCATGTTAGGAGATTATGATTTCTTGAAGATATGAGTATGATCATAAGTGGTTATAACATCAAAAACCACCTTAAGAAACAAACTCATGAAACCCTTACATGAAGCTACAATATGAGCACATAAAATTAGTGTTTTATAAAGATACTTATTTAACACTTTGAATGGAAGATTTTAAAATGAGAAAATCTTGAAACAAGAACTTGAATGAAAGAGGATCATGATGGACGTGAGGATTCAAGGTTCATTTGGATGTTGATTTCATTTCTATTAAGTTGAACATGCTTAAATCTAGACTTAAGTTAAGAAAAAATTCATCACATAAAGTTTCATGAGGAAACCAACTTTATAAGACATAAGCTATGATACGGAAATTGTAATAAGTATGAGATCTACTATTTTCATGAAAATTATGAATCAAATAACCCTCTCATGGAAAAGAAGTCAAGCTAAGATTTGAATACAAGTAACCTAGGTTCATGATCTAATACCTAAACTTAAGAAAATGATTAAACAAGTTGGAAAACCAAGTTGGAAGTTCTCATATTGAAATCGACCAGATCTGGAATATCCTTAAAAGATACTTAAAAATATGATAAAAGTAAGTAAACGAAGTGAAAAGACCAACTAAGGTAAGTATGATATGTATATTAAGCTTAAAACTCAAAACTGAGCTTAAAACTTTCAAAACAGCTATCATACACTAAGTTGAACCACTCTTAAATTTCTGACCAGCAACTTGACACATCAATAAGAGTTATTTTAAGACTCTCAAGAAACCCACAAGACACTCCCTAAACCCAACAAAGTGGTTAAATTTGAGTTGGATAAAAAACAAGCCCATTTGACAACTTAAGCCCACTTAAGAGCCTAAGAAGTGGTTGATAGCCTTAGGAGTGTAAATCAAAGTTGTAAATCTAACCTTAAGGAATATTTTGAGCTTAGAAGGAAATCTTAAGACCAAGTCTAAGGGATTTCTCAAGTTACCAAAAAGCCCATTAACTAAATAAAGCCCAAAAGCACTCTAAATCACGAGGATTGCTACTGTTCTGATCGATGGATAAATTTACATACCTCATTTCAAAAATCTAACCTCACCACACTAAAGTACACTAAAAAACGATGAAGATCAACTATAAGATCATAAAAATTGGATTTAAAACGAAAAAATTATACACGATTGAACTTTTAAGTAAAACCGGGAAAAGATACGAAAACTAGTCGAGAGTATAACTTAAGGGATTTTAGCCTAGTTTTCACTTGATATGATGCATAAGCTAATACTAAAGTCCACTCACCACTATTCTCAAGCTACTCCATAAGATTAGATAAAAGTGTAGGGAAAATGTACTCGAAGAGAGATATGTCACAAGAACAAGAATATGCATTAAGTGTAAAGTATATGATTATTTTGATTATAAGGAAAATGGACTATTAATAGTAAGTCTCTAGAGCAATAAGGAAACCTATGTAATTACAATAAAGGGTAATATAAAAATACTATGATAGTACATTACCAAAAGGGTAAAAGGTACAAAAAGAATAAAGGAATATAATTTAATGTCTGGAAAAAGGAATGCCAAGTGGCATGTTGCGATTAAGTCCACGTTCTGGAGTCTTAAGATGCTATGGTTGAGTTGTATTGATGTTGGGAATGCTATTGACGAAAGTTACTCGGAGTTGCCAAGATGGATAAAGTACACTATTGTTCAGTAGGTTAAGTAAGTAGAGCTTGGAATTCAGGGGACTCAGCCTTGGTACTTATTAAGTTAGCTTCAGTACACAACAAGTCAACCTCGCAATCGACAATTTAGTATGTTGGAAGAGAAGAGTTTGGCACGCGATCAGCTCAATCTCAATAGTTAATAGATTGGCCTCAATAGTCGATAGGTTGTTGATTAGGTAGAGGTCAGGCTAGAGTAGGATGCATCTAAGTTGGGACTTTAGAGAGTTTGCCCACTATTCTTTCGCATATAGGTGCTAGTCTTCGACAGGTTGATGAGAGATAATCCATCTAGCAAGAGACTATAGGACATAGAGTCAGGCGTAAGTGAAGGGTCCAGAGGTCGATAATCCATTTGGGCATTTGGTCGACAATATTGAAAGTAGGAGATACTCTATATTTGATAGGAATCAGACTACTGGACCCCTAACTTGTAGCTAAGCTTGTGACCTTGAAAGTTTGACACGGTGAGTTCTCTTGCTCTAGTCGACTGTTGCCAAAGCCAAACTATCCATGTTGGCTGATCAATTCCTAATGTTGAGATAAGTGATTTCATGTCTCTCAAAATTTATTTGCTGAATGAACGATTACTCTATCAACAGACCGGCCCTCTCAGTCAATCTTGCCTAGCATATCTGAGTTGACCTACAATTTGGCAACATTAATGCCGAGAGGCTAAGAGATCCTACGCCAATCCTTATCTGCTCTTTCTCGAATGATTCTACCATTGCTTGGTACCCTTGTTTGGTACCCCTGCTCAGCTACCCATCCTAATCATATTGAGTTGTCTGCATCTTATGAGGACATCACCAATACACTGCTACTACGTATCCAGGCTCATCTGGAGAATCTGTTATACTTAATCATTGCTTTTCAATGAATATTTGGTTTTACCCTTTTGTATTTTTTGTACATTACTTCTTTAAGACTATAACTTTTTTGTCTTTTCCATTTTTAGGTAAGCTATCCTAATTTCTCGAGTATAAATACCCACTATATATGTAACTGCATCAGCGGTCATCATTAACATACTTAACATTTCCTTTTGTGAACATTGCTCCCATTAGCTTGTTTACTCTGATTGCACTCTTATCTTAACCCTTAAGCAAGGCTAAGTGGTGAGTAACCTTATCGAACTAACTTGTGCATCATATTAAACTGTATCGTGAGTCATCAGAAGTTCCAGTAGTGTATCATATCCTTTGGAGCTGTTTATTGGTTTGCTTACTTTATCTTTCCATTCTATTCTCTCGCGTACTTCACATCATTCATTTCGAGCTTTTGGCAAGGTTAGATCCATCCCTATGATTGGCCTTGTCTGCTCTTGGATTTAATCTACATCATCTTAATATCAGAGTGTAGGTTTCGTTTAGGTAAGTTGTGTTGTTATTTGTGAAGTAATGCTTCTAATAGTAATGTATCGAAATTGTGTAGAGGTTCCATGGAAGTGTTTTAGTAAGTAGGAGAGTGGAAGTGGTTGTTTTTACATCTCCTCTACTTTACCTTGTTTCAAACATCCATAAATAGAGCAAGTTTTGTATTAGTAGTTTATTCATCAATGTTGTTACTGTGTTACGGCATAGTTGACCATTAGTGAGAAGAATGTGCTGTATTGTTAAACTTAGAGAAATAGTGTCAATTGTAGCTTAGACTTAAAGATTAAAAACGAATTTCTTGAGGAAAGTGACAGACTTGAGTGTTAATGTTGGTATTAGGGATGACAATAGTGGTTTTATTCGCTATGGCCAACAATCCCAAGGCATCCCCGGAAGTACGAATAAGAGACTTGATGAGGTGGCCAATCTCTTAGTTAATTTAACTAGAGCTGTTCATGTGATAGGCTATTGACCTGCTGAGACCGTATAAAACACCCCACAAGTTGCTCGACCTGCTAAAAGTTAGAACCCAGCTCGATAAGTTCAAGGTAGAGATGTAGGAGGATGAGCATGACAAAGGATTGATTAGGGAGATATGGATGATGTTGAAGAAGAAGAGTACAAAGAAGAAGAAGAAGTTAGAGCACCCCAAGCTGTCAACCATGTAAAGCTTCAAATTTTGAGCTTCAGTGGTTTTAGGAGTGTAAATGATTATTTGGATTAGGAAGAGAAGGTTGAGTGTGTATTTGGCTATTGCCAGTACGAGGACCAAGAGAAGGTGAGGACTGCTACTATTGAATTCTCAAGACATGTTGCCATGTAGTGGAAAAACTTTTAGGTCATGAGGATATGAGAAGGATACCAAGAGATTAATACTTGGCTTGAGATGAAAAGAATACTTCGAAACATATTTGCGTTAGATACCTACCTGCAAGACACTTTTGCTCAATTTCAAGAGCTAAGATAAGAAGGCTAGACTATTGACAAGTATGTTCAAGAATTCCAAATGCTTATGATTCGCTGTGAAGTAAAGGAGCCATCAGTGTGAATAGTCGTTAGGTTCCTTATTAATTTAAGTAGTAATATCCAAGAAATTATGGAACTTTAGCCATTTACTACAATGGATGAGGCTATATAAATAACCTAATGAGTAGAAAGGCAAAGAAGAAATAAAATGCCAATCCGACTACCAACGAGTCGTCCTAGTCAATTGAGTTGAATCAAGTACCAAGCCTAATAGGAAGGTAGATGTCCGAGCTAAATAGAAGAGTTGACATGACAATGACATGCCAACTCGAACTATAAGAAAGGATAGGGATCAAGAAGGAAGATGAGACAAATCAAATGTTTCAAATGTTAGGGGTTTAGGCATTTGATTACTTAATATTCGAACCGACAAACTATGGTTGTCAAGGGAGACATCTCGAAGCTTAAAGTGGATAGTACTAATGAGGAGCTTAAGGAAGAGACTGTACCCAAGAAAGAAACCACTTAGGAGAATGAACTGGTCGAGGAAGATGTGTTTACCGAGGACTTGAATCAATTGTTTTTAATTGTCCAACGTACAATGAGTTTGGAAACCTCACATAAGGAGGAGCAAAGAGAAAACTTATTCTACATTACTTGCAAAGTGAATGATTAGTTGTGTGTACTCATTGTAGATAGTGGCAATTGCACCAAAGTGGCTTCGCTGACTTGATTAAGAAGCTTAAGTTTCCAATCACTTTACATCCAAAGGCGTATAAGTTGCATTAGCTAAGTGAGAAAGGGTTGCTACATGTGACTCAATAAGTACTGCTATTGATCATAATTGGAAATTACTTTGATGAGATTCTTTGTGACATGTTGCCTATGTGCATATCACATGTGCTATTAGGCTGACCTTAGCTTTATGATTGAAGAGTTATCTATGATGGGTATAACAATACCTATGTGTTCAAAAAGGATAGAAGAAAGATTACATTGAACCTCATGATGCCGAGTCAGGTTAGCAAATTGCAAGCTAAACTTACTTGTAGATCAAAGAAAGCTTTGGTGCTAAGTAGAGCTGAACTTTAAGAAGCTATTATAGCTGACTCGCCGACCTTCTTGTAAGTTAAGCGATTATTAGAGTTGAAGAAATGGGGTAAACTACCCTTAGAGGTTAAGGAGCTATTGAATGAATATGCTAACCTGTTTCAAGAATAGTTACTGAAAGGTTTACTGCCGTTCATAGCATTAAGCACTGCATTGACTTAATTCCTAGTACTACCTTGCCGAACAAACCAGCTTATTGGATGAATCTCGAACAAGCTGCTAAGCTCTAACGACAAGTCAATGAACTATTAGAGAAAGGGTATGTGAGGGAGAGTCTAAGTCCCTGTGTTGTTCCAATGCTCCTAGTATCGAAAAAGAATGGTACTTAGCAAATGTATGTTGATAGCCAAGTCGTGAACAAGATTACCATTAAGTATCAGTATCCTATCCCTAAACTAGATTACATACCAGATGAACTAAGTGGAGCTAGGGTCTTCAGCAAGATTGATATGAAGTCTGGCTACCATCATGTTCGAATGAGGCCAGAGATAAGTGGAAGATTGCTTTCAAAACTTGACATGGATTTTACAAGTGCATGGTAATGCCATTTGGCTTATGGAATGCCCCAAGCACTTTCATGCAATTAATGAACTACGTATTGAGAGATTTGATCGGAAAGTGTATCGTGGTGTATTTCAATGACATTCTAGCATATAGTGCCAACATGCCAGGTCACTGTGAGAATCTTTATGCTATATTAAATGTACTTCAAGCTGAGAGATTATTTAGCAATCTAAAGAAGTGCTATTTTTACCAGGAGGAAGTGGTATTTCTAGGTTATGTAGTAGACAGAGGAGGCTTGTGAGTAGATGATGAGAAGATTTGAGTAATTGTCGAGTGGGCAACTTTGACTACTTATACCAAGTTGAAAATTTTCCACGAACTGGCATCCTTTTATAAAGGGTTTATCAGGAATTTCAGTACCATAGCCATACCCCTAACTAAGCTAACGAAGAAGAACATTGAATTTAAATAGGGAGAAAAGGAGGAAAGAAGTTTTGATGAAATTAAGGTGAAGTCAACTTCCACCCTTGTGTTAACTTTACCTGATTTTGTGAAGATATTTGAGCTAGAATGTAATGCATTAAGCATTGGTATAGGTGTTGTTTTAATGAAAGAAAGCTGACCAATTACTTACCACAATGAGAAGCTTAGAGGATCTCAACTAGACTACTCCATATACGATAAGGAACTCTTAGCTCTTATCCGAGCACTCCAAGTGTGGCAGCATTGTTTATTGTTGAGAGAGTTTGTCATCTACATCGATTACGAGTCTTTGAGGTACTTTCGAAGTCAAACCAAACTGTCAAAGTGGCAAGCGAGGTGGATTGAATTCCTTAAAGGATTTAAGTTTATGATTAAATATAAACAAGGTAAGAGCAATGTAGTTGCAAATGCTCTATCAAGGAGACATGTATTCTCAAACAAATTGCAGACCAGGTTGTTGGGGTTTGCAAGCATAAAAGAATAGCATTCTAAGGACCCATACTTGGGTGTTGTGCTAATGGAAGAGCAGTAGATGAATATCATTTGGAAGATGGATACTTATTACAAAGTGAAAAATTATGCATGCTAACTTGTTCACTAAGAGAGTTACTTATTAGAGAAGACCATAGTAGAGGACTCTTTAGACATTTTAGGATAGAAGAACATATGAGTTGCTGAGTGAATGATTCTTTTGGTAAAAAATGAGGTGAGATGTGCACTAAATTATTAAAGGCTGTACCATATGCAAAAGAGCCAAATGCCAAGCTGAGTCGAGCAAAGGAAAGCAATGCCCTTGCCTATCCTAATTAGACCCTAAACTGAGTTAAGTATGGACTTTTTTCCTCAAATTACCAAGAATAGCTTGAGGTAAATATTCCATAATGGTCATTGTGGATAGATTCTATAAAATGGCACACTTTGTGCCTTGCTTTAAGAGTAATAATGCTTTAGCTATTGCTTCTCTCTTTTTGCGGGAAATTATTCGGTTACACGACATACCATGAAGTGTAGTCTCAGATAGAGATCCAAAGTTCTTGAGCCATTTCTTGAGAACTCTATGGTGACGGATGGGGACTAAACTACTATTTAGTACTTCTTGTTACCCCTAGACTAATGGCTAAATAAAGGTGTTCAACCGTATGTTAGGATCACTACTTCAAGTTGCAGTAGGTAAGAACTTAGCTAATTGGAATGTTTGTTTGCCCATAGTAGAATTGGCTTACAACCATACAATACATAATACTACCAAGCAGACCCCTGTTGAAGTTGTCTATGGCTTCAATCTCAAGTTAGCCCTTAATCACACACCTATACTTATATCCGAGTAAGAAGACCTTGACATAAGAGCCCAAGCACAGTCTTTACAGCACAACTACAATAAGGTTAGTCAACAAATCGACCAAGCTATTAGAAAAAAGTGAGAAAAGGCCAAGGGAAGGAAGTTAATGTAGTTTCAACTTGAAGACCTAATGTGGTTACACTTAGCAAGGAGAGGTTCCCAATCAAAAGAAAGAACAAGCTATCCGCTTGAGCTAAGGCCCCTTTAAAATCCTATAGAAAGTCAATGACAATGCTTACAAGCTAGAGCTACTTGACGATTATGGGGTTTTCGACACTTTCAACATTGTCAACCTCAATCCCTATCACCTTGTAGGAGCATTGAAGAAAGACCAACCGGATTTGATCCCAAATCCAAATCAACCAGGAAGGAGCAATAGGAATCAAGCTATTAGACCTTTAACTCGTAGTCGAGCCTAAGGCCTTGAAGGTTTAACACGGCGAGTTCTCCTGCTCTAGTCAACTCTTGCCGAAGCTGAATTGTTCATGGCTGCGAATTAATTCCTAATGTTAAGCCAAGTGATTTCATGTCTCTGAGAAGTTATTTGCCGAATGAATGATTGCTCTACCAACGGACCGGCCATCTTACTCATTCTTGCCCAGCATATTCGAGTCGACCTATAGTTTGGCAACATTGATGCCAAGAGATCCCATGCAAGTCCTTAGCCACTCATTCTTGGATGAGTCCACCACTACTTAGAACCCCTGCTTAGTTACCCATCCTGATCACACTGATTTGTCCACATCTTACGAAGGCATCACCAATATACTGTAGCTATGTGTCCACGCTCACTTAGAGAATCTGTTACACTTAATTATTGCTTTTCTATGAATATTCGATTTTACCCTTTTGTATTCTTTGTACATTACTTCTTTAAGACAATATCGTTTTTGTCTTTTCCATTTTTAGGCAAATTGCCCTAATTTCTCGGGTATAAATACCTACTGTACATGTAGCCACATCAACAGTCATCATTAACATACTAAACATTTCCTTTTGTGAACATTGCACCCATTAGATTGCTTACTCTCACTGCACTCTTTTCCTAACTCTTAAGCAAGGCTAAGTGGCAAGTAACCTCACTGAACCAACTCATGGGTCATATCGAGTTGTACCATAAGTCCTTAAAAGTTCCATTGGTACGTCATATCTTTTGGAGCTGTTCATAGATTTGCTTACTTTATCTTTCCATTCTATTCTCTTGCACGCTTCACATCATTCATTTTGAGCTTTCTGCAAGCTTAGACCCTTCCCTACAACTGGCTTTGTCTGCACTTAGCTTTGGTCCCCATTATTATCCTTCAAGTAGCTCTAACTCATAAGCATTGTCATTGATGCGATGAAGGATCTTAAGGGAGCATTTGACATGGGAGATAACTTGTTTGTCCTCTTCCCTAGGAATCGCTCCTCACTGGAGTAGATCTAAACACGGTTTCCTAGGTTGAAAATGACTTACCTCCTTCCTTAGCTTCCTTATTCTCTTTATTGAGCTACAATCTTAGCTAATTGCTCAGTAACCTTATGATGCAATCTCTGAAACTCCTCAATGTGCTACAAGCCTAATTGACTTCCTCCTTAGGAGGTTAGGTTGATAACCATGTCCAAGGATAAGTTTGGGTTATAGAGGACCTCAAAAGGTGTCCGTCTTATCGAGCTATCATTAGAGCGGTTGTAAGTGAACTCAACGATGTGTAGGCATAGATCCCAATCATGTAGATTATTTCCAACAGTAGTTTGAAGGAGGTTGCCTACTATTTTGCTCACAACTTCTGTCTAGTCATCTGTCTATGAATAGTAAGAAGTATTGAACATGAGCTTAGCGCTGAGCTTCTTCCATAGTTTTCGCTGAAAGAAGCTTAGTGTGGAACATGAGCTTAGTTCTTTCTATTTTGCTTACAAATTTTGTCTGGTCATCTATCTATGAATAGTAGGAAGTACTGAACATTAGTGTAGTGCTAATCTTCTTCCATAGTTTTCGCCAAAAGAAGCTCGTAAACTTCTAATCATGATCAGATACAATACTCCTTAGAACTCCATGTAGTCGTACGATCTCCTAGAAAAAGAGGTTAGCAATAAATTAAGCATTATTGGTTTTGTGGCAAGGGATGAAGTGAGTCATTTTGTTGAACCGATCGACTACGACTATAATTGAATCATATATTCATGGTGTTTTAGGTAAGACAAGCATGAAATCTATGCTTAGATTGGTCCATGGCTTTTCAAGTATGGGGAGAGGTATATATTCTCCATATGGCTCCTTTCTGCGCTTACACACCTTACACCATTTAAGAATTTTGCACACATCTTTCATCATCCTAAGCTAATAAAAGTGTTCTCTCAACAAATCAGTAGTTCTCTTCTCACCAAAGTAGCTGGTTAAGCCTCCAGCATGGGCTTTTCAGACAAGTAATTCCTTAGCAAAACCATTCGGCATACAAACTTACCTTCCCTTCATAAGAAATCCTTAGCTTAGATAAAACCCATCCACTACTGCTGTAACGTTGCATTTGGTCACTAAGGATCCAAAGTATAGACCATGCTCATATTGATTTGGTAATGTAACAAACTCAAGTATTTTTGCTTACAATGTTATGACAAGAACATGCTGATGAGAAAGGGTGTCAGTCACCGTATTAGAACTTCCCTTCTTACACTTGATGACTTAACAAAAGGTTTCCAAGAAATTAACCCATTTAGCATGACATTGAGAAAATTTCTGTTGGCCTCAGAGGTATTTGAGAGACTCATAATCTATGTAAACGATAAACTCTCTCAATAGTAAATAATTTTGCGAGTTCTAAAGTGCTTGGATAAGGGCATAGAACCTTATCATATGCTGAGAAATTCAGTGTTGCACGTCTGAGCTTCTCACCAAAACATGCAACTAGTTAGTGCTCTTACATGGGAACAACTCCAATGCCAACTCTAGATACGTCACATTTTATTTCAAAACTTTCTCGAAGTTGGGCAAAATAAATATAAGGGTAGAAGTCAACTTGGACCTAATCTCATCAAAATTACTCTAAGCTTTCTTAAACCATTTGAATTCAAAGTTCTTCTTGGTCAGCTCGGTCAGTAGAGTAGCTATGAAACTAAAGGTTTGAATGAATCTTCGATAAAATAAAGCTAGACCATGAAAACTTCTTACTTCGGCATCATTGGTCAGCTTTAGCCATTCAAGAATAGCTTGAGCTTTCTCATCATCAACTTCATTCCTCCTCTAGAGACAATATATCCAAGGAATATTATCTCACTCTAACAGAACACGTATTTCTTTAAGTTACTGAATAATTACTCGGCATAGAGTATATCAGACATAGATCTTAAGTGTACGACATTAGAAATGAGGTCGGTACTATATATCAGAATATCATCAAAGTAAACAACAACACATTTACTAATCAATGATCTGTAAAGATGATTCATGAGCTGCATAAAGGTGCTCAACGCATTTGTAAAGCCACATGGCATTACAACCACTCGATTAGATCGTCCCTCATTTTGAAAGCAATCTTCCATTCATCTCTAGTCTCATTTGAATCTAGTAGTAGTTATTCTTCAGGTCAATCTTTCAAAATACTTGTGCACCATGCAACTCATCGAGCATATCATCCAATCATAAGATCGGGTATCAGTACTTGAGAGTAATTTTGTTAATTGCTTAGCTATCAATGCACATTCTCCATGAGCCATCCTTCTTCAGCACTAAGATAGCTGGCATAGCACAGGGGCTCATGCTTTCTCGGACATATCCATGCCTAATCAACTCATCAACTCGTTTCTTCGACTCGGTTGTCAGCTTGGGATTGAGTCTATAGGCAAGTCAGTTGGGTAGAGCAGCTTCAAGTTGGATGTCAATGCAACGCTCTATGCCTCTGACAAGAGGTAAACCTCTCGACAACTCGATGAGAAACAAGTTAGCATAATCCTTTAACAATGCTTACACCTTAGCAAGTAATGCTCCAACTAACTTCAACTCTAGTAGCCTCCTAACCAATAAGAATACACAATTTTCCATCTTCACATCTTTGGAAAATTAAGCTCATGAAATCATTAAGGACTTCCTCTAAAGTGATCAGAAATCTTCTCTTGTGACTCTTGGACTTCTTTGGGGCTCATTAGGGTAAGTATGACCTTCTTCCCATCCTTCTAAAACATAAAAGTGTTCCTATATCCATCATGTAGCACCTTTAAATCAAATAGCCAGGGTTAGCCAAGTAATATGTGTGAAGTACACATAGGTAGGACATCACACAACACTTCGTCCTTGTATCTGACCAACAGTGATTGGTACTTCAACTTACTTAGCAACAAGTAGACCTCCCTTCTCATTTAGCCAGTGAATCTTGTAAGGTTTAGGATAAGCGTAGGTCAGCAACTTCAAAGCCTTTATTACTCCTTATGCTATGACATTGGTACAACTCGCTTTGTTGATGATCAAAGCACATATTTTGCCATTCACTCAGTAGTTTGTTTAGAAGAGGTTCTCTCTCTGTTCATTCACGTCAACAGTAAAGGCATTGAAAGATCTTTGTACAACCATGCGGTAGTCTCCCATTTTAGGTTGGGTCATGGCGTTTGAATCTTCTTGAAACTCTTCTAGCAGTTGGTTGATTCCCACTTCTTCCTCATCCCCTTCACTAGTACTCTCCACTTCAAATTAGGGCTTGTTTCCTTTGATGGTCATAATACGTCGATTCGAGCACAAATTAGCCATGTATCTAAAACTAAGGCACTTGAAACACTTGATTTCTCAAGTCTTTCATCTTAAGCTCTGACCTTGGTCTTTTTTTACCTCAGGCTCCTTGACCTTAGCCTTGCCTTAACCATCATTAGGTCTACTCGACATTTAACCTCAATGGTCCACGTCGAAACTATATTGAGCTTGGTCATATCTAGGTCAGCTCAGCATACTAGTTCTATTCGGTACGATAGGTCAGCTACTCAGTGCTTGGCTGATCTAATTTCATCTCTTCTTTTTTAGCCTTTATGCTACTCAGATGGTTTCATCCAGACTTCTAAGCCTCTATACTTCCACTATATTACCAATTTTAGACCTTAGTCTAAAAATGAACCATGTTATTGTCTACACCTCGGGCTCATCAACATCACATCGAATCATTAGAAACTGGAACTTATGGAAATACTCATCCATTGATCAGCTACCATGTTTTAGTTTTTGGAGGCTTCGAAAAGTGTCTTGCTCATAGTTTTTGAGAATAAACTTACTCCTCAAAACTCTATTCATCTCATTCTACATTCGAATTTCACATTGGGCCCTCTAGCATACATTTTACAGTTTCTTCCATCACATTGCTACATACCTAAAAAATTCTAAAATAGCCACTCAAATACATACAGAGTCCTTGTAATCATAGAAGTCAAATATCTTTTCAATCTTTTCCTTCCAATTCGGATAGTCATCAACATTACCAGACCAATTAAAACTTAGAATCTACACTTTGAGATGCTCGGATCCTTTAGGAGCACGAAGTTCATGTTCTTCAAATCCTCCATACTGTTCTTCCTCCTCACCATATTCTTCAACTTCATCTAACTCAAGTCTCCTCCTCACAAATCTCTCAACATGTCGGGGTAGAGCTGGGTTCATATTAATAGCCACTAGTGCTTTAGGTTTAGCTACTTGTCTTTTCAACTTATCTCTCACATCTTGGCTTCGTTCATCAACCCTCTCTTGGGGCCTAGTCTCTACTGCCCTATGTACAGATGCAACCAAGTTGACTACAATAACAGCAAGGTCTTGCAATTGTTCATCAGTAGTTCACAAGGACTATTAGGTAACATGACCACGACCATGAGCATCACTCTTGGCATCATTAATCTCCCTTTAAACATTAAGATTCAATGTTCTCAACAAAACTTCAAGAATGTCCACTACTCGACAAAAGATTACACACAACTTTGATAATAAAATTTCATACAGTGGCTTAAGAACTTACTTTGTTTTCTACTAGAGAAATAAGGTATAATAGAACATACATTAATACAGATCGTTAAGAAGAATAACACACAACTACTGATATCACATGAGCTTAAAGGGTAGGTCCAAACTGCAAGGTAGTCCGAAGGATAAATGGAAGTCGAAGGTTGAGCAAGGGTCATTGTGCACCGATAATGGATATGACTCACCAACACCTCACATGAGCTCGAACTATACTTGATATAATGTATAAGTATAATACAAGGTTGTTCGCTACCAGTCCACACTCAATAGCCTAAATGAGAGCTCTTTAATGTCTCGGTCCTTATCATGAAAACATAACCTCAAGAAGAAGGATAGGTGAAATGCATGAAGTTCAATATTACTATTCTAATGATGCAGCTATTACAAATTACAAGTATTCATTTGGCCCAATTAAGGAAAGTCCTAGGTATCTGTAATTTACAAAAAGGATTCCTATTGGAAAAGGAAAGATACAAAGTTGACAACAGCAAAGTTGTAAGATACAAGGTTTATAAGGGCAAAGTTGTAAACAAGTAAAAAGGATATTTGGTTTCAAGAAGAATAGTACAGACACTAGAAAATTGGGTGCGTATCAACTATCTATTCTATCCTAATGATGTTATTTACCAAGCAGAACAGATTCTAAGTAGATCGAGTCAAGGTTAGGTGCTCGGTGGCTTGGTAACTCGGATGTTCTGAATCGAAGAAGGGTTGGTCTAGGGGATAGCCCATTGTTTAGTTAGCCTTGGCTACTTAGCTCAGGATCAAGGGGTAGTTCGGCCTTAGCAATGTATCAAGTAAGCAATAAATGGGTTCAATGCTTAACCTAGGATTGATGTATTAAGATAGGGTCAGCTCGGCATCGAGTCGGTCACCTCAAGAGTCTCTTTAATGAGGTAGAGAGTAGAGTAATTGGGTAGGTCGAACTGGAGAAAGGATCGTTCTTCAAAATTCAACTCCCCTCAAACAATTTGGCGAACCATATAACCTAATCCTTAAGCTCAAGAGGGAGTGATTGGTTCGTAATCCTTATCATCCCCTTCGAGCTGTTTGAGATTTAGGATAAAATCTAACTTGGCTACTTGTTGCTCATCTTCGAGGTCATACAGATGGAGTTTAGCAATGTTAAAGGAGTTTGAGACTCTAAAATCTTTAGGTAATTCAATTCTGTAAGCATTAGGATTGATCTTTTTAAGCATTTTAAATGGTTCATCGACTTTGGGAGATAACTTGGTCTTGCTAAAATTTCAAAATCGTTCTTTGCTAACGTAGATCCAAACCAAATCACCACATTGAAATTCTCTATCCTTTCATCCCTTACCTCGCCTCTCAAGCTTGGGGGCAACTCAACTCAATTGCTCTATGACCTTCTGGTACATTGTCTTGATGGCCTCAAATCTCTCTACAACTGGTAGATCTTCATCCTAGCTTAGAAGGGGTGTTTGGTCCAGTAGGAGCTCAAGGTTAAATCTATAGTTGACCTCAAATGGCGATAAGATCATAGCATTATGGGCAGACCTATTATAAGCAAACTCAAATATGGGAGGCAATGATCTTAATTAGTCATGTTCAAACCAATAGCAACTTAAAGTAAAGTTCCTACAGTTCTATTGATAGCTTCAATTTGTCCCTCCATCTATAGATGATAGGACATGTTGAACAATAGCTTGGTTCCAATTTGCTTTCATAATGTCCTCTAGAAGTGACTCATGAATTTTAGGTCTCGATCTGAAACAACGATCCTAGGCACTCCATTGAGTTTGACGATCTCCTATAAGAAAAGAAAATAGATAACAAAGTATCGTTAGTTTTGAAGTAGGGCATGAAGTGTACCATCTTACTAAATCAATTCACTACCACCATAATGGAGTCCTTCCCTCAGGATGTCCTCGATAATCTTAACATAAAGTCTATACTCAACTTGAACCATAGTTTGGTTAAGATCAACAAATGTAAGTATTGCCCTTTCTCAACTCGGCTCTTTGCCCTTCTATAAGTTACACATCTTTCTAGTATAGCTTGGACATCTCTCATCATCCTTAGCTAAAGGAATCTAAAGGCCAGTACCTCATGAGTTTGGTGCTTACCAAAATGTCCAGACAATCCTCCACTATGCAACTTGTGCACCAGCAATTCTCAAATAGAAAAAGTCAGGATACACAATCTCTTCATTCTAAACAAGTATCCGTCTTCCCTATAATAGTCATCAAATGTTTAGTCTTCTTTACATATGGCATAAATTAGTCCAAAAGTGTAGATCCTCAACATATAAATCCTTGATGATAGAAAATCCAAGTAACCTAGTCTGCAGCTTGATCAAGAGGGAAGGTCGTCTCGATAAGGCATCAACCACTACATTGTTCTTATTGTTCTGATACTTTACGACATAAGAAAATCCCTCCATTAATTCTATTTCGTAACAACTTAGGTTGGCTTTTCAAATATCTCAAAGACTCATGATCAGTGTAGATCACAAATTCTTTGGGTAATAAGTAATGTTACCATACAATTAAGGCTTGAATCAAGGAGTAAAGCTCCTTATCATATATGTAATAGTTAAGTGTAGCTCTTCTAAGTTTTTCACTAAAATAAGCAATAAGTCGGCCCTCCTTCATTAGTGTAGCTCCTATTCCCAATCTAGATGCATCACATTTTATTTCAAATACCTTTTCAAAGCTCGAAAGAGCTAAGACAGGGTAATAGTTAGCTTCTCCTTCACCTCTTCAAAACATCTTTGTTCCTTCTCTCCTAACCTAAACTCTACATTTTTCTTTGTCAGCTTAGTGAGTAAGGCTACAATAGTATTGAAGTGCCTTATGAATTAGTGATAGAATGATGGTGGGATGTGGAAGCTTCATACATCAATTGAATAAGTTAGCATAAGCCATTCAATAATCGCTCTTATCTTCTCATCATCAACTTGTATACCACCACCACTCACAACAAATACCAAAAAGTTCACTTTAAGTCAGTAGAAGTTACATTTCTTCAAGTTGGCATAAAGCTTCTTAGCTTGAAGTTTTGAAAAGACTGTTCGGAGGTGCTCAAAGTTTTCAAGTCGGAGCTATAGATTAGGATATTATCAAAATATACTACTACAAATTTCCCTATCAGTTCTTGGAGCATATGGTTCATTGGCCTCATCAAGTCCGGTGCATTCGATAGTTTAAAAGGCATCACAAGCCATTCATATAATCCATTACGGGTCTTAAATGTAGTTTTCCATTCATTTCCCTCTTGCATTCAGATTTGATGGTATCCAGATTTGAGATCAATCTTGGAGAATATTCTTACTCCATTTAACTCATCAAGCATATCATCAAACCTTAATATAGAGTACCTATACTTGATAGTAATGCAATTGATTGCTTAACTATTTATACACATCCTCTACTTTCCGTCCTTCTTAGGTATCAACAGAGTTGCTACAACACATAGGCTTAAGGACCCTCATACATACCCTCTCTTTAGCAGTTCATCTACCTACCTCTACAATTCAGCAACTTGTTCAAGATTTAGCCTATAAGTGGGCTTGTTTGGTAAGGTGACTCTTAGTTGTAAGTCTATTGCATGTCTAATGCCTTAGAGGGAGGCAAACCTTCTAATAGTTCACTTAGGAACAGGTCAGCAAACTCACCTAGTAAGGTTTTCACCTCAACAGGTAGCAATTCCTCTTCTGATCCCCTCATCTTAAGCAACCTTTTAACCAATAAATAGGTTTGCTCCTTATGCTCCATTTCTCTCTTCAGCTCAGCTCGGGTCATTGCCAAAGCCTCCTTCTTCAAAACTCGACTCAATTAAGTTTGCATATTTTTAACTTGTATGGTAATCATTGGGCTTAGCATACTTTCCCGCTCTCATGCTTTAGAGAATAAGTTTTCTTGCTTTCATCGTATATTACATTCTGGTCAAACATCCATGGTCATCCAAGAAGAATATAGGATGCACTCATAGGCAACATATCATAGAGCACTTCATCTCAGTAGTTTCCAATACTAATCGGCATTGTCACTTACTTATTTACTTATAGGGCTCCCTCGTTACTGAGCTAATGTAGCTTATAAGGCCTAGGGTGGGGCTTGGTCGACAACTTCAGTTGCTGGACCATGAATGCAAATGCTACATTGGTACAACTACCACTATCAACAATCAATGCATACAATGACCCATTCACCTTATAGCAAATGAGGAACAAATTCTCTTACTGTTCATCTTTTAATACTGGGCTCACACTCATCACTCACCTCAGTACCATGGTTGCTCGCATAAAATTACCCTCTTCATTATAGATAATCTTCTCCTCCTTAGACAGCTCACTTTGTCCAGTATTTTTTAGTTTTTCCACTTTCTCATTAGTACTATCTACCTCAATAGTTGGTGCTTCTCCTTGGATCACCATGGTTCTTCTATTCGAACACTAAGCAGCCATGTGTCTAAACCTTTAATATTTAAAGCACTTAATTTCACTCATCTTTTTTCTCGAGGTCTGGCCTTTCTTAAACTTCCTTGGGTGAGGTATCTAAGCAGACATGGATGTCTAAAAGCTGGATGAACACATTCATCACACATCCAGCATACGCAACTAGAAGAAGGTTGAGGTATCTAGTCGGGCATTATGCTTAACAAAAGCAAGGAGCCCATTCGAGCCTCTTATCCTCGAAGAGACACTACCTCAAGGCACAAGGCTGCCCCATCTCAATATCAATGATGGAATTGAATCGGATGACTTAGTCCACTTTCGTACAGTGATGAGCTTTACAACTTTACAAATTCCATCATGTGTGAGTCTTTTCCCAGCATGCTAGCTAAGCTGACTCTATTGTGGTCTAATGCCTTATTCAACGGCTCCATTACATCTTTTGATGACCTAATGATCAAGTTTTAACATAATTTCCTCAGCTCCAAAGTCCTATAAAAAGACTCATCGATGCTTTACAATGTCAAATGGTGCCCTAACGAGTCCTTGCATACATACTTAGAGCACTTCAACTACATGAAGCTTCAAGTCTTTAAGCCTAATGTGAGAACAACCTACCAAGTCTAATTACATGAGTTGACCCTATTGGAAAGCTCTTTGATGTAGTATCCCTCAACAAGCAAAACTTACTTAATGAGTTCATGTGAGTAGCCAAGAAATATGTCACCCAAGAGGATGCCATCAAAGCAAGATTTGAAGATGATAACAATACTTGAGGCTCAATCAAAGATCGACTAAGCTCGAGAGACACTAAGCCATACTCTTCGAAAGAAAGGAGAGAAAAGTAAAAATAGAGATTTATAGATTACCCCTCATACACACTTCCCAACCACCCCTTCAAAGAGGTCATATACAAGGTTTGAGAGCAACTTCCGACCACCTATTATCAGAGAAACACCCAATGCGGCCAACTCTAGCAAATACTATGACTATTACCAAGTCTACGACCACAACACCAATGAATGCCAACACCTCAAGAATGTAGTCAATGGCCTTATCTACAAGGGCTGCATTGACCATCTAATTGTTGACAAAAGAAACCAACTCTAGCAACCAACCCAACATCGTCAAATCGAGCAACAACAACAACCTCAACAATAGCACCAAAACTAGCAAAGAGATGATGCTACCTATGATCAAAATCATTGTAGCAAACAAGGACAGGTGAGTACCATTTGCAAAGGTCTTGGCCTTGTAGGTGACGTTGCCTCCACATCCACCAAACACGAAGTATACCTTGTCAAAACTAAGAAACCTAAGATGGATACCACTGTCAATTTTACCTCAGATGATGAACATGGCATTGATTATCCATACAGTGAACCTAAGGTCATTAATGGCGAGATTGGCTATTTCAATGTCCCCAAAATGTTAATCTACAGTGGTAGTTCAATTGACATTTTGTTATATGCTTATAAAAAAATGGAGGACCAACTTGATGAGCCCCTCTAACCATACAAACACAGTCTTATAGGATTTGGAGGTAGCAAACCTGTGCCAACTAAGGGACTACTTACCTTGTCAATGTGATTGGGTGACGATGCATATGTCACCACAAAATCCATCGACTTTGTTGTTATCGATCACTAGTTGCCATACAATGTCATACTAGGACGACCAAACATAATAAAATTAGACATGCTTATTAGCTAAAGATGGTTGGAAGCCAAGTTGACAACACCAACAGGAGTCGATGATGTCTGAGGAGACCAAAACCTATTTGGGTTTCTTTACCTCAAAGCATGAACAAAAGACAATGTCATGAACATCGAATCTACCACCGATGATAATAAAAAAATCCTTCAAGGTGAACCAATGGAGAAAACTGATGAAATCTAACATGAAAACATACACTATACGAAGCAAGACAGCCTACCAGAGGACGAGAAGATAAAACTCATAGATTTCCTCAAACAAAACATAGACATCTTCAAATCTACACCCAAAGATGTACTGAGTACGATCAACATCCTTAAAGCAACTCATCACGTCAACGTCAACCCCAACATACGGCCGGTGAAACAAAAGAAATGACTCTTTATACTCAAGCGCTAGGCCGCAATCAAACAAGAAGTCCAGAAATTGCAGTAAGCCAAACTCATGAGGCAAGAGAAGTACTCGACATGACTTGCGAACATGGTCCTTGTAAGGAAGACCAATGGAAAATGGCGAATGTACATCGACCACACTAACCTTAACAAAGCCTTCCCTAAAGATAGCTTCCCCCTTCCTTGCATCGATCAACTCATCAATTTAACATCAGGACATTCTCTCCTTAGTTTTATGGATACCTACTTAGGTTATAATCAATTTCAAATGGCACCTAAAGATGAGGTCTACACCTCATTAATTACAAACTTCGGCCCCTATTGTTACAAAATCATGCCTTTTGGTTTAATGAACACTAGAGCAACATTTCAAAAACTAGTCGCTATTATATATGAGCTACAAATCAATAGGAATGTTGAAGTTTATGTAGATGACATGATTGTCGAAAGTAGGGAATGGAAAGGCCACATTGAGAACCTCTAAGAAATGTTTAATAGCTTCCATCACTAACTTAGAAATGCGTTTTTAAGGTAACATCAAGAAAATTCCTTAGCTTCATGGTCACCAAATAAGGAATTGAGGCTAACCTAAACAAAATCTAAGCAATTCGTGACATGATAAACCCAGAATAGTAAAGGAAGTTCAATGCCTAATGGGGAAGATCACTGCCCTAAAGTGCTTCATATCTAGAAGCGTGGATAAGTGCTCGAAATTCTTCAAACTCTTGAAGAACCCCTCTAAGTTCTATTGGACAACCAAGTGTTAGCAAGCATTCAACAATTTAAAGAAGTTACTAGAGAGCCCATCAGTGCTCTCAAAACCCTTCTTTGGTAAATAGTTGTATCTATATCTTGTCGTTAGTGATAGAGCATTATCTTCAATCCCTATCTATATAAATGGACAAGATCATAAGTCTATGTATTGCATGAGCCACATCCTATAAGGTCTAGAAAATAGATACACTAAGATCAATAAGTTCGCTCTTGATGTGGTCATCGTAGCATATAAGCTCAGGCGATACTTCCAAGCCTACCCAATCGTTATACTAACTTACCAGCCCCTCCGAGCCATTCTACAAAGCCCGGACGCTTTGGGAAGGATGGTCAAATGCGCCGTCAAACCTAGTGCTTGTGGTGTCCAATACCAGCTAAGGCAAGTGATCAAGGCTCAAATTCTTGCAAACTTCATCGCCGAGTATATAGGAGAGGAAGAAATATAGGTGGACATTAACATCCGAATGTGTACCCTCCATATTGATGATTCCTCTACTCAAGGGAAGGAAGGTGTAGCCAATATAACATTACAAGGCCCATATGAAATGAAGGTGCCCTATGCCTTAAAGTTTGAATTCTCAATGAGCAAAGATGAAGCAAAATATGGGGCACTCATTACTAAGTTGAAGATACCTAAGGACATCGAAACAGAAAAATTGGACACCCACTTGAACTCTATGTTGGTGGTTCAACAGGTAAAGGGAGAATATGAAATAAAGGAGACAATGATTAAATATGTATAGCAAGTCCAAGGGCACCTCATAGAGTTCACTTCCTAGAAGATCAATAAAATCACCTGAGCAAAGATCTCAAAAGTGGATAGCTTATGGAAGCTAGCCTCTACCGTTGTCTCGACAAAGCACGTTGGTGAAGAATTGCTTTTCATTCAATACCTCCTAAAGTACAATATAGAAGGACGAGAATAAGAAGTCCATGAGATCTGACCTACGGACTCCCAACCTTATTGGATGGACCTAAAAATAAAAAATTTGAAGTTCGAAGCATTGCTGGAAGATCAAAACAAGGTAAAGAGGTTAGCTTACGCCTCTAACAACTATACTATCATCGATAACATGTTATACTGTTGAGGCCAAAGCATACCACTGCTTAGGTGCCTCAAACTCAAGGTAGGCATCTACGCCTTAAAATAGCTCCATGCAGGGTGTATAGTAACCACATTCAATCCTAAGCCTTGTACGTCCGAGCCCTCTGGCTAGGCTATTATTGGCCAACAATAAAGGAGGATGCCAAAAGCTTGGTTCATAAATGCCACAAGTACCAAAAACATGCCCCTGATCTCCCATACATTAAGCTCTAACCTACATCCTATGATAAGCCCATAACCTTTCGCCCAACGAAGACTAAACATGCTTAACCCTTTCTTGAATGCATCCGAAGGTCAGCAATTTACTTTGGTAGCAATCGATTATTTCACTAAATGGGTAAAAGCTTAGGTAGTGATACCTATTACCACCCGAGTTATAGAAGGTTTTGTTCTCACACACATCCTTTCCCATTTCAGGGTACTCTATGTGCTAATCATGGACAATGGCTGGCAATTTGATAGCAACAAGTTCTGAGAGTTCTGTGACAAGCATAATATAAGGCTTTACTACACCTCGGTTGCTTACCCCTAAACCAATGGCTAAGTCAAGGCAGTCAACAAGATCATCCTTGGTAGCCTGAAGAAAAAGGTAAAGTGCATCAAAGGTAAGTAAGCAAACAAGCTCTCTAATATCCTTTGGGGATATTGCATAACCCATAAAATGTCTATAGGAGATACACTGTTTCACAACTTGAGTTAACTATGAGCAGAGTCTAGAATTTTGATGTAAACATAAACCATATGGCCCTCTAGGTGAGCCTTGACATGATTGAGGAGGTATGCAATGTCACCTATGCTTAGTTGGTAGCTTATCAACAACAAATAGCCTAATATTATAACAAGAAAGTGAAGCACAAAGTGTTCAACACCGGAGACTCAGTATGCAAAAGCTTAAAAGCTACAAGCTTGTACAAAAGATAGCGAAAGCTTGCCTCAAATTGGGAGGATCTAATGCATGTGAAAGAAGACAAATGTAACAAAGCATATAAGCTAGAGACCTTCAATGGGCAACCCATCCCCAAAACATAGAATGCAAGCAATATAAGGGCATATTTCACCTAAGGTTCTATAAAGTGTTTGCAATATCTATAAAAATTTCTATATTAATAAAATGATGAGTTCTTTACACTTCTCTAAGAATTATCTCTATTGACGAGTTACGCTTCATGCTTTTGTCCACGGGTTGTTTTTCATCCCTAAAGACATGCCCTAAGTTAGTACCTACACTAACGCTACGAGATAACACATTCTCTCTCATTGTTGGTCTACACCATGCATTTACTTATTCAGGTTGATTCCTATCCCCAAGCACATACCTTAAGTTAGTATTTGCACTAACAATCTGGGGACAAGGCCCTAACTACCATCAAGATGAGTTCCCTTGATAAGGTTCAAGTAATGGCATGGTTCTCAAAGTCGAGAGCACATGCACCTTGTAAGCAGACCAATTAGCTTAATCCCATACATTAATCATCCTAATGGTCTTGTGCCTAAGGGGATTGTAGTCAAGGCATACCGACCTACTCATTACACCCACCTAACTTACTTTTTAATACAATAGCAATGGAATATTACAACAACAAGTAGATAATCTTAAGCAAGCAAGCTTAGAACAATAAAGAGAAGCAAATAGAAAGTACCTACAAGTGCATATTGGAAAAAAAAGATAGGGATTTTATTAACTAGAAAATCATTACAAGGCTTGAGAGGTCAGCATCCCAACCCCAAATACATATAAAGAGAAAAAATAAAGAGATTACAAGTAAAGGCACGAAGCTAGTTCCTCCTCTATTACTCAACACCAGCTTTTGATATTTGCTTTCAACTTCAACTCAATTTCTAAGAGAAGACTTCTGTTTAGGTAGAAGTTCTCTTAACTCTGACTTAGCTCGTGGTCTCACTCGAGGGAGCCATGACTATATCCAACCACTTCTACACTACCTACTAAGCAATACTAGGGGCTTAAGATTGTCCCAATACACCCTTCTACATTACCTTAGCCAAAAACCTCAAGATCTAAAGAGCGGCCTCCTCTACCACCGTAATCATCGCCAGAGCCCTGCCTGTATGAGAACTTAAGAGGTAGTGCCTAAAGGCTCTGCTTACAACCTTATGTAGATGAGCATCCTTAGTGGTAAAGCCAACCCATCAAGTGATGGATGGATACTTGAGGTCCCACCCCCATTAAGACATTCTTGGCTCAAATGAGGATCCAACTAAGAGGTCTACTTACATCCTTTGGTCGTTACTTAAGGGCCACCCTCCACTGTTGGGTGATTCTTTACACCCCATAATCAGCACTCGATTGAGCCAATGGCCTTGACTAAATGGCCTTTACACCCCGTAACCCCTCATCCAATGGCCTTAACTAAATGGCAACTCAACCAACCCCTTAGGAAATTTAAATGAGCCATACAGGCATTAAATGCCTTCTAGAGGGCACACTACCTAAGACAGTACAATTGTTAGATAAGCTCTCTAGCCATGGTACACTCTACCTAAGAAAAGCATGATATCAAAACATGCATGCTACCGAACAAAGATCCCTTGAGCCTAACTAAAGACTTCTTACCTTGTAAAAACAAGCAGAGGTAAAGTGAACAAATGATGCTTGGCTAGCAAGATAGACGAACAAGTCAAAAGACTTTGAAAAAGTAAGATAGTTCAAGTCTTTGTTCTAATGGCAACAATAATATTATCTAACAAGAAAGAATAACGAAGGAACGAAGACGATAGTAATGAGCAAGCTAAGCACAAAAAGAGTTCCTTTCACTAAGTACTCAATTCTTTACATTACAGACAAAGGGGTAGCATCTTGACTCCACAAAACAAAAGAAATGGGCATTGCATCCGAACTACATATAAAGCAAACAAAAACAAAAAACACAATGCCTACTGCTCGGCCTAGTCAACTACAACATTTTCCTCCTCTTTGTCGCTAGACTCCACTCAATCTCTAACGTCGCTAGTACTCTCCTCCATAGATGACCCCCCACCCACCTTCCCCCCCGCCCCCCGGCTTTGGATTGTCGAGCCATTGCAAAAAAGTTAAGTTTACCTTCAGTAGTTCCTAGTAAATCTAGTCTTGGCTATCTGTACAATGGTAAAGCCAGCATTGTTGATGGCCTCCTCAACCATAGGGTCATTCAAAGATTCAAGGAACAATTGCCCCTTAACTTCGATGGAAAGGCCCCCTTCATTAAGTAGCTTGACCTCCCTTTGTACAAAGCCTACCGAAGCCTCCTCCAACTTCTTTTACTTACCCTCGAGCTTGACCTATAGCTTTGCTACCTCCTCCCTAAAGGCTTTAGTAATAACCTTAGCATCCTTTAACTCAACCTATGCAATCCTTGCCCGCTCCTCAAGCTCTTAGTACTGGCGCTCTAGATCATGGTACATAGATGATAGATTGCCATCTTGCCTTTTCTCCTCATCTAAAGCACCATAGAGTCTCTTAACTTTTACCCTCAAACAATTGCTCTTTGACCATTGATTCCCAAGGTTGTGCGTGAGCACATAGTCTAACATTTTATATAGGTGTTGTCAAGCTTGGTTTTTTCACTCTCTCGATTCCTTTTATAAATTAGTCCTTCTTTAAACTGATCAGTACTAAACTCTGCCTGTTTAATACTGATCCTTGACTAGGGTTTAAAGAAAACTGTTTCTTTTTGTTTTGAAAACAACTTTGGAGTAGCCACCCGATCGAAGTCGGGAAAAATAGTTAAGTTATAACCAATTGTATGAATTAATTATAACCTAGCTACTAGCCTAATGATTAAAACCAATTTTACAAAAAAGTTTTTAAAATTAGAGAATCTAGATCCGAGAGTTAGGAATTTTAAACCCTTACAAGTACCATCGACTTTCCAAAATTAGACTTAAACTTAAAAATCACCTTTTGATTTTAAAAGACAGAACTTGGTTATTAGTTACTCTAATTGGATAAAAAAAAATGTAAACTAAGGAAAAAGGAAATTAGGTTTTTTTCATTTTTATCGTTGCCTCGTAAGTGCTTAGTACCCGCTATTTGGGATCAGACGTACATAGTTCTTTTTATGAGAACTTTAGTGGATTGAGTTGATTTTAATTTGGAAACATACTGGCTTTATGTTTTTAGTTTAATTTGGTTTATCTAAGAAAAATTCTAACAAAGGTCCTAAATTATATATATATATATATATATGTATGTTTTTTCAAAAAGTCTAAGAGTAGTCCTAATTTGTAAATGGTTAATTTATTTATTTTTTATTTTTGAAAACTTCATTTTTCTAAGTGTTAAAAATAATTTTTATTCACTAACTTATTTACTGATTTGTTTTTTTATTATATTTATTTTATCAATTAAACTAAAAATAAATAAAATAACTACCTTATCTTTTCGTTTTCTTTTTCTTTTTCTTTTTTATTATTACATTTCAATTCACGATAAATAAAAAGACAACAGCAAAAACTAAATAATCAAATAAAGAAAATTAAAAAAAAAAACAAGACTTTGAATGAGTTAGGCACGCGGGTCGAATGAGTCAATCGTAGATCAGATTGGGTCAACTGAGGCAATCGCCTAAAAGGGGTCATCGGCATGATTGAGGGGCTTCAGCTGATCATGGACGTAGCGCGATGGTAGATGGCCGTTGACTTCAATTGGTCACGGGTGTGATACGAGGGTGTAGTAGTTAAGGTTTTGGTGGCGGAGGAGCTTTGGGTTACGGCAATGGACGGGGGGAGCTAAGTTGAAGAGCTCGCGTCGTAGGGGGGTCACAGCTGTGGTTGGAATTGCTCAAATTGTTTCAAGCGTGGCTATGGGTTAGAGAGAGAGAGAGAGCATGGCTGCAGGTAGAGAGAGAGGGCTTAGGAATGTTCTTGCAAGGTTGTGGATGGTTGTGTCTATTCGTAAGCATCCCCTAACACCATTTTATAATTGAATTCAACCCAAAAACAAAGGAAAGTTTGAATTGGAGTGAATGCTGGTTATCTAGATTTTTTCTTTTTCTCAATCTTTAAAGCTCGATTTGAATGTGCTATTGACTGAATTTAGATGCGTTATTGGATTCAATTCACAGTATGCTACGCGGTAAATAAAATCAAAGTAAGAAATTGGGCATGAGTATATGAAATCTATACGAAAATTAAAGCTAAAGTGAAGGGAGTGTATTGTTCTTAAGAAGGAAAAAGGAGGAAAATCGGGAGAAAATGGGGGAAAACTGAGGGAAAGAGAGGGAAAGTGCTGACGTGGCGCCACATCAGCTAACTCAACCAATCCTGACTTGCTACGTGTCATCATGTGATACGTGGTAGCTGACGTGGCATGCCACATAGATGCTACATGACGCTACATCAGCAAGGTCGTCTAATCCGACAATGCCACGTGTTAGGACACGTGGTGCAATAAAATCCTAACACGTGGTAGTGTGCTATTTAACAAAAATAAAAAGGCATCTCTGCCTCTGCCATGATTTGAACCCAAGACCTCACATTTAATACCCAAACCAAGTCCATGTGTTAACCATTAGGCCATTGGCCTATGCCTTGTCCATATGTGCAACTAAATTGCACATATGAACTCAGTCAGCTTGGATTAGATTTAAATCTAAACTTAGGTTCAATGGCCTAAATTCTAAATCTAATTTTAAAATAAAAAACCTACTCTGATGAAATGTTATTTTCAAAAACATTTTATTTTTTCAACTTTTCCAATTTTTTTGTTATTTTTCAATTTTCTAAATTTTTAAACTTTATTTTCTAAACATTTTATCTTTTAAGGTTTTTTTTCTAAAATTTCTTATCTGTTGTGTTTTTTTTCTTAATTTTGAATTTTTAGTAATTTTTTATAATTCTTATTTTTTCTAAATTTCTTAATTTTTTAAGTTTTCCTTAATTTCCTATTTTTGGTGTTTTTCCTAATTTAGGACCTATAAAATAAAAATAAAAGGAGTAAAAATTAGGTATCTACAGTTGCTCCCCCTTTATGGCAAAGTTTGAACATAACTTTGCTAGAAAGACAAAGAGACACTATTTTTGCCTTCAAGATGACTCTAAAACAACTATAACTATCCTAAAATTGTTTTGGATGAAGAAATGAAACTTGGTTGTGCCTCTTTAGGCTCGCTAAACTAGGTGAGAATGTCTCTAAGGGATAAACAATTTTATGCTAGAATTGATGTAAATCTAGGTCGTACCTTACTAAGCTCATTAACCTAAGTGGGAGCATTTCTCAAGGAATAGCAACCCTAAATTAGGATCAATCTAAAACTTAGTCGTACCTTACTAGGCTCACTAGTCTAGGCGGAAGCATCTCTCAAAGACTAGCAACCCTAAAATGGGATCAATCTAAAACCTAGTCATGTCTCACAAGGCTCACTATCCTAAGCGGGAGCATCTCTTGGGAACTAACAACCCTAAACTGGGATCGATCTAAAACCTAGCCATGCTTTACTAGGCTCACTAACCTAGGTGGGAGCATCTCTTGGGGACTAGCAACCCTAAAATGGGATCGATCTAAAACCTAGTCATGTCTCATAAGGCTCACTAACCTAGGTAGGAACGTCTCTTGAAGATTAGCAACCCTAAACTAGTGTTAATGCTATGCCAAAAGGAAATGATGAGGAGAAGTGCCCTATGGAACTTGGTAAACAGAGGAGAAATACCCTATGGGCTTGCTTAAGAAAAACTTAGTGAGGGGAAGTACCCTATGAATTTGTTAAGAGAATATTGGGAAGGATGAACCTAGTTAAGATCGTGTTTTCAAAGTTTGGCTAAACACTAAAGGCAGAAAGTGAATGTCGTATGGGCTGGATAGAAGAGGCAATGAAGAGAGGTGCCATACTGGCTTGCTAAGAGAAACTTCATGAATAGAAGGGCCCAATGGGCATGCTCAAGTGAATTTGGTGAACAAAAATGCCTCATAAGCTTGCTAAAAGGAACTAAGCGTCTTAACGGGTTTGCTAACAAGAAGAGAAACACCTTATGAGCCCACAAAACTCTAAAGAGAATGATGAGGGGAATTGCTCTCTGATCCTACTGGAATGTTTGAAGAAAGATTAGCGGATGAGGAAGAGCCCTATAGGCTTGCCTGAGAGACACTTAGAAACGAGACTAAGTTAAGATTACATCTAAAAGGTTAGCCCAAAAGAAACTGATGAAGAAGAGTGTCATATGGGCTCACTAAGAGGAACTTGGTGAATAGAGGGGTTTGATGGGCTTGCCAAACGAAATTAAGCATCCTATAGGCTTACTAAAAGATCTTAATGACCTGAAGGGCCCTATAGGCATGTTAAATGGAATTAAGGAATAGAAGCGCCTTAAGGGTTTGCTAAAGACCTTGAAGAGAGATGAATGGATGGAAGGTAGGATAACCCAATCGAGAGCTTATCTGAAATGTTACTTAATTTTGAGGAAAATATTTACAGAAAAACCCTTCTTGTGAAGACCACTTATTTTGAAAAAGACGTTGAGGATAATTTCCTTTATTTTGGGAAGAATGAGAAAAAGCCCAGACTCTTAAGTGTTTTTCTTCTTTTTTTAGAATGGATTGAAAACTTGGCCACTTGAGCTAACATAGACTTGAAATAATTTCTCTCTCTTTTTTCCTTTTCTTCTTCTTTTTATTATTTTTTTAATTTTGATTACCTTTTTTCTTTTTCTTTTTTTAATTTGATAACAAGTAAAGAACCCTTCCTTAATAATTAGATGGGGCCTCTAATGTTCCCCCTAACTTGGATGCCAAGCTGTTTGGTGGGGTCTTGTGATTTCAAACATCTTTAAAAAGGTAACTCATGGCTGTTTTAGTCGAAGAAGACTTTCTTGCAAACTCTCAGCCCATATTACACTCTTGATTACAATCTCAAAATTATAGTCCATTTTACATGTGATACACCTTGATCAATCCATTAGGTCTTTTTCAATTTATCATTATGAATTTAGGCTTTTGGTCCAAGGATTTCAAAAGAAACCAACAAAGAAGCCTATTTTGAAATAAATATTAATCCTAGGTGTACAAGTCAAGAACCTTAGAAACAATTAGAAATATATTTGCCCTAGTTTCAAAAACAAATTTTATTAAAGATAAATTATCTTTAAAGATTAGAAGAGCTTTTACTTATGTAAAGGTAGTATTATGGGTGGGAAGGCCAAGTTTAAGAGAAGCTTCAAAGTGGATGTAGAGATTTTAGCTTTTTGAGGTCCGACTATGATTCCAAGCTTTGTATCTTTAGGGCTATTTAGGCTTTAACTTTTGATCTGACTGCTCCTACTAGGATATGATATGACTTTCACTAGGCTCTTGACTTGCACTTGAGCCTAATTTTCCAACCTCTTTTCCTTTTTCTATCTTGTTATGACTTTGTCCCATTGTTCTTTTGTTGTTCTATCTTCTTCTTTTGGCCCCAAGCTAAGTTTTTACCTTTTAAGCGATTTATGGTCCTAAATTCATTAATTTATATTGTATGGGCTCGGGTGAGGTAAGTAAAAGCTTGAGATATTTAAAAAGGACGTGGCTCTCCCTTATTTAAAAAAAAAACATAACTTATTAGAAATAAAATTTGCTTTTGAATTTAACGTTACTGAAGCAAGTACAAACCAATTTTAATCCCTCTCTCCTTATCAATGACCCTAACCTTCAAATTACCCCATTGTGGGGTGGTTCTCAATGGGGTTTAAATTTGAAAAATTCCAAATATGTCCAACGGGGTAAACAAGAGATGATTATGTTTAGGATTTGAGAAATGAATGCCTATTTTATCTTAATTTGAGTACACATTCAATGTGGACCTCCTTTAAGGAATGAGTCCAAAGTATCCTCACCCTTACGTCGCTCAACCCTCAAAGTATTTTAGGTTAGTGTGTAGAAAATAGTTTGCCTCTTTTCATTCTAAACCTTTTTAAAAGTAAGTTACCGATTTATTGAGGGGGAATTTATTTGCCCAGACAATATTGCAATCATTTCATTGAAAAGACAATTGTATTATTCCAACTATTACAGACTTTATTGAAAATAACTTTCTTTGCCCCTATCTTAACAAGCACCCAATTACTTGAAACAACTCGTGAGTTTATCATAAGGCATTAATAAGCTCAAAAGAAATGAAGCTTTAGGTGACTTAATTAAACTATCTCCATGACTTGAAGAAGGAACGTCTTGTTATAGCAATGGTTGAATGACTTTTGCATCAATCAGGTTTTGAATCTTGTTCTTCAATCCCTAGCATTTTTCAATGGAGTGCCCCTTCTAACCCATATGATAGTTGCATCTTGCTTCTAAGTCAAAGTTGCGTAGTTTGTAATTTAGATTAGGCGCTTCACAAGCTATAACCTTCGCTACTTTCAAATGATAAAAGAGTTAGGCGATTGATATCTTCAGTTGAGTAAATTGTCTTCTCTGAGTCCCTTGGGTTTGTTCTTTCTCGCTTCTCCTTGGCTTCTTTTTGCTTGGGCCTCCTTCATCACTTGCACTTATTGGCACTTGATCAGTGTTAAACGTCGAGTGTTGAAATCTTCCAAGCATGGGGCCCATTGCCATTTCTAAATTTATGGTGATCTTTTGTAACATGGCTATTTTCTCTTCTAGATTTGAGAATCCCCTTTCCAGGTTCAAATCTTGGGATATCTAGAGAGTGGTGATTACTAGGAACAAAACTTGCCATTGTTGGGTTATCTGATGCATCATCCTTTCTAGGAAAGCGAGTCTGTCATCAACCATGTGAACCTAAATGGAAGAATTTCTTTACCAATTAGCAACTTTTCTTTTTTTTTTCTTTTTCATTTTTTATTAAAGAGAGAGAAGGATAAAACTTTATTTTGTAGAAACCAAATAAAAATGATGGATTATTTATTTATTTTTTTGGTTTTCTTTTTTTTTTTAACTTCCTTGAGTGAGGGAGAATGAAAAGTTCTATTGAAGGATTGTCTACAAATAAGGAATGAATGAAGGATGACTAAAGAGAGAAACAAAAATTATTTTGAAAAGTTAGAGATCATGAAACTCAAAGTCCTCTAACTACATCTAAAGTTTCTATTCTAACTCTCGCAGTTGGGCTTTAATCTTGTTCAGCATTTCTAAAGCCTAATTCATAGTCCTCTCGCTTTTTTCAACTTGAGCTAACAAAGCCCAATTAGAGGCCTTAGTATGCTTTACCCTCTGCTTCTAATAGGTAGCTTCAGCTTGTAACAGCTGCTTATGGATTCCTAAGGCAACTAGCAGTCTTTGGTTATTTTCTTGTTGGTTACCCCCCATTTTTGCTCTACATATTTTATGGACAACAATCAATCATCAATGTAGAAAAAGAAAACACATGGAAATATACAGGTGTTGGGATTGTTTAGGTTAATACATTACTCCCTTGAGTTGCAACCCTACTATTATTTTCAAAAACTTGCTTGCATTAAAACTCTTAAACGATCAGTAGGGTTGCAATTTCCTAAGGGTAGTGTATTAACTCAAGGAGGGGAGTATATGCAATTAGGGTAGGTTTTGAAAGGTCCTTAAGTTTTGTGACCTCACTTGTTAAAGAACACTTTCATTGGTCACATTAAGCTTAAGTGAGGTGGCCTAATCAACCCTAAGTGGTAGTTACACCACAGCACCTGAAGCCTATACAATGGCCCCTCTCCTAGGGTCCTAAGATAGCCTAGGCTTAACTACATCTACCTTGCACCTTTGATGCAACAAATGACCCCCCATATCTCAAAGCGTATGACATGCAAGACAAATAAAAGCTGAGAGTGAATTCTAGGAAAATATAGGGAAAGAAGCTTCAAATTTGTCTTTTGTTTTATAACAATGCCACCCTAAAACCTTGAAGGATGTATGCAAGAAGAGTGGGTTCTAAAGGTCCTTAAACTTTGTGACCTTACGCGTTTCTTACAAAACAATTCCTTAGTCACATCAAAATTTAAGTAGGGTAACCTAATCAGCCCCGAACAGTGATTACCCTACTACGTCCAAAACTTACACAATGGCTCCCCATCCTAAGGTCGTAAGATGACCTGGGTTCGACCGTACCTATCATGTGTTCATAGTATAAGAAATAAATCCCCTCCCAATTCTTTTTATAAAATAAATAAACTAAACTTGCAAAAACGTTAATATAGTTATGATACAAACAAAGAACAAATAAGTACATAAATTGCAATAAGGTGATTTTTAGAGTTCAATTTTAATTTTGGAAAGTCATATGATTAAACCTTCTTGATGGTCCTCAGTAGAGTTGCCAAGCTTTCGAGCTTAGTTTTTTCACCCTCCCGATTTTTTTTTATAAATTAGGCTTACTTTAAGCCAATCAGTACTAAATAATTTTTATTTGTTAACTAATCAAGGGTACGATGGTTTAGGTTTCAGTGGTGGAAGAGCTTCGGGTCATAGCGATGGACAAGGGGAGCTAGGTTGAGGAGCTCACGTCGTGGAGGAGTCGCAGTGGTGGTTAGAATTGCTCGAATTCCTTCAAGCGTGGCTATGGGTTAGAGAGAGAGAGAGAGCATGGCTGCGGGTAAAGAGAGAAAGAGATCATGAGAGAGAGAAAGGGCTCAGGAGTATTCTTACGAGGTTGTAGATGGTTGTATCTATCCATGAACATCCCTTAACACCATTTTATAGTCAAATTCAACCCAGAAACAAAGGAAAGTTCGAATTGAAGTAAATGCGGGTCGTCTAAATTTCCAACTTTTTTCCAATCTTTAAAGCTCAATTTGAATGTGCCATTGATTGAATTTGGACATGTTATTGGATTCTATTTATAGTATGCTATACGGTAAACAAAATCAAAGCAAGAAATTGGGCACGAGTGTATGAAATCTATGTGAAAATTGAAGCTAAAGTGAGGGGAGTAAGCTATTCTTGAGAAGGAAAAAGGAGGAAAATCGAGAGAAAATGGGGGAAAATTGAGGGAAAGAGAGGGAAAATGCAGATGTGGCACTAACATGGTGCCACGTTAGCCAACTTAACCAGTCCTAACTTGCCACGTGTCATCATGTGACACGTGGCAATTGATGTGGTACGCCATGTGGATGCCATGTGGCACCATGTCAACAAAGTCGTCCAATCCGACGATGCTACTTATTAGGATATGTGGCGCTGTAAGATCATAACACGTGACAGCATACTAGTTAACAAAAAGTAAAAAAGGCCTCCTTGCTTTTATTAAGATTCAAACCCAAGACCTCATACTTAATACCCAAACTAAGTCCATGTGTTAACCATTAGGTTGTTGGCCTATGCCTTATTCATACGTGCAATTTTCACATATGAACTTGGTTAGCTTAAGTTAGATTTAAATCTAAATCTAGGTTCAACGACCTAAATTCTAAATCTAATTTTAAAAATAAAAAATCCACCCTAATGAAATGTTATTTTCAAAAGTATTTTATTTTTTCAACTTTTCTAATTTTTTTGTAATTTTTCAATTTTCTAAATTTTTAAACTTTATTTTCTAAACTTTTTATCTTTTAACATTTCTTTCTAAAATTTCTTATTTTTTGTGCTTTTTCTTAATTTTGAATTTTTTGTATTTTTCTATAATTCTTATTTTTTTCTAAATTTCTTAATTTTTTAGGTTTTCCTTAATTTCCTATTTTTTGTGTTTTTCCTAATTTAGAACCTATAAAAATAAAAATAAATGGGCAAAAATTGGTTGTCTACAAGTGCAAAGAAGACAGGGACATGACTCAAGTTAGGCAAACACTACAAAACAATTAAGGAAAAGAAAAAACAACTACAATCACTTACCTTAATATGCCTTCAAAGTATCCCCATAGGAGCCTTAGTGACGCTCCTCCTCTAGAAAAAGCACCCAAAACTCACCTCAATCTCGACCAAACGTAGCATAAGCCTAGTAACTCAGTCTACAAACTGCTTAGGCTCCCATTGTACTACGTGCTGCTTATCCTAAACTATCGATCACAGGAGCTCGTCATCATCTGGGATATCAATTGCCCAAATCTTAGCATCTTGAAGGGTCGCCTCAAAGTCCTCCTACTGCTCCTATGCCTAAGCCCCGGCTCACTGAAGATAAGAGAGGGGCTCATGCCAAGGTTGAGAATCGTGGTTCAAGTGTTTTCTAGGGAAGAGTAGTATCTCCATTGCATAAGCCCGGATTTAATCTAATAGCGTCACATTGAAACTCCTCAAAATCCAAGTTAGAATGGATGGAATTACTTTGACTTCACAATGGACTGGTTAAACATTGTGAGATGCTATATCATTTTTCTATTGTATTTGTATTTAAATTAATGATTGAACAACCATGCTTGTTAATATACTCTTATGACTCTATCCCTTCTTACTAAGTTAGTTAAGCTCGCATCCCAATAGATTGTTTTGCAGGTATAAAGTAGCACCAAAAGATGACTTAATACAATTATCTACAAGTTAGTTTCAGCAAGTTGGGAAGTGAGGTAGTGAAGTCTAAAGAATGGAATGGACTCATGTTACTTTTGTTTTTCTTTTATGGGAGGATTATAAGGTCTTCCTAGGCCTTATAGTCTTTACCGGCTTACTGTTATATATATATAATGTAGTTTGTTTGTAGAGATGTAAAGTTTTTTTTGAGAACCCCAGAACTTTTGATGTATATAAGGTTATGTAATGAACTGATTTATCTATAAGTATAAAAAAACATATATTGTAAGGTGTTACTCCATAAGTTTTATATACTATAGGTGCCCATCTAATAGCTTCAAAGTTGGTTGAGTCGTCGTTTGCCTTGCATATATTAGCAGCTAAAGAGATAGCTTCTATCCTAGGTTGGTTTACACTGTGAAACTATTACGACTCCTCGAGCTTAGGGCGTGACAATTTTTGGGTAGTATTAGAGCATAGTTCGCTAAGAATCGAGCTTTGAAGTGTTTAATTAAAATAAACTAGACATTAGGAACACTGAGAGTAGGAGAAAGTAAGTGGACGTAAAAGATTTAGATTTATAGGTATATATATATATATATATATATATATATTTGGGTTATCTATACATTAGAACTTAAATAACGTAAAATGAAAACAAGTAAAGGAAAATACTAATCTAACTTGTGTTGTGTTGTATTGTATTTTCTTTTAGATTTGTAAATATGAGCTTATTTATGCTTGGTTGCATTTTGGTTGGGAAGGAGATGAAACCCTTATTGACTATCTATTGACTATCAAGTTTGTTTGCAAAACTTGTTGCTAAAATTGGCTAATTGGATGATATTTTATATGATAGATGAGATAATAGATACTTATAAGAGGGGATTGTCTTAGAGTTTGAAGGATGAATGGAAGGTTATGGAGGATGAATTAGGTCCATTGTATAATGAGTACACTCCAGTTGTGCCTTTTGAGAAAAAGTATATGCATGATAAAGTGATTGTATCGATGATGGTTCCAATGTTGTATTTTCCTACTATAGTAGAACCTAGTAGGAATTATCCACCTGATTATGATCAAATACCTATAAGAATTACCCATGTACTTAGAGACTATCCACTTGGAATCATAGATTGGTTTCCAAGATATCCATCAGTTAAGAAAGTAGGAATTGAAGTACCTTTGCAATCACATGAGCTTGAACCATCTATAAAATCTCCTGAGAGTTCAATTCCAGTTTAACAGGAAAACATAGGTGAAAATTTTGAGGAAGAGGATCTTGAAGAAGATCCTAAATATAACCTAGAGGCAACAATAGCCCAAGCAAAGGCTGAAAATGAAGTTGAGGAGGAAATTGAAACTAAGGCAGTAGCTAATTCTAGGAATTAGATAAGAATCTAAGCAGAAGTTGATGTGAGATAAGAGGTGAATCAAAATGGAGAGCTTGAATTGAAAAATGAGGATAATGAGGACGTATAGGAAGTCATATATATTCCTAAGATACCTAAGTATATTGTAGTAAGTTTAGATTCAGAAATAGGAAATGATAATTTGGACTTAAATGATCATGAAAATTTGTTTCCTATGGAAAATGTTGTAGCATCCGATGAGTGAGATGGTTAGAACGAATGAGATTGTTAGAACGAATAAAAGTTGGTTACTTTCGAAACTTTTGGATCTTACGTCTTACATTATGTATCTAGTTATCAGAATGTTTTGTCCTCTTTTTAATGTGAATAGTACTTTGGAATTGTAAATATACTTTTATACTCAAGGCAAGAAAGATATACATAGAACTCATGTATTAGGAAATCTTGATGTAAATTTTTAATTGTATAGCTTTGCTTATATGTAATTTGCAATGTAAAAGTTCAATTTAATGTAATTATCTTGATGTAACACTCTAGTTCTAATGTATATTTCTGAGTTGTAAATGTGTATTATGAAAGTTAGTGATGAAGTAATGTAAAGCTAAACCATTACAGGTGATGTAATAGTATATAAATGTATACAAGTGATACTTACTTATAGGTGTTAATTTAATGCCAAGCTTCATTTCATTGAGAATTGAATATTATAGAGATTTATGTCATACTATTACATATATATTGGATATGTATAATTTAAGCAGGTTATGAATGGGAATGATCATCAGTTAATGAGTAGTTGGAATTTTGTAGTGATAGAATGAATAGAAAATGTGCATTCAGATGGTTGTTTAGAGACTTTAGAAACTTATGCTAATGAAGAAGTAAATGGATTTTGAGTGTAGGTTAAGTGAAATATTGTGGTAATTAAAGAAATATGGTAGAGGAAGGAAATAGGAATGTGGAAGGAAAACTTAGAACTGGAGAACCAATTCTAGTTCCACTTAGATAATAAGATCGACCAAGGAATGATTTACCACCACCTCTAGCTCTCCCTAATATGTTGGACCCTGCTCAATTTGGACGAGCTTTCATTCAGCATCTCCTAGTAGGTAGAAATGCTATAAGATGAAGGTAACTTGAAGTAGAGCCAAAGGACCAATGACCACTAGAAGTTGGTAAGCTCACAGAGTATATCAAAGCTAATTGGCATTTTAAAGAAGAGATGAGAAAACCAGCTATAGTTGATGATTAGCTGGCTCAAATTAAGTGAAGTTTTGAAGCATTTTGAGTACCGAAAGCATAAAAGCTTTCGTATAGAACTTTCTTACTAAATTTTGGAGCACAAATATGGTAAGACTCAAAAGCACGAACTTTGCCTAGACTACTTGCATGGCAGACATTCAAAGAAGAGCTTAAGAATGAGTATTTTCCTATGAGTATTCAAAATCAAATGACTAAGGAGTTAATGGGTTTGAAAAAGGGTGTGAGGAATATAGCGCAGTATGAAACATAGTTTAATTAGTTGATTCAATATGCATTGCAATCATATCGAGATAACCCGAAGCTTAAGAAAGATCTTTTCCTTAAAGGATTTGAGCCCACCATGAAGTGCAATCTTGCGGACTATGGTTTTAAAACCTATAATGAAGAAGCGAATAAGGTACGTTAGCTTAAAAACAATCGAATATTGATGTAATCAAAGTGGAGCAAAAAGTTTAGTAAGATGAACCCAATTTAAGCCTACTTTCAAGAGATCTTTCTCTAGTGTTGGAAGTAGTAGTTCGAATAAGAAATGACAGAAATTAGCTACAATGGCTGGTGGAGCAGTGCAATTGGACAAAGGGTTTGGTTTCTATGATAAGAATGGGAATATCAAATGTTAGAAATGTGGAGACCAACACTATCCTCGCTAGTGTACCCAACTAAAGGGAAAATGTTATTTGTGTGGAAATCAAAACCATATATCTAGAGAGTGCCCAAGGATGAAAAATTTGAAATGTTATTGTTATGGACAAGCTAGACATTTTTCCAAATATTGTATACAATTTGGACCTAGAGCTAAGAATGCTGGAGGAACTAATACTGTAATGGTCCCTCTACGTGTCTTTGCATTGGAAAGTATGGATGAGGACATCAAGGAGTTTGATGAAATGATGGAAAAATATTTCTATGAAGGTTTGGATGATGATGATGGTACAAATGGAGGTGAACTGGGCTTAGCAACAAGCACATATACTAACATTAACTACTAATTAAGAGTTATAGCATAAACTATGCTTAATAAGATAATTATGTGTGTTAAGTACTACAGTAGTTGGTAAAAATTGTAGTAAGTTCTTAAAACTTTATAGTAACTATGATAATAGTATAATAGGTCATGTAAACATAAACTAACAAGTTGCCTATACACTTTTGATATGAGAGCTTCTCATTCATTTATTAGTTAGGAGTTTGTATCAAACCATGGAATTGAAATAGTGGAAACAAAAGTTACATATAGGATAAGAATCCCTACAGGAGAGCATATACCCACTCAAAAAGTAATAAATGAAGGATGAGTGATGATTCAAGAAAAGGAATTTCCACTTAAATTGATAGTGTTACCTTTAAGTGGTTATGACATTATTATGCGGATTGATTAATTGTCGAGGCATAAAGCAAAAGTGGATTGCTGAAGAAAGACCATTGTCACGCCCCGAAGCGGCAGAGTCGTAACAGCCTCCGCCGTGTAAACCATCCTAAGATAGAAGTTGGCCTTACAACCGCTATCTTAGACCTGATCTACACAAGGCGTCTACGACTAACCCGCTTTAAAGTAGACAATTTGTAATTTAAACAAATCATTTAAGAAAGTGAGAAAAGTTATATATAGTCACTATAATTCAGTTATTACATTAATCAGAAATGAAAAGTAAAACATGTGTTGATTCTTCAATGTTTTTCCTTACTCCTCAGGATCCAACAGTTGCTAACTTCAGAGTAGTTGTTGCCACTTCTTAGCCAGCACCTGCACGACGTCTATAGGGATGTGAGCAACCACAGCTCAGTAAGTTAGGACGGAGGACTTAAAACTATACCATACACACAACAAGGTTTTCAATCACTTATTAGGTGCAATGCATGTGCAAGCAAATGCCATCGTACGACGTTGTCCGGCCCGTCGTGAGATTAGAGAAATTGCGCCCGCTCTAATCCAGGTTGAGGAGTTGCCGTTAATGCAACAGCTTACGACCAAACCCAGGATTGTGTAATGGAGACCTTGCTCCTCCCGCGACTACCTTCGAACCACTGCCTTCACCCTCGCCGCGACCTCCTCTCCTGTCACTTAGTTTGACTGAGGATGAAGAAGGGACCATTTTGCAATCCTGCGCTATCCCTTCCGAAGAGGTCGGTATTTGGCCGGAGAGTCCTAAATCCCCTAACAGGTTGCCATGCATGTTCGATTATGATTACTGGTCGTATATTTGATTAAGTCCAATTTAGGGTGATCAATCATTACATACAATTCGTACAACATGTGCCAAAGCAATAAACAGAATCATCGCATCACCCATAATCAAGCACATGCACACATTCAACTATCTAACAAGCACAACCAAACATAATCTTAAGCCTCCAAAAATACAGCAACGTATTAATCCCAACTTACCTCGACTCCTCGCTCGCTCACTCGAGGTCCAATTTGCTCAGGCCATCGCCGGTTATCCCTATAACACGAACGTGGTTTCAGCTTTTCATATAAATATTATAGGTTCGTTTTATCCTACAACGCTTATTGTTAGGTTTTGTTTAAGGTTTAATATGCCTAATTATCTAGGTATTAAGTCTTTTATAATTATTCTAGGTTTGGGGTTAGGTTCAGGTTCGGTTTTCGCATCGATTTCTGAACCAGGTTTTTAGTTCGATTTTTAAGTAATGTTTTAGATTCTAACCCTAAAAATCCGTTTCAACCTATAATGTGAAATTAATCACATTACTTCCCGATCTCCTATATACCATTATTACCCCTAGTCAGTATTTTATTCCATCCGGTACACTTAAATCCCTATTTGTGTACCGAATTTACTCCTAATGTGAGAAATTTTTACATTTTTCATATAATTACATAAATTCAAGTTTCTTATCAGATTTATTATATATCCCTATTATTTATATAATATCAATTTTTATCCTACTATTTTCTATTTATTGTATTTTCAAAAATTACACATTATGTATTATTACATATTATGCACATAATGCATTTCTAATATTTCTATTACCCTAATTACCATCTCTAACATAAATTACTACTTCAAAATGTCTAAATTCATCCTAGATCAGGTTTTACACCTAATTATTCTAATTTACAAAATTAACTCATAATTTACTATGTTTTTCTATTACTAATTTACTACATAATTAACCTAATAATTACATCTAACACCCTAAATGCTATAAGTATCATACTCCATCAGATCTTCACATCCTAAAACATGTAATTATTCACTAAATCAGAAATTAATCATTTAATTACATAATTAACCTTAAATGACCCATTTTATGCCTCTTTTTAGAGCCTAAAAATTATCTAAAAATTTAAAAAATTAATTTTTGAAAAAGGGCTTCATAGCACTATTCTATATCATCTGAGTAATCTATATAAAAATTTTGGGCTTGAAACTACACTCCTAAGGTCATTTATTTCTAAACCGAAATGTGCTCGGTTTTGCACGATTTCTTAGGGACCATATATTACGGGACATAATTTCATCAAAATAATATTTTTCCTACAAACTACATACAAAAATATTCCAGAATAACAAAATTCATAATTTTCTAATTATATTTACTATTTTTACAAAAATTCACAAGATTCGGGCTGGAAATCGGACTCACCGATTTTGGTGGCTCCGGCCACCGCGGGCCGCCGTGGCCTTGTCGGCCGGCCTGGGCGCTGCCACCACCGTGTGGTGGTGGTGGCCGTCCACTTCCAGCTCCTCGTCTGGTGCGGGTTCCTTTTAAAACCCTTAACTGCACAGTTTTTCTTATTTTTTTTTATTTTCTGGATTTTCTCTCGAATTTTCAACTCTCTCTAATTTTCTCTGATTTGTATCTGTCCAAATGTGCTCTGTAATTTTTCCTACTATTTATAGGGCTTTGTGGAATTTATTGTACATTAAATGGGACAAGACAATTGCCTTATCCCTTGATTTTTGGCTTTTATGTTGTCTTAATTTAATTGGCCGAATTTTTTCTTATTTTTCCCAGCTGCCACGACCCAATTCTGGATGATTTAAGATTTTTCCTGATTTTTCTTGATTTTTCCTTAATTAATTATGAATTTTCTTTAAGCATTTAGTATTATTATAGCACATTTCGCGTATTTTAAGTAATTACGCGTATTTATACTTACATGTATATTCATATATAGTACAAATAAATATTCTTAAATATTATTTAGGTCATTCTATTATTTTTAGTATACATATAATCTATCTCTAGTAATTTATTAGTTATTAAATTACACTTCTTGCCTTTTCGGTAATTAGCAATTATTATGCTTAAAATTTGAAAATTTTATAGTCTCCTATTTTATTACTTATTTTCTTGAATTCACATTTACGGGGTCATTTTTACTAATATTCTTCTCAATAATTTATAATTTGGGTTTGATCGGATTTTTTGACCGATTGCCCTAAACCTTAAGTTCTAAATTCAATCCTACGGTCAATTGACTTAGCTTTGGGGCTTACAACCGTAATATTGGATGATGGAAATATTGTATATACTCGTAAGACTGAAAGTTGTGGTATGAAATTGTCTGTCATTGAAGTAATTGAAGAAAAGAGAATAGACAATGAAGATAAGCAATATTGTTTGGTATTTACTTTGGAGGAAACAAAAGAAAAGCCAAATGTGTCAAAAATTGTAATACCCCAAAATTTTGAGCTAATATAATAACCCTAAGATCCGAGCTCTTAAAATTAGGATGCCAAGCTATGTTATCTGTTTTATTTCAAACTTCACAATAAAGTTAGAAAAGTTTGATGAAGTAATTCTAATGAAGTTAATTTCTCAAAATAAGTTATATATAAAAATTAATTTAAGAAAAATGTCAATTTATCGATAAAGTTAATAAATATCGAAAATGTAAAATTTGAACTTTTAAATATAACGAGATATTAGAGATAAGTTATTTAACTTATAAAAATGATAAATGGAATTGAATTATATATAATATACATATATTTACATATGATATGCATTATATGTATTAAATATGATATATTAATAAATTATCAAAATAAGGTAAAATAATATAAAATAATGGAAAATTAATTAAAAAAATGTATAGATGAGTCATCAAATGATATAGCAACCTAGGATTAATTGGAAAACTTGAGTCAGTACCTAAGTAACTAGAGAATGACATATGAAACCTAGAAAAATGGAAAATTAACATGTGTCATACATATGTCCATTTTCTTTTAAATTAAGCAAACTTGAAAAATTATAAATAGGACCTAAACCCTCAATTGCAATATTTTAGAACTCTGAAAATAAAAGAACACATTTTAGAAAAAATACATTAAAAATAGAACAAAAATTAATGGCCAATCAAATCTAAGGCAGTTCATGTACTAAATCACAACTTGACTTAGAGCAGCTTGAGGGTTAAAGAGAGGGTGGTGCGCCTGGTTGTTTCAACAAGGTGTGGTAGTTCGATGGTGGCTAGAGGTAATTGGTTTTTCATCTATAACTTGTTTAATTTTCTAAAAATATCAAATTATGTTAATTAATTATGAAAATTGGTTTTCTAAGGTCATTTTAGGTGTAGATTAATGTAGTAATTTTATTTTAATTAAATAATTAGTATAAATATAAGGTCCTTAAGAAAATGCCCTGTTTAGGTGAAAAAAAAAATTGAATTAATTTTTATAAATATTAGATGGTATTATTTCAAGCTCCATTTTTTTATATAATATATATATATTTAATTGTGATAACAAGAATTTTCAAAATTAAGTATGTTTACTATTTTTTATAATTATTTTGGATAAAATTACCAATTTTACTTATTTGTTAGAATAATTAGTTTTTGATTAAATTAATGAATAAGCTCTATATGTTTTGACTTTTGGAAGTCTATAATAATATTTAGAATACTTAGTTTTTATCTCACACATAAATTTGTTTATTTTCTCTAATTTTTCATCATTTCGAGCTAAAACCACTATTTTCATAAAAATAGATAATAACCAATTTAGTGTAATTCATAATCAATAATTAAACTATATATTTGTGTAAGTCTATAGGATTTTTCATGGAATCAATCAAGCTCATATACTTTTTGTCACATATTTTCTTAATATAAGCTTATATATTGACTTAATATGTAATATAGTAAATAGTACTAGTAAAATACTTGTCAAATTCATGTAAAATGAACACATTAAGGTATATTAAGGGTTCCTGGATAAGTTTGGAAAGTGTGATTTTTAGGGTTTTTAGTTTAATACCAAAGCTTATTCAAGTTAATTATGGAATTACAGTAATGTACGGTCAAGTCAATAGTACAAAAGGGTATATTTGAGCTTTTGACAATATTGATTAGTCTTAATTCTTAAGATATCTTGACAGCACTCGAAATAACAATCGTAATGATATAAAGTTTACCGAAATCGAATAAGAAATGAGTAAGATATGGTCAAATGAAGTTTAAAAACATAGTAACGAAAACTTATAAGAGTTTAGGTTTGACCTAGACTTAACTTGAAGACTGCGTTTATAATTTCCTAAGTCTAATAAGTAAAGAAGGACCATGTCGTAAAGTTTAGGGTTTTGCATTACTATTAAGGCTAGGTAAGTGGATTTAACCTATGCTTGGAGTAGATATATTGCTACTCATAATATTGCGTATTGTTTGATGCTATGTTAATTGAATATGGCTATATCTTGGGTGAACTGATATGCTACTATAGTGAATGCTAATGTGGTGATTTTGAATGATGGTAGTTGTATCTTAGTAAAATTGTTATGCTGTTATGTTGGGTGTTAGTATGGTGTTTATGAATGATTGTACTAACTTAGAAAGTTGAGGGATTGCTAACTCAATCTTCTAAGTGTTCACCTAAGTGAACCTTAAGTGAGATGCTAGATCTCTATTAAGGAGAGTTCAAAAACTAAAGTCAGATAACTAGGTCGAATAAAACTTGAAAACTGGTTATGCTAAATGATATTCATGAATTGTTATTGCATAGCATGGCATAAAAAAGGACCTACGAGTCAAAATTTTCAAAATGAGGCTTCCAAGTGATGATGGAAAAAGCATGGCTTTATGAACTCAGTTTTTGAAAACATATAGATTTGCAGAACCCAAACATATTGACAATTTTGATAGTCAAATTTAGTAGACTAGAGTATGTAGTCTAATTGAGCCTTATTGCCTCTTTGATTTGGTGAACTACAGTATGTAGTCTAAAGTTTATAAAACAAAGTTAGGGGTCCTACTCTCAGGAAGCTCCTTATTACCTTTCTTAATATTGGTAGACTACTACAGTGTGTAGTCCAGTTTGGTGGGGGTCTTAATCCCAAGCAGCTCCTTGTTGCCTAAGGTTCCTAGACATTATATCTAGATATCCAGCTATGTTGACTAACCAAATGTAGATATTGGATGGTATAAGATATCGATACCAATCCATGCCACGTATATGAGCATAGCATATTGCATTATTAGCAATAAAAGCCTAGTTAGGCTAATGTATATGTGGAGCTACACTTGCTGATTATGATTGAAATGTTTCGGTTGTGAAATTGCCTATATTGTATTGTTTGTTATCCACTCTCGCTCAGCTTTAGCAATTGAGGAAATAAAATGTTTTATCCTTAAGTTAATAGCATTGTAAAGGGCCTAACACTAAGGGGGCATGTATACTGAAAACGCAATGAAACCTATACTAAGTTAGGAATCCTATTATTGTGAAGATGACAAAAGAAAAAGCCGATTTATGTTCTGATGTAAATATTATGTTGTACGCATAAGTTGTAATAGAATATCCAGCTGAACTCTAACACAACAACCCCTTTATGATGTAAACAAAGTTTTCCTTTGATGAATGAGCAAGTTGAGTTAAGTTTTCAACACGTATTCCTGTGTGATGATGCATTTCATGCTAAGCCGAGATGTGACAAAAATACCAGTAGTTTATGAATTTTCTGATGTGTTTCCAGATTATTTGCCTAGCTTAGCACCACATAGGGAATTGGATTTCCCTATTAAGTTAATCCTTGGAACTGAATCGATATCCATAGCTCCATATAAAATGTCATCAATGGAATTACAGGAATTAAAGAAACAAATACAAAAACTTTTGGATAAAGGATTTATCAAACCATGTGTGTCACCTTGAGGAGCCCCTTTGTTGTTTGTGAAGAAAAAGGATGGAACAATGAGACTACATATTGATTATAGAGAACTCAACGAAGTGGGCACATCATAAGCAACTTAAGATACTTGACAGGTGAGTTTAAAAACTATGAAACCGAGATATGGAATATGTAAAGGTTCAATGGGGAAGTGGCCCTCAAGTAGAAGTAACTTGGGAACCAAAGATGGCAATGCAAAATAAATACCCATGTTTGTCCTAAAAATCGAGTTAGTAAATTTTTCTTATTTTGATTAATGATAGTTAGATAAATGTTAAAGTATTAGATAGTATATTAAGTAGAATGTATAATCAAAGTTTTGAGGACAAAACTTTTTTAAAGGAGAATGGAAATGTGAGCCTCATAAAATTACTTATAAGATTTCCCTAGTCTTATGTATTAGCTTCTAAGAGTTCATAGTCTTACTTGTCAGGGAAATACTTCATGTGTGGATCCTAGAAATTAAACGATGGCACATCATGAGTCTAGAATGTTGAAATTTAATAAAATAATAGAATTATAGCTAAAAATAAATAGTTTTATTAAATTACATTATATTGTAATTTATCCGCATAAGCATGTAAGTTAGTTAACAAAAAATAATCAAACATTAGAGATAAATTAATTTGATACAAAAATTATAAAGTGACCTAAAATAATATATAAATATAGTAAGTATACCTTAGATATAATTATCATATATATTTATATACCCAACAATGCTTAAAATACCCTAAAATAATCATAATTAATCAAATGATTATAAGAAAAATTACAAAAAAAAATTGTAAGAAATTGATAAACAATCAGATTTCAATTGGAATAGGTGTAGGAATGTTATTGGACAGCTGTAAGTTAGGAAATTATCTTTAGGACACCTAGCATGCATTTCTTAAGAGATATTTAAGCTAATTAGGAGAGAGAAAATGCCATATTTCATTTAGAGAACATAGGAATTATCATCTACACTCTCCAGATGGTTAGTAGACTTCTTAGTAACTTAGGAAATCTTCTAAATTAGGAAGAATAAGTAGGAAAAAAAATCTAGAAAAATTGGAAAACAATACTACTTGAACCGAGCAAATCGATGGAATCTAAGTATGGAGACAACTTGGGTATGAACCACCATCACCCCTTGACAGTAGAGGTAGTGCCTAGTAGTTCCAAGAAAGTGGTGGCCGGCATGGATGGCTGGACGCCAAATTTTTTGTAAGTTTAGTTTTATGTTCGATTTTAGTTAAATTGATAAAAATATCTAATTAATTCTGAAAATTTTGAAAAAAAAACATATTTTTAGGGAAAAATATCAAATTGAAAAATTTTTAAGTGGATATAGTACTTCCTTAAGAAATCATGCAAAACCGATCAATTTTCAAAACTAATTTGAATGACCCAATTGAAGTTGTTGCTAAGCCAAATTTTTTCTAGAGAATACTTATATTGCATCTAAATATTATATGAAGTGATTTCAAATAAAAATAATTTCCATAATTTTTAGAGATTTTTGTACCTTTAAACTAGATTAAAATTGCCATTTTCTTGAGGATTTGGTGTATGGAGTTTTATGGAACCCTTGGTATCAAGTTCTGTGGTGTATTTGGATCATATCCTATTGTGAAAATCAATTTAGAGTTGTATGGGAGATGAAATTTGGACAAATTGGTAGTTATAGGATTGATACATTAATAGGCAAGTATGTAATTTGAAGAATTTAGCAATGTAGTGTTACTTAGTATAATAACCCTGCTTTATAAACGTAATATAACATGTCTGCAATTTGAAATATGATGTTAAGTGAGTTATTTCAAGTAAACTTATATAATCACCCTATTCAAAATGTTGGTCTATTAGGAAAAATAAGTTAATTTCTAGTCCAGTGACTTAATTAGAAAGTTATGTGATATGAGATACTTAGTTAACATAATATCCATAGGTTAATAAGGGAATTCTTATGTTAATAAGATTGTTTTTGGATACTTCTTCAAAAAGTTCTTAATTAATAAGGATATTTTCAAATACTTCTTCAAAGAGTCCCTAATGAAACTACCTCCAAATACTTTCACTGAAAGTTCTAAAATAAAAATTGTAATAACATTATTGATCAAATACTTGTTCAGAAGGTTCCAACGCCCAAAAACTATACTAAGATTAATATCCAGAACCTTATTGAAAGACTTTAGTTATAAGCTAAAACTTAATCCAAAACTTGATAAATCTATCTAAACTATATGTAAGACATTAAAAAGTAGTCGCATACTCTCTATTTAAGAAAGAAAAAATAAAATATTTATATTGATTATTTAGGGACTTACAAAGGGATTGAGCACGAGAAGCAAGATTAACTCACATTGACATCAAGTAAGTTGGGATCTATGCTTAGTGGCCTATTGAAATATCATATTAAGATACGAAGAGGAGTAAGAATGCTTGTTTATGGTTGTAACTAGATTATGTGTGCATATGCCATGTGTGTGCTTCTGATACTTAGTGGTGATTGGGAGTTAAACTCCAAATGCTACTCTCTCTTCTTCTATCCTCTTTTCATAAGAGTTTTCACTCTATACTCATGCTAAATTCTACATCAAAGTAATCATATCAAAGAACCTTCTAGTGTCCCTTGTATTTTTGTTATTTTTTTGCAAGAGATCTCACAACAGAGTAAAGCACAATCAATAACTTTCCAACCCCTAGCAAAAATCCTTAAACAAAATTGGCACCGCCTATAGGAAATGATAGGAATCAACTCCTCGAACCAATTACACATAGCCAAGTTAGGGGACTGCAAGGACTCATATGAAGAATACTAGCTCAAAACCCTATTCAAGACAAGGATTTTTATTCTAATCTCCATTTTTTACACTACTATCAACCTGAGTATCAAGCTCTCATTATTATTAACACAATTTCTAAGCTACTAAGCAGTCATATTGACTTACCAAGCATGCATGCTTACCAGCCGAGCAACCATGCCTATTGATGAGCTCATGCCATGATTCAAGTAGTTCTCGAGCCCACCAACATCAGACCTTTGTCTGAGCCAAGCTACCAAGACAATAGACTTGTAAAGGATTAGCATGCTTATCAATACCTAAGCTTTAACCTAAACTAGATCAGGTCAACTCGGACTGCTAATTTTCTTCTAACCTCATTCAAGCAAAATCCTACAACTACTAAGCAACCTTAAGATTCATTCTAGCCTAACCAATCACACTACAAGCCTACAACTACCTCTTGACATGTATCTTTTGGCACGATATTCTATAACGATTCCTTACTTTACCATACAATGTATCATTTGCCATTTTTACCCCTTTTAAAAATTTTTTTGGATTCTTTTATACATTATCCCTTTTATCTTTTCCCTATTTAGTGTAAACCTAGTTGAGGTCATATAAATACCTCACTTCCTTGTACGCAAACAACAAATTGCGTTATTGATTATTACATGTTTCCTTTCTTAAGTAACCTTAGTGTTCTTGTTTATCTCTTAACTCTTTTCATAGGAATCAACTCTCTAAATCGATCATGCACAACCAAGCCAAAGGACTAAGGACTCATGAGGTGAACAATAGCTTTTAGCCCCTTCCAAGACAAGAATTCCTACTCTAACATCTATGATTTACTCTATTACTGACCTGAGTACCGAACTCTCTCATGTACTAACATTATCTCTAGAGCTACCGAGCAAACAAGCTAACCCTTCGAGCAAGTATGCCTACTTGCTAAGCAGTCGTACCATAATCTTCTCAACATTCAAGCATACCAACCTCAATAACAATCTAAAGCCGAGCTCTTGAACCAATCAGGATTCGACCCTAGTTTGAGGCAAATATTCATTAGTGATTAATTGGCTGAGGACCAACCTGATCTAGATCAGGTTGGCTTTGATTGCATACCCTTTTTTTTTTCTCATTTCATCTGAATTGTACTATATTTCAAAGCAACCAACCACCATACGACGCGTGTCTTTTGGTATAACATTCCATAAGTGTTGTTGGTGAACTTTGGGGGTCGAAAATATCCTACAAAGATAAGAAAAATGCTTGGGACTAAAGCCAGTTCGGTGTAACTACTCCGATGCCTAAGTTAGTAAGCAAGAATGACAAAAGTAAAGTAAAGAGTTTAAGAGTTATTAGATATCTCTTATAGAGTTTCTTTCCCGTATTTATAGGAGATTATTATGTTTAAAAGAGTAGTTATCAGAATAACTGTCGAGACACATAGAAACTTCTTAATTAGACACCTTCTCTGAAATGTAGGGAGAATAAGCAATTATGTAATATAACTATGCTTGTGATAACTGTTCATGCCATGAACTTGAATTCAAATTAAGAATAGATGTGCTATTTAGCAGAAAGCTAAGAGTCAATTATTCGGCGAGATGCTAAGAATATAGATTATTTGGCTTATCAATAGCTGAGTGGATGAGCAAAATAAGTGGACAAAAACTGACCATCAACATTTGCCCCTAACTCCCGTATCTAAGAATTTGACAAAAGGAGTAATACATAATGCATTAGAGCCCAAGTGGGGAGCAGTTCTTTAGATGCTAAGAGAGATAGAAAGAAAGACAATTCACGTCCTAATTGAAAAGTTGTAGCTTTCAAATTCTTGCCTATTTAAGAAAACAAAAAGCAGGAAGTATGATAGCTATCACCTCAGTCATCATTACACTGCAAGCATAATAACTGTTGAGGAGTTGTCAACTGTCAAATTTCTATCTTGAAACACGCATAAACAATCAACACTACTATCAAATCAGTGCATCATTACCATTAGAAACAAATTTGCAATTACAAGGATAAGCTGTCCATATTTAAAGGACTATTCAAAATCCAAATTCATTTCTCCAGTTGCATCTCCAAGTTTTTAATTACTTTCTCATCTTCACTCTCACATTCTTCAACTTCTATGATATCACTTCTCATAACCATTCAAGTATGGTTCACAACATATTTCGTCGACTTATCCTCTCTGATTCCGAAGCGACATAAGCTGAGGCCACTTCTCTAGAACCCCGCACCCCCCCACCCAACAATACTTCTCATAACCACCCGGACAAAACACTCTTGCTGTAGATAATTATCCCGAAGATAAAGAAGGGAGATCCTCAATGAGATATCTATATAACAACATAGCTTACATCCGCGACTCTCTAAATGAGACTGCCAATTCTACCAATAGAGTTCTTGTCACGAAATACAACCAATACTGGCAAGATCTTCCTAGAACGTAGAATCTAAGGAGGCTGAGAGAGGAAGAGAGGGTATGTTTCCCAAGGGAGTGCGAATTTCATATATACCTAAAATATTTAGATTTTGGGTTGCCTTTCCCTTTTTCGGTTTTTGTAAAGGGCTTCTTCAACTACTTTAGAGTCACATCAAATATATTCTTACCCAATACATATAAACTTTTAACGGCTTTTGAGATCGTTTGTGAAGAAGTTGAAGTCAAGGCAACGTCTTAACTATTTTGGTTTTTCTTCAAGATTAGGAGGCAGCCTAACGAGTGGTACTTTGCCATTGTAAGGCACGAACGGAAGTTCATGGATGGGTTGGAGTCCAAGATCTACAAGTGGCATGATAAATTCATGTCGATAATGTCTAATGAGGAGCTAGACTTTTGGACTCAATAGCCTGAGCCAATCTACACTAAAGATATAGATTTGATGTTGAATAATGCAACAGTGGTGAAGAAAATTCAAGAAAGGAGAAAGAATAAAATGTTCTTCTAGGACACTAAGAGAATTATATGGCGTTATGAAAGCGGAGACCTAATCTTTTCTGAAAAAGAAGGTACAGTAATGAGTTATCACCGTATCGAGTATAGCTACAAGAGGAAAGCCGTTCTCTTGACTTAGGGGGAGAATTGTTACCTTTGAGCCTTGCTTAGCATGGAGAATGTAACTTTATTCTTTTCCCTTGCATTAATATTAATGTGTTTGCTCATGTTGTATATATGGGTACTGGTGAGGTCAATTTTGCTAAGCTGCTGGCTTAAGCCAAAGCTAAGAAATCAAAAGCCAATAAGAGAGCTACCACCACAGCAACAACCACTCAGCCTGCTGTCATGAAGAAAACGATGAAGGAGGACGCAACAAAGCAAGCAACAGCACAAAAGAAAACCTCCTGACCAACCGAAAGGGGGAGGGAGGGCAAGAAGACAATGCTGGACAAGGTCGCTCATTTTGCAAAGCCTCTAATTGAAAGTATTCAACTTACTGCTGAGTTAAGAAAGGTAGTCTAATAGACCCAACCCTGCCATAAGGCCGAGGATGCTACTATTTTCGAAGGGTCATCATTGGTGCTAAAGGCGACACTTAGTGTTGATGAGAGGCTAAGGAAGGAACTTACTAGCCAACCACCTGCTAAAAGGTCTAAAGGTTTGGACAAAAGGATGAAGGAGGTCATGCGGTCCAAAGCTCTTGGCATCAACAGCGTCGAATTCATCCCCAACAAAGAGGTCAGTGAGTACTCCGTCCCGTGTTGGAACCAAAACATTTTAAATACTGACTTGGCCCTAGGTAACAGGACAAAATTTTTTTCCTTGATGGAAGGAATTTTTGTTGTAAGGGACAAAGAGATTGCCAAGAAGGATGTCAATAGGGTCAGTAGTTGCAATAAGGCACATATCGCGGCCAAGTTATATGACGTAAGTGTCTATATCCATCTTTTTAACTATTAAATTTTCTCAGTTACTAGGTATGATGTACATGTTTTATTTCACACATTCTTATTCGTTAGTATGTTTTATATCACACGCTAAGTATTTTTCGACATTTTTTATTTCACACACCTAATTGTTTCTCAGCATGTTTTATTTCACATGCTCAATTATTTCTTAGCATGTTTTATTTCACAAGGCCAATTGTTTCTTGGTATGTTTTATTTCATATGCCCAATTATTTCTTAGCAAGTTTTATTTTATACACCCAATTGATGCTTCTTTATAGCCATTTGAAGCATGGACTAGCCACATTACTCAGCTATAAGATTAATTTATGCAATTTGTTAACCGCGATAGGCTAAAACTTAGGTTAGTTCATTTGCTGTGCAATCTAGAACTCATTAACTTGGCAATCATAAAAAGAACAAGAAACATTATAAGACTTCAAACATAATTCTCATAAAAAAAGTACTATAGTCTTACAAGCAAGTAGGTCGTCACCTTACAAACGAGCGGAGATGAACATCCTCCAACCAATCAATTGAAATATAATTTCAAATTCTCGACATTCCATGCTCGAGGGATGATAGATTTATCTAACCTTTCTAGTCAATAGCCCCCCTTGCTAATAACTTCATGATTCTTGACAAGATCCTCCCAATTCGTGTTAAGCTTCCTTTGACTCACTCGTATGCCAGTAGCTTCCGTCTTTTGGCAAACCAAATCTCCAAGTTGAAAAACCATATGCTTCACTTTCTGATTGTAATACCTTACCACTCTATGCTAGTATGCCATGACCCTAGCTCATGCAATATCTCGAATTTCATCAATGGTGTCTAAATTCGCTGTTAATCCAACTTAATTAACCATAACATTGAAATTTTGTGTTTGCAAATTAGGCAAATCCAACGTAATCGGTAATACGGCTTCTATGCTATATGCTGACCTGAAAGACATGCCCCCAGTTGCAATTCTATGGCTGGTTTGGTACCCCCATAAGACATTCGACAGTTCATCAACCCATGTCCTTCTAACTTGATCTACTTTCCTTCTTAGGCCGTGCAAAATGATATTATTTACGGCTTCAACATGTCCATTCATCTAAGGGTGTACTACAGACGTATAGTTGATGCGAATGCCATACTTCTTGTAAAAAGCCCGAAACTTATTGTTGTCAAACTACGGGCCGTTATCCGTGATTATCATGTAAGCAACTCCAAATCTTGTTATGATGGAACTAAAAATGAACGCTTCCACCTTCTGCTCAGTGATCTTCGCTATTGCTTCAGCCTCTACCCTTTTGGTAAAGTAATCCACGGCAACAATGATGAATTGTCGTTGGGTAGTAGACTTTGGAAAGGGTCCAAGAATATTTAGCCCTTACTGGGTGAAGGGTTAGAGGCTGGTTAGACTACATAACTCAGTTGTAAGTGCATAACTCAACGACTCGTGCTTCTAGCACTGAGAACAGTACCAAACAACTTCCTTTACATCTTCTCTCGTCTTAAGGCCCTCATATATAAGAACCTTGCTAATTATTTGTCCCCTTTACACATGCCAACTCCTATAAGAGTAGAGAACCTAGCTTTAAGATGTGCAGCTGAAGGGATAATGTCGAATAGATGCTAACACGACCATCTCATTATCATGTTGCATGGGGACAAACATTTGATAATGAGGAAGTCCACTTTATGCTCTACGACATGCTCGTCATCACCGATCTATATCAGCAAAGAAATTACTCCAACTAGTTAGACTAGTTGGTTGTTGAATGCATACAAATCATACTTTTAAGATCTTAGCTATGCTTTGATCTTAGGTCTCATCTAGTCGAACGCATGCTAAAAAATGATATCAACCGAACTTCTTATGTCAACAAGAATCTTCTTGGCTTCAAAGTTAGTGACTCTTGCACTGATAACCAATGTGTCATCATACGATTGTAGGATGCCCTCAAAGTCATCCTCCGTGAAAGAAATTGTGTTGTTGATCCTAACCTTCTTGCCTTGGATGTTGCAGACGTAAATTTTGGTGTTTGTCAAACTCGAAGAGCTTGACTGGCTTATAATAGGTCCACTAACAATGGTGTTGATCACTCCATTGGGCATTCTATTAAGATTCACATCCCTTGCATCTCTCCTGGCCACAATTAGCCAAGTGTTATTCTCTTATTCCTCACGTCTCCTCTAGGACGATCTTTCAATATTTTCAGCGTTATGCACTAAGAATTTTCACAAATGCCCACGTTGAATCGCATCATCAATCACATTCTTAAGCTGTATGCACTCATTTGTGTTGTTACCTTTTTTGCGGTGGAAGTCACAATAGTTATTGGGATTTCTCCTTAAGGGATTTCCTCTCATTCTTTCTAGCCACTACAGAATGCCACTCTGCCTACATATCTCCATTAATATGTTCGAGATTAGACGATTGACGGGTGTGTAGGATGAAAATGTTAAAATCCTTGGTCTCTTTCTCTCAACATTCAAGCTTTTATCATCATTTAAGCCGAGCATGTCCTTCACACTTTTTCTCTTGTCATTTTTTCTATCTCATCTATTCCAATCGGCCTCTCGCTGAGCCTTTATGCTATCTTCCTGATAGATGTATGAGGTGGCTTTAGCCTTGAACTCAACGAAAGTTTTTGGCTTATTCTTTGTGAAAGACTTAAAAAGGTCTCTATGGGCCCTAACACCAATTCTGGGATTTGAACCATCTCAGCCATAAACTTGGCTAGGTAGCCTCTGATTGACTCATCTGATTTTTGTTTGATTGTGTTAAGAATTGAGGAATCCTTAACAAGAAGTTTGCTTGCAAAGAAGTGTTAAAGAAACACTTTTGCTAATTCACTAAAACAAGAAATGGTGTTTGGTTTTAAGTGTTTGAACCATATGCTAGCTGCATTCCCCAAAGTTGAAGGAAAAGCTTAATAGGCTACTGTATCACTTAAACCTTGCAACTTAACCAACATACGATAGTACTCTAGGTGGTCTTCAAGGTCCTTTGTTCCATCATAAGTTTCAAACTATGGCAGCTTGATATGTCGAGGTGTCACTTCCTCCAAAATCTTTGGAACAAAGGAACTCTTCTTAATTTGGAATTACTAGCTTGTTGCGATAGGGGTGCTGACATGCGAGGGACCTGCATGGTGCACCTACTACGGTTGCTTGCCTTTGTCATTCTTTTTTAAAGTATGAGCCGAGGGTCCCATAATGACTTCAGCTTGCTTTTTCTGCAACTTTGGTGAATAAATTGAATCATCATTATTATCAGCATCGTGATTGCCATGCTCTTTGTTCTGATTTGGATGAATACTATTATGAAGGAGGTTAAGGATTTGTTCATATTTTTTGTTTAAGTTTGAGTTTTCCTTAGCGAAATCGAGTAATAGTTACTTAAGTCTAGCCAATCGTTGCTCATTAGTATGCTAACTCCCCCCTTCATAGTGCTGGGAGAAAGTGCCAGCACCTGCACTCTTGGTCATTCTAGTTTTAGCCATATGGGAATGTTTAAGAAAAAACAGATGACGCCAAATATTGTTGATGAATTTTAGGGGTTGGAAATATCCTACAAAGATAAGAAAAATGCTTGGTACCGGAGCAAATCTGATGTAACCACTCTGATGCCTATGTCAGTAAGCAAGAATGAGAAAAGTAAAGTAAAGAGATTAAGAATTATCATATTTCTCTTACAAAGTTTCTTTCGCGTATTTATAGGAGATTATCATGTCTGAAGGAGCAGTTATCAGAATAATTGTTGAGACATGTGGAAACTTCTTGATTAGATACCTTTCTTGAAATGTAAGGAGAGCAAGCAATTATGCAATATGATCATGCTTGTGATAACCGTTCGTACCATAAACTTAAATTCAAATCAGAAACAGATGTGTTATTTGACAAAAAGCTGAGAGTCAATAACTTGGCAAGATGCCAAGAATATAGATTATCCGGCCTATCGGTAGCCAAGTGGACGTGTAAGACAAGTAGACAAAAACCGACTATCAATAATAAAGATTTTTTACTTTTCCATACAGAATATTCTTTATCTCTTTTACCCTTTTTAATATCATTCGTGTATCCCAATTGTAAATTACCTTTTTATCTTTTCTATGTATGTTTGTAAACCTAATAGGGCTAGTATATAAACCCCATTTGTTGTATGTAGACAACATGCTCTTTGATCATCATAATGTGAAAGTTTTCCTAGCAACCATAGTGTTCTTACTATCCTTTTAACTCTTATATATTCCTTTTAGCAAAGAGTAGTGACAAGTGATCAGTTTAGATTAGTGCATTATATCTGGCAGATTGTAGGTTGAGTAGAATCAATTAATGTGTCATATCCAGTCGATAGCTTCCCAGACCTTGCTAGCTTTTCTTTTGTTTTCATTTAGTTCACTTCATTATGGTGCTCCTTCATATGTTCAATGCTAAAGATGCATTATCTTATCCATTCCCTTTAACAAGGAGCAGTAATGAGTAACCTTATAGTTCGAACTGATGAGTCACATCCGGCGAATTGTAGGTTGAGTAGGATCAATTAGTGTGTCATATTTGATTGCTAGCTGCCTAGATTTTGCTAACCTTTTGTTTTCATTTTCCATTCCTTTTTGTTGTTGTACTTCTCCATGTATACAATCTCAAAAATGCATTAGGAAACAAAAATTTGAAATTGGTTAATACGTTCCCTACTTAATTTTCTATTTTGTATGCATATGATTCACTTCCTACTCAAATGATTTAGAAATTTTAATTTCCTTAAAAGTAAAGTCCAACATGTCTATAGACTTCAAAAGTGCTAAAGGAGTCAAGACGATATTAGGCCTTATGGAATATAGCACAACGGTCACAATACGTACAATGTAAGTCACTGATAAGGTCTTATCGTAGCATAGATGGGTCCTTCAATAACTATCAAAGAAAAGAGAGGTGATCTAAGGTAGATTTAAGGTAAAAGGATAAGTGAACATGAGCTACCTGTAGATGTAATGCACTACTCAAGCACTCATGACCACTATCTTACTAAATGTGACTCATCGGTCCATGGCAATGGGTTGCTCACCGCACAAACCTTGCTTAAGGATTTGATATGGTTTAAGATTACGGATTCTCAACATAGAGAAGAGAGAAAATCTATAACTTCCTTAATCAAAAAAGATATTTGTTTATAACAATGCTCATATTGGGTTATTTATACTTCGTTCCTAGGGTTACAAAATGATACTCAAAATTACCCAAAAAAGGTAAAACTATATACACAAATGTATAAAAGGAGAAAGGAAAATTTTGTAATCCTTCTAGAAAGAGAATTTCTGATGTGAGGTTGGCCAATCATGGGTGATGGAGCATATGTCTTCAAGACAAAGGTTAGCAAATTCAACACATAAAAAAAATCTGACACGTTGAGAAAAGGTTGATAGTTACCGGCTCTTTAGACAACTCAGGGCATTTACTTTAGTACAACTCAAGAACACCATCACAGTAAATCTATGCTTGGGAGATAAAGGGGTCTTTAGAACATGTCAACAAAATAGGTTGAGGCTCTTCTGATATCTTAACTTGACCTTCTTTAGTACGAAGAGAAGATTGAACTCATGACAGCTTAGTTGCAGGGTCATAATAGCTTGGTATAACGGATTGGCCTCTTCTAGAGTTAGGCAATGGGTAAGGATTCAATAGACCATATTAGTTAGGCCCTTAGTTCAAGAGCGGTTGAATGCACTTAGAGGTAGATTCCTATCAAGATACATTAAACCTCAATCTTTAACAACATTGATCTAAAACTAAATCTTGTCCACATGTACGATGCAGCTAGCACATCTAACCTGCCATAAGCACTAAGCTCTATCCATATCAACGGCTATGATCCGAGCTAACTCTCACACGTACCTAAGCTTCAGCACACGACATCATGAAAATTTAGATGAGATCCATCACAAGCATGCAGCAGCCTTCCCCTCATCTCCAACAAAGCAGCAACAGTATCTCTAAGAAACAAAACTAAGCTACCAACGATTATTCGACGAAAGCTGAATCCTGAATGACCATCAACAATTATTCGAACAAAAATGAGTGAGGCTACATCCAAGCTGGACATGACAACTAGCAGAGCAACAACTAAACCATATTGCCAACCAAGCCTAACTTTTAAAGCAACAACTCCATTCTTGTCAAACATATAGTACCAACTGCCCTATACAAGTTATGGCTATGTTGCTTTGGTCAAAATCATTGGCTTTCAAGGCTCATAGAACATCACATAACCGACTTGTAATTTCTCCTGGTCAAACTACAGCTTTGTTCTCTAGTTTCTACATGGTCAAGCATAATTCGAAGCTCCCATCCGCGCACCAAATAGTTCCCTCTACATAATAGGAGAAGAAACCTAAGCTGCTCTTGAACTTGAAATCCAAGCAATTATAATTTAAGATAACTTTAAGCTCCCAACTTGTTTTGATCGAGCACATACCTATGCCCATGTCAATGAGTACATCTTAAAGATGCTATAGAACCTAAGAAAAACTTTTGAACTCCATGTACAATTAAACAACATCTCTCTTATTGAACATCGGCTTTCTAATTTGAGTAATGTATGTAGAGGGCTAAATCTAACTCATGGGCTTAAATCCTAGTCATTGATCAACATCATGATCCAACAGATAGAATCCACCCACCACCTCTTATAAATACCTCATTCATTTCATCATTTGGATAGGAGATAAATTCTAACAAGCACAGTTACTCTACTAAAATCCTATCTCAAAAATTAAACACTTGAACATCCTAAGAACACTACCTTATTCTTCATTAATTATAGAGTTTGATACTATCGCGTTCCTTTACCTATCACCTAACATGTTAGAGCATACTAAGATTGCCTACGTCTCCTCCCTATCTTACCATCATCCCATACATACAAGTCAAATCATTTCCTTAGTCACGTATAGCACAATCTAATACATAACACACATGTAACCCTTATAATTTGAACCCCCACACATTTTTCTTAAAGACTCCACTAAAGAGGAAAGATTTTACATTCACGACATGATACCTCCATGAAGAAGGCCTATTGATCCTACAAATAGCAATGATCAAGAATAAGATGGTACTATTGTTACCAACAATTAATATCTACCTCTAATGGGATGTATAAACTAAGGAGATGGTACTCAAGAAGTTGTTCTCGACAATGCACAACCGGCGCGAGAATTGTACGAAACTAATCAGAGTTTAAATGAGCTTAAAGCAATGTTTGCCCAGTATGTACCTATTGTTGTTAGTGAATTTTGAGATGAAGGAAAATCTTAAAAAGAGAATGAAATGCTTAGTACCGAGGCCAGTTTGATGCAGCCACTCTGATACTTAAGTTAGTAGGGTGACTTTGTATAGAAAGTAAAGTAAAAAGTGTCAGAGCTCTTACAGAGTTTCTTTCCAATATTTATAGGTAGTTGTAGTGTCTAAAGTAGTTGTTGGAATAACTGTTAAGATACGTAGAAACTTTTCAATTTGACATCTCTTCTGATATGTATAGAGAGCAAGCAGTTATATAATATTATCATGCTTATGATAACCGTTCGCGCTATAGATATGAATTTAAACTAGGAACGGATTTATGCTACTTAGCAGAAATGCCATGTGTCATCTATCTAGAGGTATGCTAAAAGATTCAACTATTCGATATATTGGCAGTCGAATGAACAAGTATGTCAGATGAGCGAAATCTGACTATCAACATTTGCCCCCCTAACTCCCGTATTCAAGTAGTTGATAAAGGGAGTTCTATATATATATATATATATATTGCACTAAAGGCCAAGTGGGGGGACTGATTCTTTAGATTGATGCCAAGCAAGATGGAAAGTAGGATGGATTACATCTCAGTTGAAAGGTCACAATTTCTAAACTCTTGCCCATTTGAGAAACTAAGAAGTTGGAGGCATGGCATCTATCGCCTAGGTCATCATTTTGTTGCAGGCCTAATAACTGTCAGAAAGTTGTCAGTCGTCAAATTTTTGTTATGAAACACGTGTCAGCAATCCATACCATTACCAAATCAACGCATCATTACTGTCAGAAGTAGATTTGCAAATATAAGGATGGATTGTCCATATATAAAGTACTATTCACAATCAGATTTCATTTCTTTGGTTGCATCTTAAACTTTCATTCGCTTTTTCATCTTCAACCTCACATTCTTTGACTTGTGTTATATCATTTCACATAACCATTCAAGCATAGTTTGCAACATTGCTTGTCGACTTGTCCTCTCCAATTCCAAGGCAACGAAAACTAAGGCCACTTTTTGCCCCCAAATAAAGAGCAAGGTGGCATGTTCTTCGGGTTTAGCCGATAGTATGGAGGCAAGGTGAGATCAACTTACTCAGATTAATGAGCTTCCTGTAGATAATTATCCTGAGGATAAGGACAAGAGGTCTTTGACAAGATATCTGTATAACACAATAACCTATTCTCACAACTTTCCACATGGAATCACTAGTTTTATTGACAGAGTTCTTGTCACAAAGTACAATTCGTATTAGCGAGACCTTCCTAGAACATGGAACTTGAGGAGGACAAGAGATAGGGAGAGAGTATGCTTCCTAAGGAAGCATAAGTTCCATATATACCTGAAATATTTGGATTTTGGGTTACACTTCCCTTTCTTAGATTTTGTTTAGGGCTTCTTCAACTACTTCAGAGTTGCACTGAGTATATTCTCACCAAACACATACCGGCTTCTAGCGACTTTTGAGATAGTTTGTGAAGAAGTTAAGGTCAAGGCTACACTTCAGCTATTTCGATTTTTTTTTCGTTACTTGATAGGTGGTACTTTGCCGCTGCGAGGCTTGGGCATAAGTTTATGGATGGGTTAGAATCCAAGATCCATAAGTGGCATGATAAATTCGTGTCAATAGTATCTAACAAGGACTTACACTTCTAGACCTAATAGACTAAGCCGATCCATACAAAAAGATATAAATCTGATGCCAAATGATGCAACAGTAACGAAGAAAATTAAAGAAAGGAAGAGGAACAAAATGTTCTTCTAGGATGCCGAGAGGATTATATGGCATTATGAATATGGAGACCCAATCTTTTTTGAAAAAGAAGGTACGCTAATGAACATCAAGAGACACATCCTAACGAAGAGTATGAAAATGACATTACTGTAGAAGGGTCATCACTACCAATTGCAGCGGCACCGAGTACTGATAAAAGACTAAAGAAGGAACTCACCAACCAACCACCTACCAAGAAATCCAGGGGCTTGGATGAAAGGACAAAGCAAGCAATGTGATTGAAAGCTTTTGGCATCAGTAGTGCTGAGTTCATCCCCAACAATGAGGTTAGCGAGTACTTCATCCCTTGTTGGAGCCACCAAATTTTAAATATCAACTTGATCTTAGGAGACAGGATGAAATCTTTAGTTCTAATAGAAGGAATTATTCTTCTAAAAGATAGAAATATCGCCAAGAAGGATGTCGACAGGGTCGGCGGTTGCAATAAGGCCCATATTGCGGCCAAATTATATGATGTGAGTGTCCATAATCATTGCTTTTGATTATCGAATTCATTCCAGTTATTAACGCATTTCCTTTTCTAGATGACCAACCACATTCTAATTGCTTTGGACAAGGCTAACAAAGAGGCAAAGAAGGTAATATCTTCAGTTGCATTTGTGTGTTATACCCAATCATTCCTGATTGTTTTAAATGAATTTACTGCAAAGAGTTGAGAATGCATACAACACATAGAAAGCCCAAACTATTGCTATCGAGAATGCGAGGATTAGGGTCAAGATGGAGGCGAGAAAGTTCTAAGAAAACCTTGCTATTGAGAAGTTGGTACGTAATCTTGTTGCCGATGAAATCTTGAGCCTGAAGGCTAAAATGGAAGAGCAGTACAAAGAGTCTGAAGGCCTAAAAGAGGAGCTGCAAAAGAAGAAAGAATAGTGCTAAGGCTTAGGCCAAACTATTTGCACGATGAGCAAGCATGAAGATGAGCTAAGGATGCAAATAAAAGAGTTGGAGACCAACAACTTGAACTTACAGAGCCGTGTAGTCAAGTTGGAGGAGACTGTGAGGAGAAGACCATCAGTTGAAGAGGTTCTCGATATAGTCACTCCCAATCGGTAATACGAGAGGCTTCTACGAAAGAAGTTGTTGGAAGGGGTCCAAATGGCAAGAGAGAAAGTCTTAAAGCTTCACCTTGATTACGATCTCCTATCTTGACTTTATTGACATTAACGACAAAGTTAGTAGTGCCAATAAAGATGAAGGCAACGAGACAGGTGCTGAGAGTATGAATCAAGGTGACAATGAAGCTCATGATGGGGAAGTTGCCTTTGAAACCCCAGTTGCAGAAGGAGCCCCAGCTACTAATTTAAAAATCACTTCTACTGAATCTGAGAATAGGTCATAAGATTTTTAGTGTATTAGCACCTTGCGTTCTCGTGTAACTATCAATTGAAATATCTTTAAGGCGGTGCCAAGTACTTGTAACCCTTATTGAGTGAAAATACTTTACAAGTCTACAATACATTTAATTTCACATACTGCACTTTCACAGCATGTATGGTATAAGTGTGTTGCTTCACACTTTTATTCATCAACATGTTTTATTTCACATGCTAGTTATTTCTCGAGATATTTTATTTCATACACTAGTTATTTCTTAGCATGTTTTATTTCACATGCTATTTGTTTCTTAGCATGTTTTATTTCACACGCTAGTTATTTCTTAACATGTTTTATTTCTTATGCTATTTGTTTCTCAGAGTATTTTATTTCACATGCCCAACTATCTCTCAACATGTTTTATTTCATGCGCTCATCGTTTTTATAAATTATCCATTAGCCGTTTGAGACGTAGACTAGTTGCATTACTTAGCCGTAAGGTTAATTTGTATAGTTCGTTAACCATGTTAAGCTAGAACCTAGATCAATTTGTTTGCCATGCAGCCTAGAATTCATTAATTCAACAATCATAACAAAAACAAATATAATGAGACTTTAAATATAATTCTCATAAATAAGTATTGTAGTCTTACAAACATGTTGGTTGTCGCCAAATGAGTGATGACAAAAATCATCTAACAGGTTAATTGAAATATAACTTGAGATTCTCAGTGTTCCATGCTCAAGGGATGATAGATCCATCTAACCTTTCTAGTCAATAGGCCCCCTCACCAACAACTTCTCGAATCCTGATAGGATCCTCCCAATTCATGTCGAGTTTTCCTTGGCTCACTCGCACACCACTAGCTTCCATCTTATGGCAAACCAAATCTTTAGGTTGGAAAACCTTATGCTTTACTTTTTGATTGTAGTACCTTACCGCTCTATGCTGGTATGTTGCAACCCTAACTCTTGCAATATCTTGAATTTCCTCAATAGTCTGCAGATTCAATGCCAATCCAACTCAATTGAGCATAACATCGAAATTATATGTCCGCAAATTAAGCAAGTCTAACTCAATCGGTAGTACGGCTTCCGTACCATATGCTAACTTGAATGGTATCTCTCTTGTTGCAGTTCTATAAGTGGTTTAGTATCCCCATAGGACATTTGGCAATTCATCTACCCATCTCCCCTTAACTTGATCTACCTTCCTTCTTAAGCCATGTAATATAATCTTGTTGATGGCTTGAACTTGTCCATTCATTTAAGGGTGTGCTATAGACGTATAGTTAAGGCAAATGCCATGCTTCTCGCAAAATGCCATAAACTTATTATTGTCAAATTGTCAGCCGCTATCTGTAACTATCGTATGAGGAACTCTAAATCTTGATATAAGGGAACTGAAGACAAACGCTTCCACCTTCTACTCAATGATCTCCTCCACTACTTCAGCTTCGACCCATTTGGTAAAATAATCCACGGCAACAATGACGAGTTGTCGCTAAGTGGTAGATTTTGAAAAGGGTTTGAAGATATCTAGTCCCCACTAGGCGAATGGTTAAAGGCTAGTCAGGCTACATAACTCAGTCGCAAGTACATTACTTAGCAACTCATGCTTCTGGTATTGTGGACAGTATCGGACAACATCCTTTGCATCTTCTCTCATAGTTAGCTAGTAATAGCCGAGTCGTAATGCTCGAATATATAATGTTTGCACTTTTATGTGGTTACTGCATATGCCACCATGTTGCTCAGATAACACCCTTTAGGCATCTCTCGAAGAAAGGCATCAAAGGTAAGGTTGAGATACATTACATTTATACAGCTGACCATCAATTAGGGTATAGTTCGTAACCTGATAAGCCAATCTTCCCACACCTCTTTTGTCGTTAAGGAGAATACCATCTTTTAGATAGTTCACTAGGGAATCCATCCATAATTCTTCTCTCATGTAGGGAGCTAACTTACAGCTCTACGAGAGAGTGGATAAACTTTCTTATGGAAGAAACATAACAAAAAGTTTCTTGCTCAGCTCAAGGAATGCCATATTGGCCAACTTCGACAACTTGCCGGCCATAATATTCTTGCTTCTCAGAATTTTGTGAATGGAAAAGGATTGGAATTCTTCTGCGAGCATTCGTATTACCAATAGGTACTTGCTCATCTCTTCTTCCTTTGCCGCGTAACTTCTGGTGACCTGATTTACCACCAATTGGGAATTAGAGAACACTTCAAGTTTCTCGATACCAATTTCTTTTGCCAGTTTTAGTCCAGCAATTAGAGCTTCGTACTCTACTTTATTGTTGCTAATTGAGAATCTAAATTTCAGAGCATAATGAACTTTGACATTATGGGGTACTTGAAGAACTAGGCATACACCACTTCCTTCTCATTTGAAGAACCATCAACGTAAAGGAACCAGATTGGTTTCTCAACTACCTTCACACAATCTTCCTCACCAATGAAATCGACTACAAAATTCACCAATGCCTAGGCCTTTAGTGCCGTACAAGGTTTATATTGTACACCATGGGCACTGAGCTTTAGGGTATATTTTAGCATCCTCCTCAAAGAATCAAGCTACTACAATGCTTACCACAATAACTGATCAGTGAGAATAATGATTTGGTTAGCTTCAAAATACAGCTTCAACTTTCTTACCGAGAGAACCACTGCCACTACAAAATTTTTAATCTTTGTGTACCAAAGCTTTGGCCCCTGCAGAACATGACTCACATCTTAAATGAGTCGATGCATTTCCGTCAATTCAAACTAGTACAAACGAAAGAGTTCGGCAGTTGATTGATAGATAAAAATATAACTTTTCTCTAAGAACGGGTGTCAAGAGTATTGGGGGTAACGTAAGAAATCCTTGAACTCATTGAAAGCTCTTTTGCAATCGTCAGTCCAGTTGAATTCTTCTGGATTCTTTAAAATTTTAAAGAATTTTGCGCACCTATCTGCACTTCTCAATACGAATTTGTTGAGGGTAGTAATTTGCCCAATGAGTTCTCGTACTTCTTTGACCATGCGAGATGATTTCATTTTCCTTATAGCTTCAATCTTTCTTGAATTGGCCTCAATACCGCGTTAAGTAACCATGTATTCGAGAAATTTCCCTAATGTTGTGCCAAAGACGTATTTCTGTAGGTTGAGTTTCATGTCATATCTCCTCAATGTGGCAAACATCTCCTCTAGGTTAGCAAGATGCCAATCTTCCTTCATACTCTTCACAATCATGTCATCAACATATACTTCGACATTTCTATGAATTTGGGGTTTCAACATCTTAGTAACAAATCTCTAGTATGTCACGAACTGAGGACGGCCTAGTCGTGGCAGACGCCGTATACTGCACAAAGAACCCCTGATTGGTTACCCTTTCAATCAAGAACTCTTCACACAATATACAAGGCTCTACAACCACTAGTTTCCAAAGAACATCCAGACTCACATGATATCATTACACAAACATATTTATATAAAGTTTAAGTTATAAAGCTTACAATACACAGCGTTTATGTATGTCTAGGTCTATAATAGTAAGATAAACAAAAGTACATGAGTAATAATCAACTTAAACTATTCTCTCTCAGTACGCAGGACAGCTCGCTCTTGCCCAAGTCCCCAGGCTAACCTGTGGCATCCCTCGTCCTGCCTCTACGAACAGGCTATCCTACAACAAAAGTCTAAAAGGGTGTAAGCCTAAGCTTAGTGAGCAAAACCCTCAACCACACCACAAGCAAGTTATAAGTACATTATATTCAAGCATATTAATGAATGATCAACCAAAAAGCCAAACAATACGTATAATTAACTAGTTCATATACGTAACTCAGATTTAACGCCCTCCGAAGTCAGGGTTGGAGTTTACACGGCACCAATCAGATCCGAGTATTACACTAGAACTTACTTTACTACGGAACTCCACATTCCGTACTTATATCAAATAATTCTTTTATTTTCAGAAAACCCAAGTTCTAGTATAATTGTGAGTGGGCCCCCGCAGTCCACACTCACCCCTAAACGGAGGCCTCTAAACTCGACCCTTAGCCAGGCGGTTGGCGCCTCCAATGCCTAGTGTTCCCGCGAGCCAAGGTAAGGTCATTTTGTAGGAGTGCACCGTACAGAACCAAATAAATAAATAATATCAACCCCCGAATGGCCTCTCTTTACCTCCGTGTAATGTGACGGCCAGAATAGTATCTATGCTATGCATGTTAATGCATGTCTCAATTTCTTTTTATAGGCCGAGTATAATTAGGTTCAAATTATGCTATGACCATCCAATTGTACACACATTCATTTTCTATCCTACCATGCAACAAACATAGCATTATCAATAGTTAAGATAAGTTCACAACTCAAGACATACCAGCATACACAGACGTTTCCCAAACCCCACACAATAATCAATTGACAATAGTATTCAAGTCCACTATCTACAATCACAAAACAAGCATGGAGTCATTGGGTAAATACTCACTCAGCCATGGTGATTCGTCCTAATCGTAGTAGTCGATCGGGAGGTCCTCACGCTCCTCAGGGTCACTTGATCATTACGATTTGATAAGGCTAGTAAGTACTTAAATTAACTAATAATTCTAAACATTTAATTACCTAATCTACTTAGATTATTATCAACTTTTACCCAGTTAGACTTTATTATTAATCGTATATAACTTTTTCGTTTTATTTCTGATATTTATGAATTTATAGTCGTTTTTCATCGTTTTCGGATGTATATTCACACGGTAATGTCTGTTTTGGATATTAAGACCCCTATTTTACATTATGAACTAAATTTATAGAAATTTTTAGCTATAATACTTAAGTATTCTTATTACTTATTTTTATAGCCTTTATTTCTTAAATTCTTATAATTAAGGGATTTACTTTGTTATTACTAATTCATGTACTGAATTAGGTATAATCTAATTTATAAGGTGTACTAGGATTTACTGATTTTAGTACCTAATTACCTACATTTTTCTTATTTTTCTCATTTTCTAAACCTATGCTTATGTCATCGCTTACATCATCTTTTTTTTATGTCATTGCTTATATCATCACTTGCTTATGTCATGGCTTATGTCATCATATGCTTATGTCATCACCCACCTCATCATTTGATTACATAAGCATTACCTCATGCTTATGTCATATGTACATGTCTTAAGTACATTTGTTCCTTACTTTATACTTATGTACATATACCTTATACATACATATACTTATACATCTACATATATTTATACCGTATTTATACATGTATTCCTACTCATATACCTATACGGTTAGATACATATTTTTATAATAAAAATTCATATGCCAAATTTTCTCCTAAGAAAATCCTCTCAATTTCATCCTTTTGTATTTCTATGTATGTATTTAGTATAGTATACACATATGTAGTTAGATATGGTCTTAACTTAGGTTATGTACATGATAAATACTTATGTATAAAGGTTCACATACTTGTATTCCTTTGGTATTTCTTTATGTACACATACCTAAGAGTACATATACATGTATTTCTTCCTTTTCCTTCATGATTCTTCATTTTCTACACTTAAAGATGGAAACTTTGTTTCCTCTTCTTCAAGACATTACTAAACACCTAACTACTTATCTAATCTACCTAATTAACTAACTAATGAATAACATAAAGTAACATAAAACAACTTAAAGACATACCTTTAATTGTGTTGAAGTTATGGAGACAAAAACAAAGGAATGAAAGTGAAAGAGGAGAGGGAAGTTCACGGCATGAAAGGGAGGTTTTGTTTTGTTTCTTTTGTCTTGCTTTTAATTATGGAAGACAACAAATGGTAAGGATAATTGTGGACGGCAACAATTATGAGAAAGAGGAAAAGAAAAATCAAAAGCAAAAGAAAAGAAAGCCATCATTAAGAAGTTAAGATATTTTCCTTATCTCTTAAGATCTTTGACTTTTCAAAATGTTGACTTGGTCAACCCTTTGACTTTGGTCAACATGCATTATCTTAGTCAACATTCCTTAAGTATGTGCAATTTTGTGCACATAATGTAGTAATTAAGGGAAATTAGGGGAAAAATGAAGGAAATGAAAGGAAATGAGGTATTTGATGAATTGATTAGTAAACATAGTTGATGAGGTCTTACTTTAGGTCTTTATAGCTTATATATCTCATTTGATAAACTACTTTGAATAACAAATACAAAAAGTACAAATTTGAGTATTAAAGTTCACTACATATAACCTAATCTTCAACTATTACCCTAACTCTAAGTGAGACTATCTTAATCACTTACTTAAGAAGTAAATATAATCTATGACTCATTATCTTAATTTCTAATGGATTACCTAAGGATTCGAATCTTATAAACATGAATGAGAGTCATCTCTAACCTTTTACTAGTGAATTGGACAAAAGATGAGCATTATATTATCAATTAGAGTTTTAGGGTATATCATGTTGGATTAGTGCACATATGTCTTTAAGATAATCATTTTTAGGGTTTCTATCACTTTTGAATAAAATCTTTAGCATTTAGAAACATTTAGGGTAGAAAAGTTTCTTACGCGATTGAGTAATTCTTTTAGGGTTTTCACTTTCCTTAGCCTTGTCGACTCCTAAATTGTCTAACATGGTTGAGTCTATTACAAAAGCTAGGTTGATAATTTTAGGGGTTTACATAGTATGTTGCACCGTCATTCTTAAGCCTAAAAGGCGTCGCTATGTAACAATACATTCCAAAGTTGGTGATGAAAGACGTGTACACTTCATCCTCCTTATCCATCTTAATCTGGTTATAACTAGAGAAAGCATCAATAAAAGAAAATAATGCGTGTCCAGAATTGCATCTACCATCTGATTAATTTTTGGCAATAGGATACAGTCCTTGGGACAAGCCTTGTTAAGATCCATGAAGTCTATGCGCATTCTCCATTTGCCATTAAACTTCTTAACTAGCACGCAATTAGCTAACCGAGTCGAATAAGGCTCTTCTTGGATGAACCTTGCCTTCAACAACTTCTGGACTTCTTCCTTTATTGCTACTTGCCGCTCTAGTGCAAAATGCCTCTTCTTTTGTTAGACTACCTTTATGTTCAAATCAATCTAGAGCTTATGTACCATAACTTCTCTTGGGATACCCAGCATGTTTGAAGGAGACCACGCAAACACATCAGCATTGGCTTGCAAGAACTTGTTGATCAAACTTTGTCGAGTGTCTACTGACAAGGGTTTCCCAATTCTCATTGTTTTCCTTAGGTCATCCCCTAAAGGATTTTTCCTCAGTATCATTCTCGACATTCTCGATACCAACTGACTTTCCTTCTAGATAGGTTTCAACCTAAAATACTTCTTCTCGTCTCAAGGACCTTATGTACAAGGACTATACCAATTACTGACCCTTTTTGCACACACTGACCCTCGTGGGAGTAGGGAACTTGGCCTTAAGATATACAGTTGAAGGGACAATGCCAAATAGATGTTGGCACGGCCGTCCCATTATCATGCTGTAAGGGGACCAACATTTGATGACAAGAAAGTCTACTTTATCCTCTACAACATGCTTGTCATCGCCGATCTATACCAGCAAATAAATAACTCTAGCTACTTGGATGGGTTGATTGTTAAAGGCATTGAGATTGTACTTATAAGACCGTAGTCGCGCTTTGATCTTAGGTCTCATTTGGTCAAAGGCATGCTAAAAAATGATATCGGCCGAACTTCTTGTATTAACAAGAGTTTTCTTGACATTGAAGTTGGTGACTCTTACATTGATGATGAGTGTGTCATCGTGTGGCCTCTAGATACCCTTAAAATCTTCCTCTCCTAAAGATATTGTATTGTCAATCTTAACCTTTTTGCTTAGAATATTGTAAACATAATTCTTGGTATTAATTGAGTTCGAAGAGCTTGACTAGCTTATAGTAAGTCTGCCAACAATGGTGTTGATCACTCCATTGGGGGCTCTACTAGAATTTACGTTCCTTACATCTCTCATGACTACTACCGGCCATGTGTCATTCTCTTGTTGCTCACATCCTCTCTGAGACGGTCTCTCAATATTCTCAGCATCAAGCATTAAGAACTTGCGTAAGTACCTACGTTAGATCACATCTTCAATTGCATTGTTGAGTTAAATGCACTCATCTATATTGTGACCTTTATCACGATGAAAATCACAGTACTTATTGGAATTTCTTCTTGAGGGATTCCCTCTCATTCTTTCCAACCACTAGAGGATACCTCTCTCCCTACATACCTCCATCAAAATGTCCAAGATTGGACAATTAATAGGCATATGGGATGAGTATGTCGGGATTCTCGGTCTCTTTCGAGTCTATCTAAACTATGGTCATTGTCCATATCGAGTCTATCCTTCACACTTCTTCACTTGTCATTCTTTCCATCTCCTCTACTCTAATCGTTCTCTCGCCATGCCTTTATGTTGCCTTGCTAACGGATGTATGAGGTAACTTTAGCCTTAAACTTAGCGAAAATTTTTTACTTATTCTTTGCAAGAGACTTGAAAAAGTCTCCATAGGACTTGACTTTATCAATTATGGCGTTAAGGGCCGCACTCATATCTAGTTCTAGGATTTGAATCATTTCAGCCATAAATCTAGCCAATTAGTCCCTAATTGAAGTCCCTAATTGACTCATTAAACTTTTGTTTAATGGTGTTAAGGATTGAAGAGTCCTTAACAAGAAGTTTACTTGCAAGGAAGCGTTGAAGGAATACTTCTACTAATTCATCGAAATAGGAAATGGTATTTAGTTATGTTTGAACCATGTGCTGGCCACATTCTTCAGTGTTGAAGGAATAGCTTGACAGGCCACAACATCACTCAAACCATGCAACTTGGCTAATGTACAGTAATACTCAAGGTGGTCTTCGAGGTCCTTTATTCCATCATAAGCCTCAAACTATGATAGCTTAATGTGTCGAGGTATCACTTCTTCCAAAATCTCTAAAACAAAGGGACTCTTTTTAATTTGGAACTGCTTACTTGGGGCAGCAGGGGTGTTGACATGCGAAGGACTCGCATGCTGCACCTGCTGCAGTTACTTGCCTTTGTCAGTCTTTTGAAAAGCAGGAGCCAAAAGTCTTATCATATTCTTGGCTTGCTTTTTCTGCAACTTAAGTAAATGAATTGAATCGTTGCTATGTTTAGCGTCATGGTAGCCTTGGTCTTTGTTTTGGATCGAGTTTGGGTGGATATTGCTATGGAAGAGGTTAAGAATTTGCTAGTATTTTATGTTTAATTCTTGGTTTTCTTTAGCTAAGTCGAGGTAAAGTTGCTTGAGCCTAGCCAATCACTGCTCATCAGTATGCCGACTCTCCCCTTTAAGGTGTTAGAAGGAAGTGCGAGCACTTGCACTCTTAGATACTCTTGTTTTAGCCATGTGGGTGCGTTTAGGAAAAAACAGATGGTGCCAAATGTTGTTAGTGAATTTTAGGATGAAGGAAAATCTTAAAAAGAAAATGAAATGTTTGGTACCAGGGCCAGTCCAGTGCGGCCACTCCAATACTTAAGTTAGTAGAGTAACTTTGTATAAAAAGTAAGGGAGTAAAAAGTGTCAAAGCTCTTACAGAGTTTCTTTCTAATATTTATAAGTAGTTATAGTGTCTAAGGTAGTTATCGGAATAGCTGTTAAGACACGTGGAAGCTTCTCAATTTGACATCTCTCCTAATATGTAGGTAAAGCAGGCAGTTATGTAATATAACTATGCTTATCACCATAGACTTGAATTCAAACTAAGAATGGATTTATGTTACTCGGCAAAAAATTCATGTATCATCTATCTAAAGGTATGCCAAGAGATCAATTATTCGGCATATCGGCGGTCGAATGAACGAGTATGTCAGATGAGCGAAAACTAACTATCAACACTTATTTTAGCTACTTTCGTTGTTGCGCAACAAGGGACAACTATTGCAGGTCCCTCCTAAAGCTGAAGGGGTAGCCTCCTACAGTGGAACCTGTACCTATATAGCATACCCCACCTGAAATGATAAATCAAGGAATCCAGATAGGAGGCTCATTGTCTTCATATATCGCTCTATGTGTTACAATTGTTGAATCTGTACACCCTACCCCTATGAATTCAACTGCAGTGAATTATGTTCCTATGAACTTCACCAACCCTGCTCCTACGATGCTAGTAAGGACAAAAGCTTCTACTCAAAGGGCTTCATTTGTGACTAAAGAGGATTTGAATGTGTACATCAGACAAATACAGGTAAAATCCACATCAGTTGTCTTAGAATTGAAGCTCCCATACCATTCATGCATCATTATCAAGCCATACCCAAAAGATTGTATGAGTTTGAAGTTCATGTTGTTTAATAGGAAGAAAGAAAGCACTAAGGAACACTTATTGAAATTTATTGAGACCCTAGAAGTCTATGTCTTAAATGATGATCTAAAGTTGAAGGAATTCTTAAAATCCCTCACCAAAAAATCCTACATTTGGTATGTCAACCTCCCTCTGAGATCAATCAACTCATGGGATGGAATGTGCAGGATGTTTTTAGAAAAATTCTTCTCTACCGAGGAAAGGGTAACTCTCACCGACATAGGACAAATTCATCAAAGGTCTAATGACGATCTCATGGATTATATTGAGCGATTCAGAGAACACTCTTTGGATATACAAGACATTTGTAATGAGAGAGAACTAGTTAAGATTTGTTTTCAAGGGATATTCCCCGAATATGCAGTTTATCTCAAGAACCTATCATTGGCTTCTTGTGCTGCATTAGTTGAGAATGTGCAAAGGACCAACTATTTGGTAGCTCGACAAAGGAATAAAGCTGGAAGGTTCAATAAGCATACATCATCTGTGAATGCTACTTAAAGCAAATCATAAAAAGAAACAAAGAAACCCAAAAATGGTGTCCTATGACTTTAAGCCTACACTAATGTATCCTTGCCTAATGGCTAAGGTGTACCAAACACTAAATCAATGGTTGTGCGATGGAAATCTCAAACTCCTAAGGATCAAACGTCGCCCTACAAACGAAGAGAAGGGCAATCCTAAGTATTGTAGATTTCATCGAAGTATTAGTCATCCAACTAAAGATTGTTTCACTTTGAAGAGAATATTTAATGAATAGGTTGTAAGTAGAGAGTTAATTATAAACAACAATGATGTCAAGAATAATCCACTCTTGGCTCAGAACAACGAGAGAAGTACTGTCAATGCCATTAGCCATGACCCCTCTACAATTAAAGTGCTTGACATACAGCCTTCAAGGAGTAAGGGAAAGTCTGTAAAAACTCACGATGATGAGTATCCGCTTCTTATCACAGCGTTATTGAAAACTATAAATTTTTAAAACTTTTTTTACTTGCTAGGATTTGATGAAAATGCCAAGCTTATAGTAGCAACTACACTTACGCAGATCTCTAAAGGTCAATATGCGAAGTGTAACGCAGCGCAACCCATATAGAGAATGGCTAGGGTACATGAAAATGCCATCTTATTCACTGAAGCAGATATGTGTGTGAAAAGTTCCAATCATAATCATCCATTATATATGGAGGGTGTTCTTAATGCTTATCCAGTTAAGAGAATGTTCACTAACAATTATTCTTCCTTAAATATAATGCGGATGAATACATTCAAGGCCATGAGGATTGATATCCAATACTTAATTAAACAACCCATATCGATAAATGGCTTCAGTTATGCCCCTATTGACTCTATTGGATATGTTAATGTTGATCTTAAAGTTGAGCCTATTCATAGCACCACCACTTTTCATGTGATTGACACGCCCATTCAATATCACTTGTTTATGGGTAGAAAGTAGCTACATGATCACAATTTAGTTTCATCATCATTATACCTATGTATTAAAGGACACTGGAATGGGAAAGATGTGTTTATTCTAGCTATAAAGAATCCTTTTGAACAACATGAGTCATATTTTACTGAATCAGGATTCTTCGATGAATTTGCTATGGATAGGGAAACAACCATAGCCAAGCCATCTAATGTTCCCTTGCCTACATGGGAGGAAGCTCAGGACAACCAACAAAAGAAGAGAAAGATGCGTAGATGTTGTGAGGGAAGGAAGAAGAATAAGCAATCTAACAAAATTGAAAGTTTCATCAAAGGGGATGGAAGGTATGTGTACCACTTATGATGATTTAAGGGATCTGAAGAAGTGTGCCTATCCTCTTCAAATCCCATGCCAATAGAAGAAGTTTAGCCTACCCCACAACAATTATAAGATCAAATGAAGCCTTAAGCCTAGGAAATAGAAGAATTGTACCTGGCACGATCAGGAAAATCACAATGGCCAATCTTTATATTACCAAGTTGCTGAAAGAATACAAGGATATATTTGCATGGATTTATGAAGAGATGCCTAAATTAAATCCCAACCTTATAGTGCATATATTGAATATCGCTCTGAAGGTTATGCTTGTAAAGCAAGGACAAAGAGTTTTCCGTCTTGAGATTGAAGTAGAAATCAAGCAGGAAGTAGAGAAATTGCTACAAGCTAGTTTCATAAGGCCAATCGAGCATCCTTCTTGGCTCACTAATATTGTTCTAGTAAGAAAGAAGAATGAAGAAATAAGAGTATGCATGGATTTTTAAGATCTAAACAAGGCTTGTCCTAAGGATGATTTTCCTTTACATAATGTTGATACTTTGATAGAAGCAACCATAGGTTAAGAGCTATTTTCATTCATGGATGGCTTTAGTGAATATAATCAAATTAAGATTGTTATAAGGGATGTAGAGTGTATAGCTTTTCATACACCAATTGGAAACTTTTATTACACTATTATGCCATTTGGACTTAAGAATACCAGTACCAAATATCAGAGGGCAATGATCACTCTATTTCATGATATGATGCATGATTGTATGGGGGCTTATGTTGATGACATAGTAATCAAGTCTAGATAAGCACCCGATCATCCAGTACACTTACAAAGGGTTTTTGAACGATGCCAACTGTATAAGCTTTGCATGAACCCACTTAAGGGTGTTTTTGGTGTTTCTTCAAGGAAGTTTCTTGGCTTCATTTTGCATTAAAAAGGAATTGATGTCGACCCTACAAAGGTGAAAGCTATAACATTAATGCCATCTGCCACCACCATGAAGGAACTAACAACCTTTATAGGAAAGGTCTTGTACATCAAAACATTTATACCTACACTTATGGAAATTTCATATTCGTTACATCAACTTTTGAAAAAAGGAGTCTCATTTGGATGGGATCGAATCCATGAAGAGGCAATTCAAAAGATTAAAACAATACTGATTGTTCTACAAACTATGACTATGCCTATTAAGGGAAAGCCTTTAGTCTTATATCTTACTTCTACTGACAGATCTATTGGAGCTTTACTTGCACAAGAAGTAAATAGTTAAAAGTGACCTATATATTATTTGAGCCGAACTCTTCAAGGGAGTGAGGTCAATTACCTAGCTTGTGAGAAACATTGTCTTATGCTGGTATTTGCCATATAGAAACTATGGCACTACTTACTTGAGCATAAGATCCATCTGGTGACTCGATACGATTCAATGAAGTACTTATTGTCTCAACCAACCTTGTCAGGACAAGTAACAAAATGGTTGCTTCTTCTTGGAGAGTTTGATATTATGGTGCAATCCCTTAAAGCTGTCAGGTCATAAGCTTTAGCTAATCGCGTAGCATATTTCCTAAACGCGCAAGAGGGATTGAATACAGATACTATACTAGTTGAGTTCCATGAGGATTCTTTGATGATCAAAACAGAAAGAGAATGGATGTTATAATTTGATGGCTAAATGGAAAATCAGGGTTGGGGAGCAGGAATGGTATTGACATCACCTAAGAGTCATAAGGTACCATTGCCATTCAAACTTGATTTTTGATATACTAATAATGAGGCTAAATATGAAGCATTATTACTTGGTTTATTATCGGCATAAGAAGTTGAAGCACATAATTTATGTATTCGAAGTGACTCAAACTTAATCATTAAACAAGCCACAGGTGAATTTGGAATGAAGGAACCTACACTAGCACCTTATAAGGCTACAATGTAGGCCTTCATCAAAAAGATCAACTCTATGCGATATGAGCACACAACATGATCCACGAAGCAATATGATCCAAGACTCCAATTTAAGATACAAGTGATGATGTAAATGTGTAAGTAGTTAAAAAATCTATCCTGTATACAACATTGAAATTCCTTAAGGTAAATGAAGAGGCACAAAATGATTAGCGCATCCCACTTATGGAATAATTTGCGCATCTTAATGTAGCTTCCGTTTCAACATTGAAGAACTTTATTAAGATTAAGGGATTATTTTATTATAAAGGTCCAGAAGGTATCTTATCTCGCTGCATTGGATCTAAAGAGGCTCACCTTAAATTAGACAAATATCACTAGATTTGGTATAGAGACGAAGGGCCATCGCTATATCATCGTATTTACGTGCAGGATATTATTGGCCCTCAATGGCGAAGGATGTGCTCCAAGTTCAAACACATTGTCCCAAATGTTCTAAGTTACCTAATCAAGGCGAATGCAATTTTATGTCTAGTATGGGAGACTAGAGGCGTCCATATATTGATTACTTAGAAAATAGTGTGCTACCTATGAATAATACAAACGCCAAACTTGTAAAGTGCAAGGTCAGGAAATATTTCATGTATGAGGGCGAACTTTACAAGGTATCATTCATAAGGAAACCCTTCAAATGAATTGCCCCTCCTAAAATAGAAACAATTTTAACTAAGTGATGTGCCTAAGAGCTCAGTTTTCACTAGAACTTACCATAAGAGATAAGAATTAATAGATCCTTTGAAATATCGAAGAAAATTGTGTGAGTAGGTTGACAATCTAGAAATAATAGCTAACACAAAGCGACTCAAAGAATATGACTCATCTACAAATGCAAAACAACTAGGTACTTCACTTGATGTAACGCATAAGCTAATACTAAGGTCCACCCGCCACTAATCTTGAGCTACTTGACAAGACTAGATAAAAGTGTATGAAAAATGGACTTAGAAAGAAATATCTTGGAAAAACAAGTATATTCAAGGTTTTTTTTAAGAGGAATGTTTGATGTCCTAGCTATAAAGAGAAGAAACTATTTATAGTAAGTCCTTAGGGCAACATTACAATTAAGGAAAATTACAAAAAAGCATACATAAAAAGGAGATTCTTAGTACATACAAAAAAGGGCAAATATAACAAATGACAAAAAGGGAAAACAATAGTATCAGGTGAAAAAGGATAGGTGGTAGCTCGTCAATGGTCCCGTACTAAGGAATCTTTGGGCACAATAGCTAAGCTAGATCATGACGTGGTGGCACCAGGTTGTCAAGACGAGTAAGGAATGCCATAAGTATTAGTGTTAGTCTAAAAGAGAAGTATTTGGCCAGTAGGAGCTTATGTCTCAGCACTCAGAAAGAAGCTTTCGACAACTGAAGGTCTAAGCAGGAGTTGATATGCAGGGCTCAGGTCCTCATCACTCGACAAAGAGTTCTTGGTAAGAGAGTAGTTGGTGTCGACATAAGGGTCAAAGTAGAGTAAAGGAAGGTGTACCTACTTGAGGCTCTCTAGGAGTTAAACTACTATTCTGCTCTGTATTATTTCTCATCCTTGGTAGATTAACGAAAGAGAATTCTTCTAGGAAGAGACTAGAGGCCTCTTAAGCACGCATGAGTAAGTGAGCCAAAGGTCAATAGTCCATCAACTCCCTAGGGTTGTTGAAGATTTGATCTCAAATCTTAGTCTTATTCTTTGTCGAGCATATAGGGCATCAAGTCGAGGACATTGAAGGTAGCAGCTATACCATACCCTTTTAGCAGCTCAATCTCATAGGCATTATCATTTATATGCCTAAGAATCTTATAAGGTCCATTTGCTCTTGGGGATAGTTTGTTCATCCTCTTTCTAGGGAAACATTCTTTATTTAGGTGGATCCAGACAAGATCTCCAAGAGTATAATCGACTCGCTTCTTTCCTTAGCTTCCTTGCTCCTTTTGTTGAGCTACAACCTTAGCTAGATGTTTAGCAACCTTTTGATGCAACCTGTGGAACTCTTCAGCATGTTGTAGGCTAGATTGGCTTTCCCCTTGAGTAGTTGGGCTGATATTCAAATCTAAAGGTAAATTAGGGTTAAGTCCATAAACGACCTCAAACGGCAACCTTCCTATTAAGCTGTAAGCTAAATAGTTGTAAGAGAACTCAATAATAAATAGGCATAAATCCTAGTCATGTAAATTCTTCCCTATAGCCACTTGTAGGAGGTTACCGACTGTCCTATTCACAACTTCATCTGTTTGGGGGTGGTAAGAAGTACTTAACATGAGTTTAATGCTAGGCTTCTTCCATAGGGTCCTCTAAAAGAAGCTCATGAACTTTGAGTCACGATCAAACACAATACTTCTCAGTACTCCATGTAGTCGTACAATTTCCTACAAAAAGAGGTTAATGACAAATTAAGCATCATTAGTTATATAGTAAGGAATATAGTGGCTCATATTGCTAAACCGATCTACTATCACCATAATTGAGTCATGTCTTCTCAGCATCTATGGAAAGCTGAGCATGCAATCTATGCTTAGGTCGATCTACAACTGCTCAAGTATAGGCAGGGGTGTATACTCTCCATACGACTCTCTCCTTCCTTTTGCATATTTACACACCTCGCACCTCGCACCTCTTAAGAACTCGATGCACATCCTTCATTATCCTATGCTAGTAGAAATGTTCTTTCAATATTTCAACCTTCTTTTCTCCGAAATGGCTGGCTAAGCCTCCAACATAAGCCTCTCGAACGAGTAGCTCCCTAACCGAACCACTTAGCATACAAACCTATTTACCCTTCATCAAGAACCCTTGGCTTATGTAAAACCCGTCCACAACTCCAACATTACACTTAGCCACTAAGGGCCCAAAATATGGATCATGCTCATACTAATTAAGTGGTATGCTAAATCTAAGTACCTTAGCTTGCAATATTGTAATGAGGGTATGACGACAAGAAAGGGTGTCAACCACAGTATTGGTGCTACCTTTCTTATATCGGATGACAAAGCAGAAGGACTCTAGGAACTCTACCCATTTGTCATGACATCGAGAAAGTTTTTGTTGCCCTCAAAGGTATTTGAAAGATTCATGATTTGAGTAGATAATGAATTCTCTCGGTAACAAGTAATGCTGATAGTTTTGCAATGTTTAAACAAGGGCATAGAACTTTTTGTCATATGCCGAGTAATTCAGGGCAACTCCTCTGAGTTTCTCATTGAAATAGGTAATGGGTTAGTGCTCATGCATAAGGACAACACCAATGCTAACTCCAGACATATCACATTTAACCTCAAAAACTTTCTTGAAATCCCGCAAAGTGGATACTAGAGTAAATGTCAATTTAGACTTTACATCTTTAAAACTCTTCTAAGCTTTCTCCTACCACTTAAACTCAGAGTTCTTCTTAATCAATTTGATTAGTGGTGCCATTATGAAACTGAAGTTCTAAATTAATCTCCAATAGAACAAAGCCAACCATGGAAGCTCCTAACCTTGGCAGCATTAGTCGACGTAAGCGACTCAAGAATAGCTCTAACTTTCTAGTCATCAACTTGGACTCCTTCCTCTAAAACAACATACCCGAAGAATATAACCTCACTTTGGCAGAATACGCATTTCTTCAAATTGCCGAATAATCATTCTATACGGAGAATGTCAAATATTGATCTTAAGTGCTCAACATAGGCAATGAGGTTAGCATTATAGACTAGAATGTCATCGAAATAAACCACAACTCATTTTCCAATCAGTGCCTTCAGTACATGATTCATGAGCCACATAAAAGTACTCAACACATTCATCTAACTAAACGACATCACCATCCATTCAAACAGACCATCCCTTATCTTGAAGGCTGTTTTCCATTTATCTCTAGGCCTCATTTGCATATGACGATAGCTACTCTTCAGGTCAATCTTAGAAAAGATGTGAGCACCATGTAACTCATCAAGCATATCATCAAGTCATGGGATTAGGTATTAGTACTTAATGGTAATTTTATTGATGATTCAGCTGTCAATGCACTTACACTACGATCCATCCTTTTTTGGCATTAGCACAGCTGATACAGCATAGGAGCTCATACTCTCACGGACATATCCTCAATCCACTAACTCCTCCACTTGCTTCTTCAACTCAACTACCTACTTGGGATTGAGCCTATAAGCAAATCGATTAGGCAGTACAACTCCGAGTTAAAGGTTGATGCAATGTTCAATGCCTCTTAAGGGTAGTAATCCTTTTAGCATCTTGGCAAGAAATAGGTCGGCATACTTCTATAGTAATATTTGCACCTCGGCAAGTAAGCTCTTGGCTTCTCTCAACTCCAAAAGTTTCCTAAATAAAAGGAGTACACACTCCTCCACCTTAACTTCATGAGAAAATTAAGCATGGGAAATCACTAAGGACTTTCGCTACAATGATCTAACAACCTTCTCTTATGACTCCTTTACTTCCTTTGGACTCATAGGGGTCAATATAACCTTCTTTCCATCCTTCTAGAGCATATAGGTATTCTTATACCTGTCATCTAATACTCTCAAGTCAAACAGCCAAGGTCGACCGAATAAGATGTATAAGGCACACATAGGAAGGACGTCACACAACACTTCATCCCTGTAATTATCACAAATGGTAATTAGTACTCTAACCTGCTCAGCAACGGGTAAACCTCCTTTCTCATTCAGCTAGTGAATCTTGTATGGCTTAGGGTGTGGAAAGGTCAGCAATTTCATGGCCTCAACTACCCCTTACGCTATGAAATTGGTATAGTTTCCTCCATCAATGATTAAGGCACATAGCTTGCCATCTACTCGATAACTCATATGGAAGAGATTCTCCCTTTGTGCATTTTCGTTGACTACAAAAGTACTGAGAGATCGTCATACAAAAAAACAGTACTCGACATCGTTTTTAGGTGATGTTACTACATCAGGGTCTTCCTAAAACTCTCCCAGCTACTATTCAACTCTCATCTCTTCCTCTCCTTCTCTTGCACTCTCTACTTCGAGCCAGGGCTTGTCTCCCTTAATAATCATGACTCGATGGTTCGAACATTGACTAGCTACATACCCATAACCAAGACATTTAAAGCATTTAATCTCTTCGGTCTTCCTTTCTGATCTCTAACCTTGGTCACTTCGGACCTCAGTCTCCTCGACCTTACCTTTACCTTGACCTTCTTCAAGTCTATTCAGCACCTGTCCTCGGTGGTCTACCTCAAGACTGTTTAGTGCTTAGCCATGATCTAATAGACTTGACAGCCCCGATCAGCTAATCTGGCTCCATCTCTACCTCTCAACCCTCTGTACCACTCGAATGGCATCATTTAGACTTCTAAATCTTTGTAACTCCACAATATGACCAATCTTAGTTCTGAGCCCAAAAATGAATCAAGCTATAGTTCGCATCTTGGGCTCGTCATCATTACATCGAATCATAAGCAATTGAAACTCTTAGACATAATCGTCTACTAATCCATTACCTTGTCTCAAGTCTTGGAGACATCAAAAAGTTTTTTGTCCGTAGTAGTTGGGATCGAATCTACTTTGCAAGACTCTCTTCATCTCATTCCACGTTCGAACTTCTAGTCAAACTCTCAGGTGAACATTCTACAACTTCTTCCATCACATTGCTCTACATTTAGAAAATTCTAACATAGCCACCAGGATTCAGACAACATCTTCATAGTCATAAAAGTCAAAGATCTTTTCAACCTTCTCTTCCCAATCTAGGTAGTCATCGACATTACCAAACCCATTAAAGCTTGGAATCTATTCTTTGAGATGCTTGGCTCCCCTAGGAGCTCTAAGCTCATGTTTGTCTATCCTAACATATTGCTCCTCCTCCTCATACTTCTCAACTTCATCCAACTGGAGTCTCTTTCTCGTAACTCTATTGGTACAACGGGGTGGTGCTTGGTTCATAGGAATGGGCTTGGGAGCTTACTGTTCATTCATCTATCATCTCAACCCATCTCCCATTTCTCGACCCCGTTTAATGATAACTCTCTCTTGTCACCCAGTCTCTAAGACCCTTTGCACCAAGACAGCTAAATTGACCACAATAGTAGCAACATCTTATATATGTTCATCAGTAGTACGTAGTGTTTGTTAGGTAACATGACTACGACCATGATCATCACTCTCGGCATTGTTAATCTCTCCTTAAATGCTAGGATTTGATATTCCCAAAACACAACTTTAGAAAACACTCTTCACACAAGAAATTCCCACACACAGAGATTACCAATTGAATAGTGAACTACAAACTTGCTCTGTTCTTCCCAACGAAAAAATAAAGTATAACAAATAATAGGCTAGAAGGAACTATTACAACACAGTTCTCAATCACGATCTCAAGGTCTGATACTAGGATTATATGATGTGCCTAGGAGCTCAATTTTCACTAGGACTTACCGTAGGAGATTAGAACCAATAGGTCTTTCAAAATATCAAAAAAAATAGCATGGGTAGGTTGATAATCTAGAAATAGTAGCTAATGTGAAACTACTCAAAGGATATGACTCACTTATAAACACAACACGACTAGGCACTTTACTTAATGTAATGCACAAGCTAATGCTAAGGTCTATCCATCACTAATCTTGAGCTACCCGATAAAACTAGATAAGAGTGTATGAAAAATGGACTTAAAGAGAAATATCTCGCAAGAACAAATATATTCAAGGTTTTTCTTTTAAGAGGATTGTCTAATGTCCCAACTACAAAGAGAAGGGACTATTTATATTAAGCCCCTAGGACAACATTACAATTAAGGAAAATTATAAAAAGGCATACATAAAAAGAGGATTCTTAGTACATATGAAAAAAATGGTAAATAGGATAGTGTCAAGTGAAAAAGGATAGGTGGTAGCTCATTAATAGTCCTGTACTAAGGAATCTTTAGGCATAATAATTGAGATGGATCATGACGTAGTGGCACCAAGTTACCAAGACAAGTAAGGAAAGCTGTAAGTATTAGTAGTAAGCCGAAAGAGAAGTACTCGACCAATAGGAGCCTATGTCTCAACACTCGATAGGAAGCTCTCAACAACTAAAGGTCTAAGCAAGACTTTATGTGCAAGGCTTAGGTCCTCATCATTTAATAAAGAGTTATTGGCAAGAGAGTAGTCAGTGTCGGCACAAAGGTTAGAGCAAAGCAAGGTGTATCCACTTGAGGCTCTCAAGGAGTTCAGCCACCATTCTGTTATGTACCGTTTCTTGTCCTCGGTAGGTTAACGAGACAGAATTTTTCTGGTGAAGGACTAGAGGCCTCTTAGGTGTACATGAGTAAGTAGGCCAAAAGTTAGTAATCCATCACTAAGGTACACGCTGGAGAATGTGGAAAACATCGAAGAGGAAGAAAGCTGTACTATTATTTACTTGATAGAGGGTATTATTAGCCTACAATAAAGGTAAACGCTTTCATTTCATTAAGTTTGCCAATAGTATGCTGATGCTATTCATGCCCCTACAATTACATTTCACAGTATTACAACTCCTTGGCCTTTCAACATATGGGTGTTTAATCTCATTGGACCTACACATCCTCTATCAAAGGAATACATTTGGATCTTAGTTAGGATAAAGTACTTTACGAAATGGGTGGAGGCAGTTCCTCTAAAGAAAGCGGCAGGACCAATTGTTTCAAGCTTTATAAAAGAGAATATTATATATAGATTCGGGATCCCGAATTGCATTCTATCTAACAACAGTACTCCTTTCATTAATTCTCATGTCTATTAACTACTAACCTCCTACAATATCAATCATGTCAAGTCCACACCTTATTACCTAAAAGGGAATGGACAAGCCGAGGCAACAAACAAAAGCTTGTTGAAAGTCCTTAGTCATATGGTACACGACAATCATAAGGAATGGCATAATAAGTTGCCATTGGCACTTTAAGCTAATAGGACATTAAAACAACGGCCGACGCAAGCAACTCCCTTCTCGTTGGTATACGAAGCTAAGGTGGTGGTTCTAATAGAGGTTTTGATCTCATTTGCCAAACAGGCCATAAATGCTAAGCTTGAACCTAATGTGTTACAAATGATAGATTTAGAAGCATTGGACGAAAGCCATGACGCTACTAAACATAGTCTCATTAACTATCACCATAAACTTGAAGTAGCTTACGATCACCTAGTGAAGAAGAGATCATTTAAATAAGGCAATGTTGTACTTCATGTAGCTGAACATATGCATTGAGGTATTTCGGCACCGAAATTTACACCCAAATGGGAAGGGCCTTTCATAGTTGAGGAGACACATGAAAATGGGTACTGCAAGCTCCGGAATCTTGTGACTAATGCCATTACAACACCTATGTATTTCTAATACATTAAAAAGTTTCGTGGTAAAAAGTATAATATATCACAGTTCAAATGAAATATGCAACTCTAGTCGTATGAGCTTGCTTCAGTCGATTGTCTTTTCGTTCAATGTTTATCCAGAATAAGTATAGCATTGTTACTACTTAGTAAGAGCATTGACTCCTAAGTGTGTAATAGCCTCAAGTTCATGTCATGCTGACCAATAAGAGTGTTGTCTCCTAGGCGCATAACATGACACTTTTTATACATAACTCAATTTCACATAATCATATCAATAGGGTTAAGAAGTGGATAATACCCCCTTAACGCATTGAATGTTGCTCTTATTGATAACAGATTACAAATTACAATTGACTGTTGCTCGCAAATGAAATGCACAACATTCTATTCTCTATTCTTTTAGATGAATTCTTAAAGCTTAACCTAAAGTTATTATGACATACGTTATGATTGTGTTGCTAAATATAATGAGCACTATAACTATTATGCTATCATTAATGGTTGTAAGGGAATTGAGTCAGCACAATGATTCATTTAACAACATAAAAAGCATGAGAAAGTCTAAGTAACAAAGGAGAAGTATCCTTTCATTCAGTTTCTACAAGCATGCATAAAATTCCAAAACATGAATGAAAAGACTCAAACGAAGATCACTCAACGATAAAACACTGATCTAATGTAAGTTTTTTATCTATGTTTCCAATACGCTTTGGCATTTCCAAATTAACTTCTTTAAGTTTTGCCTCAAGTCAATCATGTCGCTTCATAATATCTTATGATTCTAACATCTCTTGGATTTCAAAAGCATTACATTCGAATGCTCAATGCCCACCAAGATCCCTAAACAATGCTACATGGGATTTAACATTCAAGCTACCAAGACTCCTTTTTAACTCTTAATCAATCCTCAAGAATGTGGCTAAGGCTTCTTTGTATTGATTTCTTAAGCCCTCAGTATTTAACATCTTTTATGCTTCAATGGAAATAGATTCCATGCTACTAAATCGAAAATTCAAAAGGTACACCCTGGCAACGCTATCTACTAAGAGCTTCAACTCTTCATCAATTAACAAGTCCTATGGTTTCCCCAATAAAGCTAGGGCCTCTCTAAGTTTAGACATTGCAGTATTAGGTAGTATGGAGCCTCGACAAAAGCAATCTGACCAAAATTCTCCCTTTACTTCATACAAATGCTTCAGTATATCCAAAAGATGAGGTTGAATAGAGAAACCATAAGACATCATGCTATCCTTGAAGTCTACCATAAGCACACTCGGCTCTTCCCTCCTCACTTGTTAAGGTACATCAGTTATTAAGGAAGGACGAATTTTAGGATATGCCATAGGTATAATAACATTGGTAGAAGGGGGAACTATATCATTTGTTTCTCCAATATATATGGTGACGTCACCTAGCTCGCTATTCTCCTCATCATCGTAAAGACTTACATCTAGTAAAGCATGTGTGAAAGCTTGGACTTCGCCTTCCTCATGTTCATCATACTTATTTTTGTTCTCCAAATCATCAAGGAAACGTGATTTGTCATTGGTATCATCACCATCTTGTGAAGCCATTTCATGATCATTGTGGCCTTCTTGCACACTTGTATCCCCATTATCATGATTTTCCTATGAAGTCATTTCATCATCTTCATTATTTGGCTTATGACAACCCTCTCTCATCTCACCATTGTTATCTTGCATTAGAGAATTCATCCTCATGTCATCACCGTCATCTACTGCTAAGGAATTTCCTCTCATATCATCATCTAGAGTTGAAGAGTCTCTTCTTACATTATATAGACCTTTGGGGAGTTTGAGATCAATCAATTCAATATTTATATTTTCAATCCCAATCTCAAAATGTTCAAGACGAGTCTTAATTTGAAGTGCCTCGCCCAAGTCATAACGATCAGGGAAAGGTTACATAACATGAAGAGTAGACTTCAATGACCCAGCATCACTAAGAGTCTCTTGACTAGGCTCATGGTCGCCTAATGTTTCCTTAACTGGAGAATGGTTAGTATTTTCTAAGTCTTGTAGAGAAAGTATATAAAAGAGAATATAAGACAAATGTCTGAGCATCAAAAGTACTAAAGAATGAAACTTGTAAGCAATAAGGTGTTAAGGAATAATTATATTACCTTAAAGACACGAGTATGCTCAGCCTATCTAATGATAAGTGGAGAAGAATCGTTGCCTTGTGCCTTTACTTGTCCACTTTTGGAAGATTTCTCTTCATCTCAAGGAAGTCATAATTAAAACCAATGCTTGCGAGGAACTACTTTAGGTAACTTATACCTCACATCTACAGATGCATACCGCTTGAAATATTCTACACTGTCACTCCAATAGGTCATCCATCCATTGGAAATAACTCCAAGACCCTCTATAGAAGGAAAATACAACTGCCTCACCTTCGAGCGAATATCATTCAAACCAATAGGGTGTAAATCCTTATAGCATGTATCAAAGTCATCTATGATCTTTACTTGACTAAGGGCACCTTGATCACATCCTAACTGGCAAGTGACTCGATGGGGTGAGTATACAATGACCTTTTTCTCCAAATAGTGGCTAGTAATCCCTCCTAATCGTATAGTAAGGGAATAGCCCCGGGTATACACCACAATATAAACCCAATGTCGACAGTAGTAATTTTATCGCTAGCATTAATTAGAGTCACCAAATCCTTATACCCTAAAGGATAGAACCCTTCAAATCACTTATAGCCACTTATTTTCTTGTTGTATAGATGAAATACAAATTCACTCTCGCTTTTGAGGATCTTAAGTAAATTTGTTTCCACTTTTCCATCTACCTACACCTATGCTCAAGGCTCTAAAGGATTTGGCTTCTTTATCGATTTGATAAAATACCTCTTATAATGCTCACAGAATAATAGCTCCAAGAATACTAGATATACATGCGATACCACTATGTAATGCCCCTTCGAAAGTACTAAAGCCTTGTGATAAAGATCCAAGTGTCAATATAAAGAGCCTAAATAAAAAGGGCCTAAGGCAAAGTGCTCTCCACTAGCAATACAGATGGCTAGGTAAAAAAATTATAGGCTAACTCCATCTTCTAGCCCTCTAGGAAATACATAAAGAGTTATCCAGTAAGCTATGAACACCTCCAACTCATACCTACAGCAAAATGTATAAATTAAGAATAACTAACAACTTAAGCAAAAGCGCGTAGAACGATATTAAAAAAATAATATACAAAGATAAGGGAAACCGTGAAGTATGTAAATACTTACTCACACTAGAAGCAACGTCCCTCCTTCCTGGTTCTGTTTTCCTTAAAGAAATGCTTAAGCCATGTAGACCAAGTGGACCCTTTTCGACTGTTGATGGCTACTCTAAAGCCATCCTTTAAAGCCACTAGTATTTCCTAATCCTCTACAAACACTGAGGCTTCAGTAATATCAGTTGAACTAAAGTCACAAAATTGTAACAACATAAACACATCTTCTAAAGTTGGAATGATTTTGCCCTATAAAGTGATGAAAGTGTGAGTCTGAATACTTTAGCAGGAGATAATGTTCCTCCACAAATTCATATTGTTCGTTTTGCTAAAATTCAATTTTGAGCAGATAAGCACAGGAAAGTAAACATCAACTTTCATCAATCTATTGACATATCCCGAGTCTTTCAAGATGTGATTTACCCAATGATGCCATCTTTTTATAGGCCGACAAAGATAGAGGAATTGGTTTTCTAATAGTGGCAATTCTTTCCTTCTGTTTCTCAATTAAAGTATGCAACTTCCTCTGAAAGGTTTCCTTTCACCTAGCTTTAGTTCCTCCTTTATAAAGCGTAATAGGCCATTTGTACGTTGTTGCGTATATGTGTTTCATTTCTTCATTCGAACCTAAAAGCGGTCTTTTGAAACGATTGCATCTATCCACTTTTCTTGAGGCAAAATAATTTTAGGTAGACAACCTCGCGAATAAAAGAACTCATCACTCTTCTTCTTTTTCTTAGACTTGCTACTTTGTGACTTGCTTTTTTCGATATCTCTACCCATCTAGCGATTATCTTTCAAAGTGGTAGCAACACTATATGTGGTTCTTACCACTTACAGGAGGAGAAGAGAAATGAAGTGCCTAGATGGGTAAACTACCTACAACACATGGCAAATGAAGACAAGTTGATGCCATAACAAAAGGATTTAGCAAAATAAGGGCAAAAGCATTTATTATTTGTGAACATCAAGTTAATTCGTCAGATAAGATGAAATATACTTATTTATCAAGATTCAAGCGAGTTGCATTACATATGACACAATATCATGTTTAGAATTACTGTGCTTGAAATGCCTAAGCCTACTTAATATCTCATTGGTGGGATCTTGTTTCTTAAATAAAATAATTTGGAGCAGTGGAATAAGGACTCAAACAACAAAATAAAGGAAAGCCAAACATGAAGTGCATGAATACTTGAAAGAACGACATGTGAGCCTAAAAGATAATAGTAAGAATGAGACACTAAATACGAGTTCCTACAGCAAAACAAATTCAACGGAATTAATATATTATATATAAAGAAAAGTGCTGGATGTCAAAAGATTTTATCACATGGCTCGATCCCTCTCACTCGTGCCATGGAGAGATGAAGTCATCATTATTTGTTTGCCATCATGAGGCTTTATCATTCGTGGGATCCAATGGAGGAAACATTTGGTTTGATCATAATTATTTTATATTGAAACCATTACTAGGAAAGTGGAATTTGGACCTCGTACCGCGTCAACACTTTTAGGTGGTAGTAATGTTGTTTATTCAGCGAAATTCAGAGTCCTGCATTTGGAAAGAATGGGAAAGAAAATAGAAAGGTCTCTTATCTACACCTCAGAATTATGACCACAGAGAATTGATGGACCTAATACGCCTTCATTTAACTGGAAAAGTGCTTTAGTTTGCACAATTATTGCCTCTTGGAAAGAAGATAAAAGTGGGACACTCACCTTTATGCTTTTACAATTATACTCCTAATACAATGCCTGGAGGCAAAGAATAATAATGGTGAATTCTACTAATTGCGGAGAATATGCGGAATTCCAAAATATTCATGTAAATGATGCCTCGTAATGAATTCAAACCTCAGCTTCAATTGCTACTTGTCAATGCTGGCAAACACATTAAAAAAAAAAAAAAATTGCTACATGCCAATCTCTCTTGATCGTTTTCCCAGACTTAAGCTCTATATCTCATGTCCCCGTTACATTTCAAAAATTGCTCAATTAAAAAAAAAAAAAAAAAAAAGTGGTCGAAATTCCCCAACTGAAAAAAAATCAAAGTTTCTCTTACTTTGAAAATATTGAAATTTATCTCTCTGTCCTTCAATAACAGAGACACGATATACACCCTCCCCTCCACCTCGAAAAATCTAAAGCCCCTCCAATCTCGCAAACACAACGAATCCCTACTTTTCTCTCCCGTGTGTTGAATAAAAGATATGCAATCTAAAGCCAAATACTCTATTCCTCTAATCTGATAACCTCACACCTAGTTCATCAGACGAGCATACATGCAACTGCAAGTGACCCTTAAGTGATTGGTCAGCAAGGATGAAGGTGCTTTGACTTAACGTGGCTCCTTGTGAAATCAAAATGTGGACTAGCTGAATCTAATGTGTGTAATGGGCATGGATTGACTAACAATGTTGAAAAGAATATCTCTAGTGTGAATGCGCATTAAAGGTATTTGATGAAGTACCTAGGAAGTTTCTGGCCATGGTTGGGTTGTCTTAAATTAAGGAAAATTTGAAGTGTCTCGAAATGTCGAAAGTTGGTGGACTATGATATGGAATGTATTGCATGGACAGCTCGCATGGATTGTCCGATTTCAGCCCCTACTCCTTTTGGTTGCGTTTAGTCCATACCTTCGTGTGTTGGTGTGGGACCAGCGTATTGCAAGTTGAGAGCTAAAGAGGCTCCAATTGAAGGGTTGTATTATTTGAAATTCATCGAAAGCTTGAGCAAAGTGTTGTCAGAAGGAGAATATTTCTAGAAGGAACTGTAATTATGGGTCACGTAGCTTCGAAATGATGAATCCTAGTGAACATTACAATTGTTTGACTTTATGCCTCATAGAGAATCGGATTTGTAACAAACCATGAGGTACTACCAAGTTCCTCCTACCTCGAGTTCTTCAAGTGTGGCCCCGAGTCCACATATGGAGCCACTTCCTTCGGGATTCCAATAGCTCCACAACCTTCGAAACAAGTGACACCACTTCCTTTAGGTCTCCAAGTGGTTACCCCTGGCCTCGGCAACAAGCGAGTCACTTCCTTCGGTTCCCAAGTGACTTTGCTAAGCTTTCAACCATAGCTCCGAGTACCACCGACTTCAAACTCAGCTTTTGGGATATACAAAGCTGATGAAACTATGAAAGAAGAGATATACAAAGCTGATGAAACTATGAAAGAAGAAATATGTGTACTAATGAAGAATCACGAAAATAAAGAAAAAAAAAGAGAGAGAGAGAGAGAAAAAGAAGAAGAAGCAAGACACTTACCTGATGTTGGAATTGTGGGAGCTCCGAACCTGTATGACACGTACAAAATGAATGACGCGACGTCCTCTATTCTTGAAATCGTAGCCCGGTATCATCCTAAATTGTGGGATGCAAAAGGAGTTTCTATCAAATCTTTTTTATGAGGACAGCAAAAAGGAAAAAGTAAGGGATAGTTGTCAAAATGTTAATTGTTGAGCCTTAGTTTTTACCTTTTTAATTTTTTTTAAATTAAATTTTCTTTAAATTGATCAATATTAATTATTGACTAGTGTTTAAAGAAAACTAGATTTTTATATTTTGAAAAAGTTTTGAAGTCGTCACCTGACTAGAATTAAAAAAAAAAAAGTTAAGTTATAATTAATAGCCACTAGTCTTTCGATAAAAAGAAAAATCGATTTTGTTAAACAGTTTTTTAAAACAAAAAATCTGGATTCGAAGGTTGATTTTTAAACCCCCTACAAATATTATTAACTTTTCAATTTTAACCTTAATTTTAAAAGACAAAACTCAATTATTATTTATATCTTATTAGATCACCTAAGTAATTTAAACTAAAAAAGAAAATTAGATTTTTTTTTATTTTTATCGTCGTCTCGTATGTACCTACATACCCGCTATTCAAGATCAGACGTATGTAGTTTTTTTTGTAAAACTTTCATGGGTTAGTTGATTTTAATTTTTGAAAAATAGCCAAATCTATGTTTTTAGTTCAATTTTATTTAAGAAAATTTTTAAGAAAGAAGGTTCTAAATTGGACTTTTCCTTTATTTTTGAAAAAATTCCAAGTGTTTATTTTTTATTATTTTTGAAAACTTAATTCTTCTAAGCATTTTAAAAAAAATAATCTTTATTCCTTTCATTTTTTTTATTTTTTATTTATTTGTTACTTATTCTATTTTATCTATTTCTATTGAACTATAAGTAAATTAATAAAAAGCATGCCATTTTTTCCTTCTTTTTTTTTCTTTCTTTCTTTCTTCCCTTTCTCATTTTCTTTTTCCCTTTTTTATTTTTTTTATTTACAATTTGAGGAACAAATAAAAAATAAGGACTAAGGAAGAGAGCATAAGTAAAGTCAAGTCTTTAGGCTAAATCACAAGTCAAACTCGAACTTTGGGTTGAGTCGTACACAAGAAGATCAGCAACCACAAGGACGCGTTTGGGAAGAAACTAAGCTCCAATTCATTCGAAGAATCACGTTTTCATGCATTTCAGATTAGGGAATGTAAGGTTAGGGAAAATGCCATAGCCAAGAGATGGTGTTTGGCTAATTTTCAAGCTTGACTGTTGGTGGGGGGTGGTAACTTAGCTACGCAATGTGTTGTTGGAGCTTAAGGGGATGTCGATTAGTTTTTTTTCTATGGTGGTGAAGTTAGGCATAAGGTTGGCTGGAGCTTAGGTTGGTAGTTCGAGGGATCACGGCTAAAGAGAGAGAAAGAGAGGTGGACCGAATGGAAAGAGAGCGTAAGAGAGTTAATCGAGGGAGTGAGAAGGCTAGTAAGTGTTTTTTGGTATTGGAGAAGAAGAGAGGAGGATCTATTTATAATCTCTTAAGCTCCCGCAAGCTTAGTAAGTGCTTTAATAGTAAAATCAGCCATTAAAGCATATCTCGATCAACTTTCAATCTCAAGGAAAAAGGCTCGATTTTAGGTGTTTTCTGGTTACATATGATGAACATTTGCTCCTAATATCAAGTAGAAGCTTTCATAGTTGCCAAAATAGACTAAAGTTAACAGATGCGCAAAAAGCTTAAATCTCGAGTCATAATTTTTTCTGATTTTCATGTGATGTTTTAATCCCCTTTTAGAATGTACATGTACATAAAATGGGTATAATTTGATAGTACCCCATGTAAACTCCATGATTTCACCATTTTTTGGTGAAATCACGGATAGAAAGGATTTAAAAAATGCTTAGAAAAAGAAGCTATTGAGGAAGGAAATCACGGTAAAGGAGATGAAGTCAACATTCCTTGTTGATTGGGTTGCCCAATGAGATTATGCCACGTAGCGCTTTTGTATTAAGGCAAAAACAAAATGCACATAACGACTACGCTTAGAATCGATCCCCTAACCATCTATGCAAACACGAATGGCAAAGCCAACCGAGCTATTGGTTTTCCTCAGCATATATTTGCAATTCAATCAAATTTATCCAATTAAGTGCCTATGCCTTTACCTAAACTCTCACATAAACCAACTTTACTTTACGTGGCAACACGTGTTACATCTTGTGGTGACAAGTAGCGACACGTATCATATCACTTATCAGTACGTGACCATGGTGTGCACATGTATGTGACAGTGCCATGTATTTTGGATAAAAAAGTAAAAGGTAGTTTTTGTCTCTAATGAGATTTAAACCCCTGACCTCAAACTTAATGCAATGCCAAGTCCATATGTTTATTCGTTAGGCCGTTGGCCTGTGTCTTATAAATATGTATACATATAGATTAGGTCAGCCTAGATTAGATTTAAATCTAAGCTCAAATTCAACGACTCAACTTCTAAAACTAAAAAATCTACCCTAATAAAATGTTATTTTTTAAAATCTTCTATCTTTTTTTGTAATTTTTTCAATTTTTCTAACTTTTTTCAAATTTTATTTTCTATGCTTCTTTCTAGATTTCCTATTTTTGATATTTTTCCAAATTTCTTATTTTTTTGTGCTTTTTCTTATTCTTGTTTTTTTTTTGTATTTTTTTAAAACTTCTTATTTTTCTAAATTTCTTAATTTTTGGATTTTCTTTTAATTTCCTATTTTTTTTGTTTTTCCTAATTTAGAACCTATTGAGGAAAAATAAATAATAAAGTAAAATAAAGGAAGCAAAAATTGGGTGTTTACACCAATAGAGAAGGAGGAATAAAAGAATGATACCAAATATCCTCTTTGTCCTTAACTGTAACTAATTTTGCTTAGAGACGATTGCTAAGCTCATGGTGGAATTTAGCATATAATATGTTATTCTAATTCCTATTAGACGTATTTTCTTTAGGAAAGAGCTTTCAATTTTTCATGGAAAATGAAAATAGAACATTTTATTTCAAAATCAGGACTCACGAGGAAGATTAACTTCTACATTGTTTATTTGTTACACCAAAATGAAAATGTGGAAGCAAGATTTATCATCTTCTTTTCCTTTAGATCAGTGGGAACTATGGAGAAGTAAAAGGAATATAAACAAATAAATAATTATATATCTACAAGTGATGAATCATTTATGTCTAGACAAGCAAGTCAAGCCAAATTCAAGAAATTACATGGAACTTTGAAAGCAAAGTTGTAAAATGGAAAATGAAGCCATGATTTATAAAGTTCAAGAGACGGATTACTTATAAGGCATAGCAAAATGTCTACTCATAAATAATTTGATTACATTATAGTGATTTGAAGTACTTAAACAGAATAAGTGGATTGATGCAATCCATGCTCGTATGATATCAAAGACAATACAATTTGATTTAATTGAGGCAACATGTATAGTTAAATGGTGCTATGGTCATGCACCAAGGAGATAGAAGCGAATTAAGCTAGCCTAACTTAAAGAGATAAATGGTTTATGTGAATTAATTAAAGAAGGTGAATAGCCAATTTATAGGAATGTTGTCTACAAAAGGGGATTTACTTGGCAATATTGTCATGGCGGCAACATACTACTCAATTTATTCAAACTCTAAAGACACATTGATAGCAGTGTAGCTATCTCATAGTGTGCCTATGCCATGCAACACTCAACCTTCTAAAAAGCTTATTCAATGCCTAAACCCCTTCAATCCCATCAAAAGGACTTTAGTTTAAGGTGAAAATATAGAGGGCTGAATATGACTCATAGGCTTCAAGTTCAATAATGACATGGATTTGACTCTTTAAGCTGAGATAACAGGGCTTGAAAAGTCATGCCCATAAGAATTTAAGATGATGAAGGGAGATTTGACATGGTGGGTTTGGAGTAAGGCCTGTTGAATTAATCCGCCTAATCTAATCTTTCTTAGTTTGGCTCACATTGAAAGATAATAAAGCCTTTTATTTAGGCTTAAACCCGTAGAAATAGCCTACCCGATAACCATATATAAAAGGCTTAAATCCTAACCATTAATCAATATCATGATCCAACAAATTAAATCCACCCATTACCTCCTATAAATACCTCAATAATTTTATCATTTGGATAAGAGATAAATTCTAACACCGTTATTCTATTGGAATCCTGTCTCAAATATTAAACACTTAAACATCCTAAGAACACTACCCCGTTCTTCATCCATTGTGAAGTTTGATGCCATCGTATTCCTCTACCTATCACCTAACGTGTTAAAACCTACTAAGATTACTTACTCCTCTTCCCTATCCTACCTCACTTAATCATCCCATACATGTAAGTCAAATCATTTCCCTAGTCACGTATAGTACGATCTGACACCAGTATACACGTGACCCTTACGATTCGAACCCCTACATAATGTACAAGTTGAACAACATCTTTCTCTACACATGCTAACCCAAAAACTTCTCAACCCATAACCAACAAGAGCTACCTACTATAATTTACTAACTTACTGACTTATACAACAGTTACGCCCTAAGCTACTATATTGAAAAATTAAACTGCACCTTCTATAACACTCCAGCATCATGTATGCTCTCCCCCTCAAACCTTCAATCCAACCTTTATTGAATGACACCTAATCTGCACATATATATGGCAACTTATGCGCAAATAACAGCATAAATTCCGACCATCATGCTAAAACTTCCACACTCTACCCGAGCTACCCATAACCAACCCTCTATGGTAGTCCATAAGACTAACAGCACGTGAGCTAAAGCAAGCTCGACGCTTAAATAACTTCCCTTGCCAAGTTTTCATAGTTGCTTTCATGGAGCGAGTAGCAAGTCAAGCCCCTTATACGCTTAGTAAAGCTAATTCGAATTATAAAATCCTTGAGCTGCACTATCAATTACATATTATCATAGCAGCTCTAAGTGACAACATTGACCAGTTTATGCTTAAGCTCACACCATACAACAAGCTAATCATAGCCAAGTGAGATTAAGCTGTCAAGCACTGATTTGAGCTACCACTACTCCAAAGTCCGACAAGAGCTAGAAGCATTCCGAACTCATAGCAACTCTCCCATGCCTTAAATCCTAATAGAGACCACTTACGAGCTACACTTGCTACAGCAACTAAAAGAAAGCTCTAAGCAACAACAGAACCAAAACGGTGATAATTCCAAGCTTCAACCTCATGCTCTGAGCTAAACTTTATTTGCTTCAAACTAAATAAAACTCAATCCTAGCTACACAATACATTCCAACTTGCCATTGATGGCCAAACTCTGACCTGCCAGGGCAACTCTTGGACATTCTTGAATAGCTAGTGGACAATTGTAAACCTACTCCATAAATAGTGACAACTCCATGATACAATTGAAAATATAAGTTGCAATTAACAAAGACCAACAAGTTGTACTCTACTTGCCAAGCTTCGATAGATACTCAAGAGCTACAACTTACAATCATAGTCGAGCTATCTTAATGAATGGGCATTCAAGCTGCTCATCCAATTAGGTCAAGCTCTCTATCAAGTTAAAATTATGAGCTCTTTTTTTATCAATCAACAACTTACATGCTAAGCTACTCTAAGAGTAGAAATAGCTCTAAGCATGCTAATATGAGGAGACTAATACATGTCCAACCCTCTATGTATAGCAACGCCTTTCAACAATAGAGAACCAATTCGAGATGGATTCTCCCTTTCTCTTTTTCTTTTTGGTTGTCATGAATTTCCTTTACTATGTTTTCCATTGTCATTAAGATTGTTTTTACAATTCTTTCCCTTTGAGTTCAGTATTTTCTATTTTGTAATTGTCAAGCTAACATATAGCACGGAACTAATAATAGGCCTATCCAAGCAAGGTTGGATCAATCCCCACCTCTAAACCAATTAAGTGTTGATTTCTCACCCTTATAGGTACCCTTGCTAGTATAAACACCTAAGGAACTCTAGATCTAAGTGTTGACTTCTCACCCTCATGTATACCTTTACTAGTATAGACACTCAAAGAACTCTTAAACTAAGGTTGATTTCTCAACACCACCCATAACCGATGTCTCTATAGCCAAGGAACTCCCTGAACATGTATAGAAAAGGTATAATGTATTGCATTAAAAAACTAATGTGATACAATCATGTATTTATACACCAAGATGTCTGTATATCCTTAATAGATAGTGGAAAAGTGCTATTCTACTCTTGAATATAGAAAATACATTGAAATACATGTATATGTACATCAATATCCCCGTTCGATCTCAAGCTACGATAGTCAACGTAAGATCGGTGCAATGATCAATAAATTTTGCAGTGGAGACATTCTTCATAAGGATGTCAACTATCTTGTAACGGGTGAGAATGTAGCAAACAAAAACATAACTAATCATAACCAATTAGCAAACAAAGTGGTAATTAATATTTATATGTTTTGTGCAATCATATTGAATGGGGTTGTAAGATAAGTACACAACACCAAGATTGTCACAAAAAAGAGTGAGAGGTTACTGAATGGGAACTCCCACTTCACGAGTATGATTGTATATCTACGTAGATTTAGCAACTGCATAGGCCAAAGCACAGTGTTCAACCTTTATTGAGCTTCAAGAAACAATTTCTTGTTTCTTAGACCACCGAGAGATAGATTTTAGTCGAGAAATATAGCATAACTAGTTCTAGAATGAAGAGTATCAAGACAACTAGCCCAATCAACATCTATAAATGTGGTTAATGAGAGGCTGGATGTCTAAGTGATGGGCAAACGAACTGTGGTAATACCATAAAGGTATTGAAGCATACGCTTGGCTACTTGCATATGTTTGGTATTTGATTAATGCATAAATTAACTCAATTAGGTGACTACAAAATTGATATCTAGTCAAGTTATTATAAGGTATTATAAGGTACCTACAATTTCATGATAGGTGGTAAGGTTTGGTAAGGGAGGTAAACCATGGGTAGTGAGATGACTCTTAGGGGATAAAAAGTTTTTTATTGGTTTAAAGAGATGCATGTTGTGACGTTTGAGAAGATCGATTGCAAATTGTGACTAACTTAGATAGATACCCTGAAGAGTGCGACTAGTACGAACATCGAGGAAGAAATGAAGAACACCAAGATCCTTCATAGCAAATTGTCAAGACAAGTTGGAAATGAAGTGAAAAAGAAATTAAGCATTGTTCCTAGTAAAAATAATGTTAGCAACACAAAGCAGAAGGACAAGAGTGTCACAACTATAAGAATAGACAAACATGGATGTATTAGCCTTTGATACGAGTCCATAGATGAATATACAACCCAATATCACGCGTAACCAAGAGGTAGGTCTGAATCATAAGGTGGTATGAAGGATAAATGAGAGTCGAAGGTTAAGTAGGGGTTCCAATCACCAACAATGGGCATGACACACCAATGTCTCATACGAACTTGAGTTATACTTGATATGATGTACAATGTGGCTAATGATCACTCACCACTAGTCTACACTTAATGGGCTAGATAAGAGCAGTTCAAGAGTAAACAAAAGAACACTTAGCTTAAGAGAATATAAAAGTTCAGTGTATTCTTTACATGTTATTCTTATAGCTATTACAATTTGCAAGTATTTATAGTACCCAATTAAGTAAGTCCTAGGTTACAAGAAATTATAAAAAAAGATTCCTACTAACTAAGGAAAAAGGAAAATAATTTACAATGGTATCAATGAATCGTATAAAAGAATGTCCTTTATCAGAAAGGACAGTACGAATGTAAAAAAAAAAAAAAAAAGATAGCGCACATGCAGTTTGCTAATTTTATGGTCCTCATGATACTATTATCCAAGTAAGGGTGAATTCCAATCAAGTAAGGTCGACATCGGTAGTTTGGTAGCTCGAACAGTTGGGACTGGACAGGGGTTAACTCAAGAGGCAACTCATTTTCGAGTCGACCTCGAATGATTAGCTCTTAACAGTTGTTAGCTTGACCTTAGCACTGCTAAGGTTAGCTATATCCTCATTCAATGCTTGCATTAGGGTCTATTATGGAAGTATCGACTTAGCATATTGGCTGATCACCTCTGTAGTTTCCTAAATGATGTAGAGAGTGAAGTAGCTCGACAAGTTAGACTAAGAAATGCATTGCTCTTCGGCACTCAGCTCACCTCAAACAGCTTAGTGAGCCAATTAGGTAAGCCCACAAGCTCGGGAAAGCGTAATTAGTCTATGATCCCTATCATCCTCTCTATGTTATTTAAGATTTGGGATCAAATCTGGCTCAACCCCGGATGGCTTGTCCTTAAGAAGGTACAATTGGAGATCGACAATGTCGAAGGAGTCTGAGACTCTATATTCCTTAAGCAGTTCAATCTAGTAGGCATTAAGATTGATCTTTTCTAGCACCTTGAAAGGTCCGTCGGCCCTAGGAGACAACTTGCTCTTCCTCAAATTCGAGAATTGTTCCTTGCTAAGGAGGATCCAAGCCAAATCACCTAGTTAGAATTCTCTCCTTTTCTATCCTTGGCCTCTCCTCTCGAGCTTAGTAGTAGCTTAGCTTAATTGCTCCACCACCTTTTGGTACATAGCTCTAATGGCCTTAACCCTCTCTACAACCGGCAAGTCATCATCAGGTCTCGGTAAGGGAACCTGATCCATCGAAAGCTCAAGGTTAAACCCATAGGCTACCTTAAAGGGAGACTTGATCGTAATGTTATGGGTTGTCCTGTTGTAAGCAAATTTAATGATTAGCAAACACAGACCCAATCACTCATGTTCCGTCCAACAGTAACCCATAGTAAAGTTCCTACTGTTCTATTGATAACCTTGGTCTATTGATCGGTTTGTGGGTAACAGGACGTATTGTACAATAGCTTAGTTCCCATTCGTCTTCATAGTGTCCTCTATTAGTAGCTCATGAATTTCGAGTCTCTTTTCGAAACAATGGTCTTGGGAACACTGTGAAGCTTAATTATTTCTTGCAAGAAAAGAAAAGAGATAGTCGAAGCATCATTAGTTTTAGGACAAGGACCAAAATGTACCATCTTGCTAAATGATCCACGATCACCATGATGGAGTCCTTCCCTCCGAACATTCTTGGTAACCCTAACATGAAGTTCATACTTAACTCAAATTAAGGTTTGGTCGGGATGGGCAAAAGTAGAAAGTGTCCTTACTTAGCACAACTCTTCGCTTTTCGATAGGTCGCACACCTTTTCAATATAGATTGGACATCTCTCTTCATCCTTAGCCAAAAGAATCTGGATGAGAGTACCTCATGGGTTCGACGCTAACCAAAGTGTCCTATCAATCTACCCCTATACGCCTTGCGTACTAACAATTCTCTTTTAAAATAGGTCGAGATACACCATCTCCTATTTTTGAACAAGTATCTATCCTCCCTATAATAGTCATCCAAAGTCAATCCCTCCTCACACCAAGCATAAATAGGACCAAAGTAGATCCTTAGCATACAAATTCTTTATTGTTGAAAAACCAAGTAACCTTGTTTACAATTCGGTCTAGAGGACATGTCATCTCAATAAGGTGTCAGCTATTACGTCGTTCTTACTGTTCTTATATTTTACGACATAAGAAAATCCTTCCATGATCTCGACCCATTTGGCCTATCTTCGAGACAACTTCAATTTGCTCTTTAGATATCTTAATGATTTACGGTTAGTGTAGATCACAAATTCCCTGGGTAACAAATAGTATTGCCATACAGTTAAGGCTCAGATTAAGGAGTAGAACTCCTTGTCATAAACAAAATAGCTGAGTATAGCTCCTCGAAGTTTCTCGCTGAAGTAAGCAATAGGTTGGCTTTCTTGTGTCAACACAGTACCTATGCTTAGTCTAGACGCATCATACTCCACTTCAAAAACTTTATTAAAGCTCGACAAAGCTAAGACCAGGGCTGTAGTCAGCCTTTCTTTTACCTCCTTAGAACTCCTTTGCTCTTTCTCTCCCCATCTAAATTCAACATTTTTCTTTAGAAGTTCAATGAGTAGGGCCACAATCATACTAAAATTTCTTATAAACCTATAATAGAATGATGTCAAGCAATAGAAACTCCTTACGTTGGCCAAAGTGGTCGACACTGGCCATTCAATGATTGCTCTAATCTTCTCTTCATCAACTCATATGCCACCACCACTTACAAAAAATCCCAAGAATATCACTTCAGGTTAGCAAAAATCACACTTCTTCGAATTAGCGTAAAGCTATTTAGCTCAAAGTTTTGCAAAGACTCTTCGGAAATGTTGTTGGTGAGCCACCAAGTCGAGACTATACACCAAGATGTCGTCAAAATAAACTACGACAAACTGTCCTAATAAGCCTTGAGGCACATGATTCATCAAGTGCATAAATGTGTTAGGCACGTTGGATAGACCAAATGGCATTATAAGCTATTCATATAATCCATGGCATGTTTTGAATGCGGTCTTCTACTCATCACCTTCGCGCATTCGGATCCGATGGTATCCAGATTTGAGTTTAATCTTATAGAACACTCTTGCTCCACTTAATTCATCCAGCATGTCATCAAGCCTAGGTATGGCATACCTATACTTGATGGTGATTCAATTGATTGCTCGGTTGTCTACACACATTCTCCAAGACCCATCTAGGGGACTCTCGTACATACCCCTTCTTCAACAACTCATCTACTTGCTTCTGCAGCTTAGCAACCTGTTTAAGGTTCAACCTATAGGCAGGCTTGTTCGGCAATACGGCTCCTAACTGCAAGTCAATTGCATGTTCAACACCTTAGATGGGAGGCAGTCCTTCTAATAGCTCTTCTGGAAACAGATTGGCAAACTCTTCCAGTAATGTTTTCACTTCGGTAAGCTGCTCCCTCTCCTTGGACCTCATCTCTAATATCCTTCGAGCCAGTGGATAGGTTGATCCTTTAAGCTCCATTTCTCTTTTCAACTCGGCTCGAGTCATTACCAAAGCTTCTTTCTTCAGGGTTTAACTAAGTTAGGACTGCATGACCTTTACCTACTTGGTAGTCATAAGACTCAATTTCATCCTTCTGCCTTTATGTTCCACAAAACATGTATTCCTCCTTCCATCATATACTACAGCTCAATCAAACATCTGTGGTCATCCAAGTAAAATATGGGATACACTTATGGCAGCACTTCATCTTGATATTTACCAATACAAATTGGCACAGACACTTGTTTATTCACCTGTAGGGCTCCTTTATTACTAAGCCAATGAAGCTTATAAGGTTTTGGGTAGGGCTTAGTCGATAATTTCAATTACTAGACCATAAATGCAAAGGCTACATTGGTGCAACTCCCATTATCAACAATCAAGATGCACAATGACTCATTCACCTTACATCTAATGTGTAAGAGATTTTCTCTCTATTCGTCTTCGGGTATAGGACCGACACTCATTGTCCTCCTCAACATTAGAGTAGTCAGCATAAAGTTGCCTTCCTCACTATAGATAACTTCTTCCTCGAATGGCTTGGACTATCTATCCTCTTTCAACTCCTTTAGTTCCTCATCAGTACTGTCTACTTCAACAGTCAGCACCTCACCTTGATTCACCATAGGGTAGCTTAAATTGTATCATCAAGTGTCCTAATATTCATGGTTTTTAAGATATCTCTTCTCTCATATTTTAATCCACCAATGAATCGAGATACAGTTCGGTCTTTTGGCTTGTTGACTTCGCATTAAATCATCAACATCTGGAATTCCTTGACATAAGCTTTAACAATCAATCCTCTTTGCTTCAGTTCTTGCAACCTTTTGAAAGCATCCTACAGATAGTAGCTCAGCACAAACCTTCTCCTTATGACCCTCTTCATTTCATCCCAACTCTTAATTTCTCATTCCCCTTCACTTCATTAGGTAGCTTACAAGTTTTTCCACTACAGGGCAATGTAACCAGTAAACTCTTGCATAGCAAGTCTAACTTTTGCATTATTTGGGACTTCGTAGCATTAAAATTGCTTCTTAATTTTATCTACCCAAACTAGGTAATCCTTAGTATCTCCACTTTTAGAGAAGCTTAGAATACACATCTTCAACCCTTTAACCCTAGGGGCTTGTACATTCCTTTCTTCAGGTTCATAATACTCCTCCGCTTTGTCTTCCCCTTCCTCTTCTTCTTCAACTTCTTTGAGTGATAACCTATGCCTAGTAGCTTTACCTATTCCTCCAATCTGAGGTGGTTAAACATTAGCTTGTCAAACTGACCATTGCTTAACTTTTGTTGCTCACGTCCTCTAGTTAGGCTATTTCTAGCTCATTGTTTATCTTCTTAGATAACAGTTACCAAACTAGTTATCAAATTGGTAAGCCTATCCAAGCAATTACCCACCAACTGAGGTATGAAGCTTCCTTCTTGCCTTTAACCATGTCAAGCACCACTTTCTTGGTTTTAAACACTTGAATCTAACATTATTGGTTAAACTCACAAAATTGATGTTTAAAAATACCACTCAAAGTCCTTTTTGCAAATAACAACAGTAAAACAGTAATTAATGCTCCCAGAACTACGTATAGTAAACAAGCCGATAACCACTCTATTTTTACATATAAAAAACAGGGGAAAACAGAACACCAAATGTCTTCAACACTATTCACCTACTAAACTACTAATGTTAACAGAAACCTCAAACACATAAAACCAATAGCAAATTACTTAAAGAAAAAGGTAGCAGATGCTAGCCTTCAAACGTAATTTAGGCTCTAATACCGGGATGATACGAGTTCATAGATGAACACACGAGCCTAATATCACACATAACCAAGGGATAGGTTCTGACCGTAAGATGGTCTAAAGGATAAATGAAATTTGAAGGTTAAGTAAGGGTTCTTGTATACCGATGATGGATATGATACACCAATGCCTCACATGAGCTCGGGTCACACTTGATATGATGCACAAGTATGGTCAGAGGTCACTTGCCACTGGTCTATGCTCAATGGGCTAGATAAGAGTAGCTCAAGAGTAAGCAAAAGAACACTTAGCTCAAAAGAATGTAAAAGTTCAATATATTCTCTATATGTTGTTACTACGACTATTACAATTTGTAAGTATTTATAATACCCAATTAGGATAAGTCCTAGGTTATAGGAAATTATAGAAAAGGATCTTTACTAGCTAAGGAAAAAGGGGAATAATTTATAGGGGTATCAATGTAATCGTGTAAAAGAATGTCCTTTGTTAGAAATGATAGTACAGATGTTAGGAAAAGTATAGCGTGCACGCAATTTGCTAATTCTGTGGTCCCTATGATACTGTTATCTAAGTAGGGGCAAATTCTAATCAGGTAAGGTCTGCATCGATAGTTCAGTAGCTTGGACAGTTAGGACTAGATCGGGGTTAACTTAGAGGGTAACTCATTTTTTAGTCGGCCTTGAATGATCGGCTCTTGATAGTTGTTAGCTCAACCTTGGCACTTCTAAGGTTAGCTATATCCTGATTCGATACTTGGACTAAGGTCTATTGTAGTGGGGTCAGCTCGACATGTTGGTTGATTACTTCGACAGCTTCCTGAATGACATAAAGAGCAAAGTAGCTCGATAAGTTGGATTGAGAAATGCATAGCTCCTCAACACTTAACTCATCTTGAATAGCTTGGCAAGCCAACTAGGCAAGCTCATGAGCTTGGGAGAGCGTAATTAGTCCGTAATCCTTATCAACCTTGCTTTGTTTAAACCTAATCTATATGAGGAAACTACTAAACCTAAAGAACCAAGTGTGTGGTGATTGTATAAGAACGTAGAGTGATTTTTAAAGTTTATAAACATGATTTTGATACCAAGGATGAACAAACCTAGGGGTTATTTCATGAAAATAGTTTCACTAAGATGATCATGGAGGAAGGGATTTTTAACGTCTAGTTGACGGATGACCTAATTAGAGGAGACTATGTGAGAAAGAATAAAGCAAATGGTAGCGGGTTTGGCAACTAGGCTAAAAGTTTTGGGATAGTCAATACCTTCCCTTTGTGAAAAACCTTGCATAACAAGGTATGCTTTATTCCATTCAATCTTTCCCTTTGCATTTTACTTAATATGAAATTTCTAAGTACTACTAACAACATTTTTAGTAAGGTGTGGTGCTACTAAAATCCAAATTTTTTTTTTGAGAAGAGAGTCAAACTCTTCCTCCATTATAATAGACCAAGCAAGGTGGCGTAAGGACTCAATATAGTGTGTAGGTTCGAAGTAAGTGGTTTAAGTGTAGAGGTTGAGGATTTGTTTAGGTTTGTTTATGCTAGACTTGGATCAAGTGATCACGGAATGAGCTATTTTTAGGAGAGGTTGTTGTTCTGGTGAAGGGGTGATGTGTCTAAGGTGTTTTCTCTAATAAACTTGAGTGATAGGTGGGGATGTAGAGCTGAAGAGGATAAAGTAGGTGAAATGATTGAGGAGGTAGTAGGAACTGTAGGTGGTGGAAAAGAGGAGACTATAGTAGCAATAGGGAACTTGAGGTAAGGAGTTTGTGATGGTGAGGATTATTATAAGGTAGGAGGGGTGGCTTTGGGCAATATTATGATATAAGTGAAGGATGGAGCAATGGGTTGCTTCAACGCACTATCCTTGGGTGGTGTAATGAGAGTGGTGTATGGAAAGATGGATTGATGGAAGACCACTTGTTAGCTTATGTGGATACATCTTAATAAAGGGGTCAAGATGGTGATATCCTTTATATTGAGCAGAGTAACAAGGATTACACAGGGTACAGATTGTAGGGATAGTTTGTATAGTGCCATTAGGGTGGTGTTTGGGTAGCAAAGATAGCCAAATGTACATAGGAATGTATAGTCAGGGGGTATGTTATGCAACAATTTAAGAGGTGACTTGTGCTCCAAGGTGTCAAAAGGTAGTCTATTTATAGTGTAAACTATTGAGAGAGTAGCATCAGCCTAGAAACTAGAGGGTAAGTTAGCATGTAGTCGAATAATGTGGGTAAGACAATGATATGGCAATGTTTATGTTCTGCAATGCCATTTTGCCATAGCATATGGGAATGAGATAAGTGAAGTTTTACGCTAGTTTCTTTAAGATATGTGATGAAGGCATAGTTTACATATTCACCACCACCATTGCTATGAAAAATTTTAATGCAAGCAAAAAAAAATAATTTTCAACAAGAGATTTGAACTGTTCAAAAGTAGGAAAGAACTTTTGATTTATTATGCATAGGAAATATCCACAAATACCGAGTACAGTCATCAACAAAAACAACATAGTATTGAAATCCTATATTTAATCTAATCGGCGATTACCATACATCAAAGTAAATAATCTCTAAAGGATGCTGTGCTTAGTGGGGTGATAATAAGAATGGAAGGTACATAGATTTTCCGATGCTACAAGACTAACAATGCTTAAATGATGGAAAGCTAAGCTTGATAAGAAGACGCTAACTATAAACAAGGTGATGTAGGACTTCATGATAGGGATGGCATAGTCAAAAGTGACAAACATCATTGGAGATAGTAGACGCAACAAGACACTAAGGAGAACTAACAATAGATAAACGGACTAGATAAAGTAGACTCTTAATGTGCTAATGAAGGAGTACCTAACCCTTGGTCAAGTCTGAACACAGAAAGAAGAGTTGTCAAATTTGATACTACAGTTGTTATCATGACATAATTTAAGGACAAACAGAAGATACAAGATGTGTAAGATATTTATAAGTTGAAGGTGGGAGCTATGAATGTGAATAGTAAGGTCACCAATGTGAGCAATAACCATAGATGTACCATTACCTAAAGTAACTTGATCAAAACCAATGTATGGCGTCAAATTTGAGAGAATACTTGTATTGAATATCATGTAGTAGATTGCACTAGAGTTAGGATACTAAATAGCTTCATTTGTTTCACCAAGTGATAGTACCACAAAAGATTTTGGAATGTTAGAATAGGCATCGTTAAATCAGTGATAACACTAGATGGCTAAGTACCAAGTCATTCACATATTTGACAAATGAGAGAATGAGCCAGAAGATGAGGCAATGGAGGCAAGGCAGCAAGCTGGACGAGTAGGAAGCTGAGAGGTGGAGTCCAGTTGCTAAGTCTAATAGCGCTCAACACAAGAGTCATAGTTCAAAGAGTGATGCCTCTTAGTTTCAGACCTATAATGACTATAGCCTTGATGCTTAGAGGGAGTCAAGGTTGTTTAAGTGTAAAGTGTTGTGGGAATTGTAGTAGATGATTCATTAGTAACTTAACATTTAAACCATTGTTCTTGAGTTATCAATTTTCCGCGGACTTGGTCAAATGTTAAGGAAATAGGCATACGAGTCAGAGTTGTAACTAGCATGTCATAGTCCCTTGGGAGACCATGTAAGGCATAAGAAATAAGATTAGTAGAGTTAAGAGGTCGACCTATAGAGGTGAGTTGATTGGTAATGGACTTGAGCTCACAAAGATACTCTGTCATGATGTTGTTGTTCATGAGAAGGGAAAGGAGGCACTGCTTGAGTCACATCTCTCTCGCTATGGAATTTTCCAAGAAGCACTGATGGAGTGCTTTCCAAATATCATAAGAAAGCAAGATATCATGGACCTCAACGAGAATATCAATTGAAATAGTAACAAGGAGCATTGTTCACATAAAATGATTTGTACAAAGCCACGTTTTATAGGTAGGGTTAGTAATGGGTGAAGGGCTTGAAAAGATAATAATGTAGGTTGAAGGTGTTAAAACAGTTCCATTAACATAGCAATACAAATCAAAGGAGATTAGAAAGGAGATCATGAGTGAGAGCTAGAGTTCATGGTTGTCGAATGAGAGTTTAATCGATACAACGGTGGTAATATTTGTGGAGGAAATAGTGTATAAGTTTGTTGGTCCCATATAAGATATCAAGATGAGGGGTTAATTGATATCTTTAAACTTTTGAAAACTTTTCAATACAAAAATAAGATTACCCCTCTTAATAACTTAATTTGGTAAATAATGATAATTCAATAATCCAACACACAACAATTAATAAAACAAATTAAAAGAGTAGGGAAGGAGAATATTAGGTAGAGATTTTATAGAGCTTCGACCTTCTGCCTACTGCTCTCTTTTAGCTCCATTACTAAGGACTCAATCTAGTTTATTGATGCCATTTCACTTGATCCACTAAATCAAATCACAAACAAATTACAAGCATTCGTTACAATGACTTTTCAACACTCCACTCTACCTATCTAGCCTCTCTACAATCTAGATTAATATAGATCTACAAATTACAAACTATCTTTTCTCTACAATAAAGTATAAAGATTACAAGTAATAACAAAAATACAAGTCTCAAATAATTTTGCACTTAAAAGAAATAACACTTGTTGTAGAACTTTGGTCCGATGCAACTCTTTAAAGAAGTATCTGAAGAACTTTCTAAAGCTTTTTAGAAGATAATAACTTATCAAGAATTTTTTGTGCAACAATAGTATTTCTTTATAGTTGTATATGATGTTTTGAATCCTTCTTCCTTTTATATTGAGTTTTTCCAATGGCTAAAAATCTGAAGATTATCTTTACTTCCATAATTATCCAACCGTTAGTTATTAAAGATAATTCCTTGGATATTTTTAGACAGTATCTCGATCTTTTGAATTTAAAAAACAACTCTCCTTATCTTTTTAGATCAAATATTCTTCAATACACAATTACCAAATAAGCTTCTGATTTGAATTTAAAAAGATCTACTCAACTTCCGGATAAGCCTCATGTTAAAAAATTTAAAACTCCACAAAATCTGAATCAACCTTATCCTTATCCATTCTTGTACATATCTTAATTTATCCATATATCTTTTCGCTTAAAAATAATCCCCCAAGATCTTGATTCCATCTTACATGAAACGGGATTAAACGTATTTTCCTAATATACTTAATCTAGCAGAGCTAAGCCTTGATTAATATAAATTTGATTTAAAGTTGTTTTCAATGTCATACTTCCAGACTTACTTTCTGAACAACCCTCTGAAGAATATCAACCTTTTGTTTTTAAAGTTTCTGAATAAGTTTCTAAAGTACTATACCAATTCTTCTTATAAAAGCTTTTGAAATACTTTACGAAAATTTTCCAGACTAGTCTATATTTAATCAATTCAAACCTTCTAAATACCTGCACACTTGTTAATTCATTAGTGTTCTTCTCTCTTTATTATTATCAAAATCCATAACCATGAGAGATATATAACATGGTTGTTGTCAAGTAATGGTGTAGGTAATGGGGAATGGGAGAGGGAAGTCAGAGCTATAGGATTATAGTAAGGGATGAGGTTGGGTTGTAGAGTTAAGGATTATGGCATATGGCGTATAGATGAAGAAGAGAGAGGGTCAAAGGGATGGGAGAAAAAGAAGGGGGAACATGTGTCAGGACCCTAAAGGGGGTTGAGTAGGATTACCTAAAATTTTTATATCATGTGTGCACCCATGATACGAAAATCACCTTATAAGTTAAAGATTGCAAAACTCTAAATAATTTATCACTAGGGTTTCTAAATTGTTAATTAATTGACATCTTGTAAAATATAAATAACTATAGATATTCAATATTCCACAGTTTGTCAAAACTACAGAGAATCAATATCCCTTACCAAATGATAAGATCAAGTAATATAGACTTAAAATCCAAACTTAATAAGGTTGAAAAATCTAAATACATAAGTGGTAATTACATTTAAAGTTTCACATGAACTAAACAATCTTTCTCTAATTCCAACCTCTAAAATGTTTCAGTACTTGCACTCAACACTCGACTCTTAACCTATATTCGATTATCTATCAACTTGCAAAAGAAAAATTATTAAGAAGTAAGCTACAAGAGCTTAGTGAGTTACCCCTTATACTATATTGGCAAGCAAGTTATCAAACAAATTATTACAATCATATGAATACATGTATATGCAGAATGCTAAACAATATATGCAATTGACCAGTGCTGCATATAACATCGGATTTTAACGCCTTCTAAGATAAGGGTTGGAGATACATTGGCACCAATCACAACCGAGCTCTGGCACCTAGGTTTTTAACCATAAATTTAGATTTCGTATTTCATGAAAAACATTTCCATTTCTAAGAAATCTAATAGTATACCAAAATCCCAAGTCTAGTGATGAGATGTCCCGCGTAGTCCACACTCACACCTTACAATGGAGGTCTTTAGACTTGACCCTTAGCCAGACAATTGGAGTCTCCAGCACCTAGTAAGCCTGTGGGCTAAGGTAAGATCATATTTTATGAGTGCACCATACTAAACAATTTAATTCAATGTACATAAACAACCCCCGCATGGCCTCTCTTTACCTCCGCGTAAAGTGATGGCTAGAATAAGAAATGCAATGCATGGTTAATGTATGACTTATATTAATTTAAGATAAACTAAGTATAATTAAGTCAAATTATGTGGCGATCAATCAATATCAGCAAACCATCCAAATCATGTAACAATCAATCATACAATCAAACCTCAATTATCGTATTTAATAATATTTTTCATAATAATCAATAAGTATCAAGCACATGCATATCCCAAATCCCCACGCATCAAGTTATTACCATTTAATTTAAGTGCACTAACTACAAACACAAAATAAGTATAAAGTCATCGGGAGTACTCACTTGGCCTTAACATTTCTCATGCTTATCATAATAATGAATCGGAAGATCTAAACCCTTGTCGAGATCACCTAATCATTACAAGATAAAGACGATAATAAGTAATTGAATTAATTAATGGTTCTAGACATCTATCTACAAAATTTTACTTAGGTTACTATCAGTTTTTATCTGATTGAACCACATCACTAATCATATGTAACTTTTTCATTCTGTTTTCGATATTTGCGAACTTATAATCATTTTCGAACATACGTTTACACGGTAATGTCCGTTTTGGACGTTAATACCCGTATTTTACTATATGGATTAGATTTATTGAAATTTTAACTATTGAAGCTTAAATATTCTTATTACTTATATTTATATCCTATTTTAGTACTCATACATATACAAAGCCATATTCTTATTACATCATGAAAAATATCAAAATTCTCATAATCAGTTCCACTTCATGTATGCACTACTATAGCATCAGATAAAAAAAAAAAGAAAACTAGAAGATACTATAATATAGATTATCTTAATTCATTTACTATAATAAATTTAAGCCAAATTTTATACAAAATTTCATAACAAATAGAATTTGACCTCAATCAATTGTAGGAAAAATTCTATGATCTTAGAAAAAATACTATAAAATTCAAATCAACTTATTATTACAAAAAGAACTTCCTATCTTGGTGGTAAAATTACATTTATATCTTCGAAAAAGCAAATAATTATCCAATTAATTATATCAATCAATAAAATCAATTCTAATCACTTCTCATGTCATTAAAACACTATAAAAATCATCTCGACTCAAATTCTCTAATTAATTTGCTAAAAATAATTTATTTTCTATAAATCCCAAATTATATAGTTTTTGTTAACAAAAATAAAATATAAAGTATACATCTAAATTTCTACAAATCATTTTGTTGGTGTAAGATAGATATAATAGAAAGTTTATAGTAAATTATTTAGCTAAAAAAAACATAGTTTGAATATTTATAAATTTATTCAAAATTTGTAGAAACAAAATAGATTATTAAGGATATTGATAGAGGTTTTCTCTTAAGGACAAGATCAACTTGAACAGGATGGTGTCTGACCTACTACATGAATATATCCTTTTCCTTCACTATTCTTAACCTCTTTTAGGTTTCACCAAGTATGTAGGCTAACTTAAGAAGATCGTCTAAGTAACTGCCATTATGTAGAAGAACCTGACCAGATTAGATTAGGATGACCCCATTTAGCTTAGAATAACTACTTATAGATAGAACTTTGACCTAGTCAACCCTAGAAGGTTCAAATTCTAAACCAGGTGCGAATAGTTAGACTTTTTGTTTATATAACCACCCATTAGTTGTCATCACATCAACTATGTTCCCAAAAAAGTAGGAAGTGGTTCTAAATTCAAATTAAGTGCACATGTTAAGTTTTGGAGCCAATGGTTACTAAATTTAAGCTGACCTATAGCTATAAAAGGAGGTTAGAGCCTAGGCAACAAGTATTCTAGATACTCTTATGCTTTCTTCTAACTCTCTACTCTCTTCTTAAACGTTTAACTTACCGAAATATTGGAGTATGCATACTAAAGTCGCCCCAAAACCCCCTTTAGCCTTAATTCTTTTTGTTTTGCAGAGCAAACATAAGTAAAGTATCCAAGTCACCCTTCACCCTAATTTTGAGTAGGAACAATTGGCGGCATTTGTTTCTAAAATGCCCACTATAGCTAAAACTAAGTCAAAAGATATTAACATTCTAGGGGGAGAATAAGGCCCCTCAAGCAAATAAGAAGAGCAATCACTACAATACCATGCCCCTGAGGTGCATCAAGTTGAAATTTACAACCAAATATCTCATAATAAAGAAAAAGAGCATAGTGGTTCACGTATAGCACAATTAGAGGCTCTATGTGCTAAGTTTACAAAAGAGCTCAAAGAAGTTCAAGTCAATAATAGAGAGTTATGTCAGAGACTTAATGAGAGGGATGCTACCTCTTCTTCTGCTCATTCTCTACAATAAGTTAGGCGAGAAGCTAATCCAATTACTGAAGATGAAGCCCTAGCAACTATGAGGAAAGGCTCCCATGATAGATGAGGATGACCCATAGAAAAGACAAGAGCCATAGGTAAGAGAGAACTACTAGTAGACCCCATTGCATGCTCTTACTGCACCGCATGTATAAACTCCTATAGGAAGAAGGATTGAGCATGTAATTGCTCGTTACCACAAAGAGCTATAATAGATATGAGTTTATAGGATCTAGAAGACTACATTAAGAAGTTGACCGTAGAAGGAGCTTCTAAGAAGGAGGTTGATGTAAAGGGCAGAAAAGCAAGTCCCTTCATATAGGGTATAGTAGACAAGGTCTTACCATTAAGTGTTCGACTGCCTCAATTTGACATTTATAATGGAAAAAAGGACCTAGATGACCACTTAGATACATTTCAAACATTGAAAGAACTTTACAGTTTGTTCGATGCCATTGCATACATGGTCTTCCCATCTACTTTGAGGAAGTCCACTAGCAATTGGTTTAATTCATTGAAGGTAGTCTCTATGTCTTCCTTCAACCAACTAACTAATGAATTTTGCCAATATTACTTGGCCAATAAACCTCTAGCTAAGGACTCCTCACTCCTAATCTTAATTAGATAGAAATAAGGAGAGTCGATCGGGGATTACGTTCATAGATTCAACCAATCGATGATCACTAATTGTGATAAAAGTACGATACTACATGCCATCTATAGAGGAGTCAGGGAAGATTTAGATTTCTTCAAGTCCATTACTAAGCACCCTTCAACCTCTTTGGATGACTTTACCAAAAGGTTAGAAAAGTTCATTTGTCAGGAAGACTAGATGCAAGCTAGAAGAGAGTTGAAGAGAGATAAGCATAAGAAGAGGTCAAAAAAAGATAAAGGATTTGCGAAGGATAGGTTGGAAGGAATTTTGATACTCGCGGTAAGCTCAACCAACCTCTTAGGGATCGTAAGAGGCCTATTCTAACCTTTATTAAGTACACCCCCTTCAATTGACCTACGTTAAATAATTTGATAAAGTTGCACTACTAAGGTTTCTTGGCTTAGCCAAAAAGGATGAAGAATAACCCTGTAAGGAAGAACTCTAACAAGTACTAAGATTTCCATAAAGATTGAGGTCATCATACTAATGAGTATATACATTTGAAAAATGTACTTGAGGATGCTATTCAAAGGGGATACTTAAGGAAGTTTGTAGCTAACAGAGAGGAGCACATTATTGAGCAACCTAAATAGAGGAGGAAAATTGAATAGCAACCGCAAAATGTAGAGGCAACCTAACAATCAGGAATTAGTAGTGCAAAACAATGAAAGAGTGGATAACCGAGCTCCCAAAGGTGCTATTAATGTGATCTTTGGTGGACCAACAGGAGAAAGTGCTTTGTCTTCAATGAGCTCGTGGGACATGCAAGAAGATCATGTACTGAATTTAAGAAGAAAGAGGCACGGGATTGATGATATGATCGTATTTTCGAAAAAGAACTTGCAAGGAGTTCGGTTCCCTCATGATGATCCCCTAGTCATTACGACTTGGGTGATTGATTTGAAGGTTAAGAAGGTAGTGATGAATACAAGGAGCTCAATGATATCATTTTCAAGCACGAATTTGATTAAATGCAACTTAAGTTTAAAAATATTAATATGCAACCATATAAATACAATCTATATGGGTTCAACAACCAACCAATTATGGTATAAAGAGTGGTCACCTTGACCTTGTAGATTGGTGACGATGAGAACGTAACTAAAAAGGAAATTGATTTCATGGTAATGGACTGCCCTTTGCCTTATAATGGCATAATGGGCCTATTGATGGCCAAATTTCATTTATTCGGCCACTTGGCTACTGATAGGCCGAGTAACTCCATTCTTAACTAACGCTGAGTAACACGAATCCGTATCTGGCTTGAATTCAAAGAGAGTGGTGTGAACAGTTATTGCTTAGTACAATTATAGTACATAACTGCCCATTATCCTTATATTTTAGGAATATACCTAATCAAGAGGCCTCTACATATCTCGATAATCACTTCGTTAACTACTATTTCAGACACAACACTGGCCTATAAATAGGAAGAAGAAACACTGTAAGGGTCTCTGATAATCCTCTACTACTTACTTAGTCTATTCTTACACTTGTTTTTTGACTTAGGCATTAGAGTAGCCACACTAAATTGGCTCGGTACCAAAAGTTTTTTCTTTCTTTGTAAGAAAAAAGTTCCACCCCAAAACGACTTAACAACATTTAGTGTCGTCTATATTTTCTCACCCATCTACATGTTAAGAACTAGATTAACTAAGAGTGCATTTGCTGGTACTTTGTCCCACCACCTTGAGGGGGAAAGCAAGCATATTGATAAGCAACATTTGGTTAAGTTGGAGCAGCTTTGCCTTAACTTGACTAAAGAAAACTAGGAATTAAGCAAAAAACATGAAGAGATTCTTAATCACCTTCATAGTAATGCCTACCCAAATCAACACAAGGAGCACAATGATCACAGCCTTGAGAATAGTGATGACTTAATCTATTCACTCAAATTGTCAAAAAAGCAAGCCGAAGTTATAATCAAACCTTCAGTTTTTGTGCTCAAGAAAGTTGACAAGGGTAAGCAACCGCAGTAAGTGCGCTATACTAGACCTTCATATTTTAGCACCCTTACTATAACGAGTAAACAATTCCAAATTAAGAAGAGCCCTTTCATTCTTGAGATTTTGGAGGAGACTATACTACGGCACATCAAGTTGCCATAGTTTGAAACTTATGATAAAACGAAAGATCCTAAGGATCATTTAGAGTACTATTGTACTTTGGCCAAGTTACATGGCTTAAGTGATGTCATAGCCTACCAAGCTTTTCCCTTGACATGGAGGAATGTGGCAAGTACATAGTTGAAACACTTGAAGTCAAACACAGTTTCGTGTATCAAAGAACTAGCAGATGTGTTTCTTTAGCACGTAAGTAAGCTTCCTATTAAGGATTCTTTAGTCCTTAACGTAATAAAATAAAGATCGAACTAGTCTATTAGAGATTATCTAGCTAGGTTTATGGCTAAGATGGTCTAAATTCTAGAATTGAACATGAGTATAGCCCTCAATGTTATCATTGATGGAGTCAAGCCCTACGGAGACTTTTTTAAGTCTTTTGCTAAGAATAAGTTGAAAACTTTTGCTGAGTTCAAAGCCAAGGCCACATCCTACATCCTACAAGAAGACAATATAATGGCTCAATAAGAAGCCAGTCAAAATAGAGGAGACAAGAAAAATAACAAGAGGAGAAGTGCAAAAGATTGACTTAGGATAGATGACAATCAAAGTCCCAATCCTAAGAGAAAGAGACCATGAATTATGACATATTCGTCCCATACGTCAGTTAATCGTCCAATTTTGAATATATTAATGGGGGTATATGGGTAGAGAGGCGTATTGCAATAGCCAAAGAGGATGAGTGGAAACCCTTCAAGGTGAAATTCCAATAAATATTGCGATTTTCATCACGACAAAGGCCATAACATAGACGAATGTATCCAACTCAAAAATGCGATCGAAGATGTAATCCAATGAGGACACTTGCACAAGTTTCTCAAGCATTATGCCAAGAATATTGAGTTACCATCCTAAAGGAGACGTGAAGACCAGGAGAATATCACTCGACCAGCTATTGTCGAGAAAGATGCAAGCCACTAGAATACTAATAGAGCACCTAATGGGATAATCAATACTATTGTTGGAGGACCTCCTACTATCGGCTGGTCAAGCTCTTTGAGTTTGACTAACGCCATAAATTATGTTTGCAATATTCAGGGCAAGAAAGTCAAAATTGATAATATGATTTCTTTTATAGAGGAAGATTTTGAAGGCATCTAAAGGCCATATGATGACACACTTATCATTAATGTGAAGATTGCTAACTTTGAGGTCAAGAAAATTCTCGTTGACACTAAAAGTTCAACAAATATTATTTTTCAGCGTACTTTTGATCATATGAGACCCAAGATCAAAGCACAATTGAGAACTTACAACTATAATTTGTATACCTTCGGCAATCAACCAGTTCGAGTAACTAGAGTAATCTCTTTACCCATTCAAATTGGAGACAACAAGCATGTTGCAAAAGATAAAGTGGATTTTCTTGTTGTCAAATGTTGGTCCCCATACAATATGATCATGGGTCAATCGTATCAACACTTATTCGGCCTCGTCCCTTCAACTGTTCATCTCAAAGCTAAATTCCCCACTCCCATGGAAGCTGGTGTATGTAAAGGGGATCAACTATTAGTAAGGTCTTTGTACATGAGGGCTTTAAGGCGTAAAGAAGTTTTTCAAGTAGAAACTTGTCCAAAAGGAAAGTCAATCGACATAGACATTGCCGAGAATGAAACAAAGGAAATTTCTTTGGGAAGTGACCTGGAAAAACAACCAAGATAGGGAAACCCTTGTTGCCACACATTCGTCAAAGTTTAATAAACTTCTTGTAGGACAATGCCGATATATTTGCATAGTCCTCTTCAGACATGCTGGGTATCCCTAGAAACGTTATAGTAAATAAACTCTAGATTGATCTAAGTGTGAAAATGATCCAACAAAATAAAAAACATTTTGCCCCTAAGAGGTAAGTGGCCATAGAAGAAGAAGCTCAAAAAATCTTAAAGGTGGGATTTATTGGAGAAGAGCCTTATTTGACTTTGCTAGCCAACTATGTACTAGTCAAGAAGTCTAACACCAAATGGAACATATGCATTGACTTCACGGATCTTAACAAGGTCTGTCCTAAGGATTGTTTTCCACTGTCAAAAATTGATTAGATGGTTCATTCAACCGCTAGACATGCATTGCTTTATTTTATAAATGCTTTTTTTAAGCTATAACCAAATCAAGATAGACAATGAAGACAAAGTTCACACATCATTCGTCACTAATTTCGGGACATATTGTTATACAATAATGCCCTTCAAGCTGAAAAACGCTAGTGTAACCTATCAAAGGCTTGTCACTATGATGTTCAAACCCTAGATCCATCAAAATGTCGAAGTATATGTTGATGACATGATTTTGAAAAGTGTAACACAGGATCAGCATCTTGCTAATCTTGAGGAGACATTTGTTACTCTAAGGAGACATTTGCTACTCTGAGGAGATATAACATGAAGCTCAATCCACAAAAGGGTGTCTTTGGCACTACTTTAAGAAAGTTTTTAAAGTACATAGTCACTTAGTGTTGCATTAAAGCTAACTTAAGAAAGATTGATGCGATAATAAACATAAAATCTCCTCGTACTGTCAAGGAGGTATAAGAACTCACTAAGCGAATAGTTTCCCTTAACCAATTTGTGTCAAGAAGCACGGATAAGTACGTAGAGTTCTTTAAATTTTTAAAGAATTGGAAACAGTTCAAATGGATAGATGATTGTGAGAGGGCATTCAATGAACTTAAAGTATTCCTCGCATCACCCCGATACTCTCAACACCTATATCAAGAGAGAATTTGTATCTATACCTACAGTCAATTGCCGAGCACTTTCTTCTATGTTAGTCCGAATTGATGGAAAGGAGCATCAACTAGTTTATTATGTGAGTCATGTCCTGCAGGGACTGGAGCATCAGTACACGAAAATTGAGAAGTTTGTATTAGTAGTGGTTCTTTTAGTAAGGAAATTGAAACTATATTTTGAAGCTCATCAAATCATAGCCATCACTGATTAACCTTTGTGGCAGGCATTGCAACGGCTAAACTCTTCTAAGAGGATGATGAAATATGCCTTAAAGTTGAGTACCTATAGTGTACAATACAAATAAAAAACGACATTAAAAGCTCAAGTGCTAATGGATTTCTTGGTTGAGTTCACTAGTAAGGAGGATAGTGTAGAAAATGTCGAGAAACCTACATAGTATCTTAATGTAGATGATTCTTCCACTAGAGAGGAAAGTGGTGCAGGCCTTATTCTGCAAGGACCCTACAATGTCAGGGTCAATTATGCCTTGAAATTCGGATTCCCAGCCAGCAATAACAAAGTGGAATACAAAGCTCTAATAACCGAACTCAAGCTTATGAAGGAAGTTAGTGTCGAGAAACTTAAAGTCTTCTCCGATTTATAGCTTATTGTGAATCAAGTTAAAGGAAGTTATGCGATGAAGGAAGTGGAAATGAGCAAGCACTTGTTGATAGCATGAATACTCATAGAAGAATTTTAGTCTTTTTCAATCCAGAAAATACCAAAGAGTAAGAAAATTGCTACCAACAAACTGTCAAAGTTGGTCAGTATGGCATTCCCTAATTTGAGTGATAAACTCTTTGTTGAGTTTCTCTTACACAAGGGTTTATCAATTGTCTCGTAGAGCTACGAGAGCTAAACGTAAGTAATAGGGGACATGTCTTGCATATGAGTGTGAGTAAGCGAATTTGAGGTCTATTTAGTCTTAGTCAAGACTAAAGCAGTCCATGTACGTGGCTCGTTGCCTAAGAGAGAAGTCTTGGATGGATCCCCTTGTAGATTACTTGAGAGATGGTATCCTCTTTGATAACTGTCATGCCCCGAAGCGGTAGAGTTGTAACAATCTCGCCGTACAAATCATTTTAAGATAGAACCTAACCATGCAGCCACTATCTTAAACCTGATTTATACAAGGTATCCACGACTTACCCGCTTTGAAATAACTAGTTTATAAATTAAATAAGTTATTTGCCTATGAAATTATGAGGAATATATATTTATTTTAAAATAATCTAAGTATATTACAAGATTTCATAATTTGCACATAATCGATTTGAGAAATACATAAAAACATTAAAGATAAAATTCAAACTTGTGAATGTATCATATTCTCAGTTTTATATCCTTACTTCCTAGGATCCCATAATTGCTAGCTTCAAGATAAATGAAATCCGCTTCCTAGCTAACACCTGCAATAACGTCTATAAGGATATGAGTAACCATAATTCAATAAGTTAGGATGGAGACTTAAAACTGTACAGCAAATATGAACAGGGTTATTAACCAAATTATTAGATGCAATGCATGTTCAAGCAAATGCCATCACATGACATTGTTGGGCTCGATTGTGAGATTAGAGAAATTGTACCTACTCTAATCTAAGTTAAGGAGTTTCCATTAATACATCAGCTCAAGATCAAACCCAAGCTTTTGTAATAAAGATGCTGCTCCTCCCGCAACTACCTTCAAACCATTAACTTAACCCTTACTATGACCTCCTCACTTGTCACTCAGTTCGACTAAGGATAAAGAAGGGACCGATTATGCTATCTAGCGCTATACCTTTCAAAAGGGTCGATATTTCACTGGAGAAGCCTAAGTTTCCCTTAATGGGTTGCTATGCAAGTCCGATTTATGTTTACAAGTCATATATTTGGTTAGGTCCAACTTAAGGTGATCAATCATTTCATACAAATCACACAATACGTGCCAGAGCAGTAAACTAAATCACACATCAACTCAGAAACAAGCACATGTGTATAGTCCACTATCTAACAAGTATAATCAAGCATAATTTTAAACCTCCAAAATATAATACAATATTAATCTTAACTTACCTAGACTCCTCGCTTACTCATTCGAGGTGCGACTCGTATTGGCTATCGCCAAAAATCCCTATAATACAAGTGTTGGTTTAGTTTCCCATAACTACCATAGGTGTGTTTTGTTATGAAATTTAGATTATGAGTGTCTTTGGTTTATGACCTTCCTGCATTTAGTGATTTAGGTTTAAGTCTTTTAGAATTACTTCCCTCATTCAACTAAGTTTCGAATTTGTTTCTTGTTTCGGTTACGGTTTTAGCTTCTGAATTAGATTATGATCTAAGAATAATCTACATTTAATGTGGTAGCTTATACATATGTATATATACACATATAAGCTTTGAATCATGAGTTTTAAGCTTAAGATTATAATTTTACACATTTATCTAAATTCTAAATCTCTTATAACCGAATTAATCCAAATTAATTTCTGATTCAATTTTGTTTTAGCTTCTGATTATTGTTTTATTTATGAACCCTAGGAATTCTTCCCAAACTAAAATGGGAGATTCATCTAACTATGCCTAAGTATCCTAAATTTACATTTTAGCCCCTAATTAATATTTCAATCAATACGGTATACTATGTTTCTAATTTAACTACCGAATCGGCTCCTGATATAAGAAAATTTTACATTTTTCATATATTCACCTAAATTTAAATTTCCTACCAAATTTATTATATATTTCTATTATTATTATAATATCAATTTTAACCTAATATTTTCTTACTCATTAATTTATTATACTTACATATTATACATTACCACCTAATATATACATAATAAACACATCTAATATCCCCATCACTTTGAATATCATTACCCAACATCAAAAAACATTTTAAAATATCTAAATTCATCCCAAATCAAAATATATACCTAATTACCCTAAATTACTAAATTAACTTAAAATATACCATTTTTACCTTTTACATATATAATACATAATACCCTAATAATTATATCTAACACCTTAAATGCTACAAGTAGCATACTATATCAAATTTCAATATCCTAAAACATATAATTATGTACTAAATTAGTAATTATTCCTTTAATTACCTAATTAGCCTATAATTACCCATTTTATGCATTATTTTAAGACCTAAAAATCGTCGAAAATTCTAAAAAATTCATTTTTGAGAAAGGGCTTCATAGCACTGCTCTATAACCCCTAAGTATTCTATACAAAAATTTTGAGTCTAAGACTACACTTCTAAGGCCATTTATTTCTAGTTCGAACAAAGTTCAAGTTTATTAAATTTCTTAAAGACAATATATTTTTAAACATAAATTTATCAAAGTAAAATTTTTCCCTAAATATATATACTTAAAACCCCCAAAATACCAAATTTCATAATTTTATACAACTATTTAATTTTTTTAATAAGATAACTAAAATTGGAAGGAAAATCAAACTCACCAGCGTTGGTAGCTCCAACCATCGCTAGCCACTGTCTCATTATCAACTGGCTTGGCTGCTATCACCACCATGTGGTAGTGTTAGTAGCCGTCCACTCTCGAGTGGTTGTCAGTTTGGGGATCTCATTATAAGCTCTAATTGTACAAATTTTTTTCTAATTTTGAAAAAAAAAACCCTAATTCACTAATTTTTCAATTCTGTCAATTTTCTTACTCTCCAAACAGACCAAATGAGCTTTTGTCTAAGTTTGGGTATTTATAGGGCTGCATAGATATTTTTTTTTTGTTAATTTGAAGTGGCATTTGCTTTATCTCTTCTTCATTTTGACTTTCTAGATGTTTTCTTTTAATTGTTTGCTTTTATTTCTTTAAATACCAAGCTACCATGACCTATTTTTGGACTTTTCCTCATTTTTCCATATTTTTCTTGATTTTTCCTNGATTATAATTTTACACATTTATCTAAATTCTAAATCTCTTATAACCGAATTAATCCAAATTAATTTCTGATTCAATTTTGTTTTAGCTTCTGATTATTGTTTTATTTATGAACCCTAGGAATTCTTCCCAAACTAAAATGGGAGATTCATCTAACTATGCCTAAGTATCCTAAATTTACATTTTAGCCCCTAATTAATATTTCAATCAATACGGTATACTATGTTTCTAATTTAACTACCGAATCGGCTCCTGATATAAGAAAATTTTACATTTTTCATATATTCACCTAAATTTAAATTTCCTACCAAATTTATTATATATTTCTATTATTATTATAATATCAATTTTAACCTAATATTTTCTTACTCATTAATTTATTATACTTATATATTATATAGTATCACCTAATATGTACATAATATACACATCTAATATCCCCATCACTTCAAATATCATCTCCCAACATCAAATAACATTTCAAAATATCTAAATTCATCCTAAGTCAGAATTTATACCTAAATTACAAAATTAACTTAAAATATACAATTTTTACCTATTACCTATTCATTACATAATACTCTAATAATTACATTTAACACCCTAAATGCTACAAATATCATACTACATCAAATATGAACACCTTAAAATTCTTAATTATATACTAAATCAGTAATTATTCTATTAATCATTAATTAACCTAAAAAATCCCTAATTATAATGTATTTTAAGGGCTAAAAAATCACTTAAAATTTTTTAAAATTAATTTCTGAAAAAAGGTTTCATGGCACTATTCAATATTACCTAAGTAGTTTACATAAAAATTTTGATTCCAAAATTACATTCCTAGGCCTATTTATTTCTAATTTGAAACATATTCGGTTTTGTATGTTTTCTTAAGCAACCTTTATTTCTAAATGTAATTAAACCCAATCAATATATTTCCCTAAATTTACATACAATAAAACATCAAAATAATAAAATTCATAATTTTCTAGATAAAATTAATAATCTTAATAAATTACACAAAACTAGGGTAAATTTGGGACTTACTAGACTTTTGGATTTCTGGCCACCAACGGCAGTCTAAGGTTTGTCAACCGATCCAAGTAGTGGGTGTGGGGTATGGTGGTGGTGGTGATTTAGTTCCAGTTAGTGGTGGTTCGTAGGTTTAGTCCAATTGCCTCTATTGCATAGATTTTTTATAATTTTTGAAAACTAAACCCTAACTCTCTTATTTTGACTCTCTCTATTTTTTCTACTCTTCTAACCATCCAAAGGAACTTCTAAAAAATTTTGGCTATTTATAGAGGTCTTAGGAAATTTTGGTGCATTAATTTTGACTTGACAGGGGCTTTATCTCTCTCAAATTAACTTTTTGTTTATCTTAATTTAATTGGTTGCTTTTATATATTCAATTCTAAGCTGCCATGCCTCAATTCTGGACAATTCCATGTTTTTCCATAATTTTCTTGATTTTTCTTTAATTATTCTTGATTTTCTTTAATTAATTAACATTATTTTGTCATATTTCACATATTTTAAATAATTTTGCTTTTTTTATCTATATATAAATACATATATGGTATAAATAAATACTCCTAAATATTATTTAAGTTATTGTATAATTTTTAGTGTGCATATAATTTATTTCTTTTGGTTTATTAGTTACCAGAATTTGTTCTAAGCATTTTCAATAAATAATGGATAATTTTCATAAATTTTAATATTATATTAATTAATCATTTTATTACTTATTTTTTTAAATTCAAACTTACGGGATTGCTTTTACTAATAATCCTAGCTTCATCGTAAAATTTGGATTGGATCAGACAATTTGCTCGATTTCTCTAAATTCTACTAACCAAACCTTAAATAACTGATTATGGGGTTTACAATAACAAAAAAAGATGCTTGAAGATTAGTTTATCAAGCTGCAAATTACAAGCTAATAGATGATCAATTGTACAAACGTAGCATATCCTAACCTTACCTTCGATACCTCCTCCAAAAGATGTCCAACAAATGTTATTTAAACTACATAACGATGCATGCAGCAACCATGTAAAGGTACAAACTTTGCATATCTATGTTTTGTGACTCAACTATTATTGGCCGACCATGACAAAAGATGTAAGAACTATTGTTCGATACTATCCGTAATGCTAAAAGCATAAGGCACCAAGTCATGTGCCTTCTATTAAATTATGCTGCTTATCCAATCCTTAACCCTTTTCCTAGTAAGGATTGGATATACTTGAACCCTTTCCAAAGTCTATAGCCCAGCAATAATTTGTCATTATTACTATTGATTATTTCATAAAATGGGTAAAGGTCGAGGCATTGGCAAGGATCACAGAACAGCAAGTTAAGGCATTCGTTTCTAATTCTATAATATTAAGGTTCGAAGTCCCACTTATGATAATCACAAACAATGGACCTCAATTTGATAACAACAAATTTCGAGTGTTTTGTGAGAAATACGACATTCACTTGAACTACACATCTATAGCTCACCCCCAAACAAATAGGCAAGTCGAAGTTGTCAATAAGATCATTTACATGGCTTAAGGAGGAAGGTTAATCAAGTTAAAGAAAAATGGGCTGACGAATTGCCAGATGTCTTATAAGGTTACTGGACTACCCACAAAACCACAATAGGGGAAATCCCCTTTAGGTTGGCATATGGTACAGAGGCCATTTTTTTTATCCAATTGGATCTACCAGATCTACGCACACAGAATTTTGACGTGACGATCAATCACATTGGTTTAAAGGCAAATATAGATACAATTGAAGAAATCAGAGATGTCGCAAGAGCAAGGGTTGCAGCATATCAACATAAGGCTGTGAGATATTATAATTAGAAGGTAAAGTATAAGGTTTTTTAGCTTGGAGACTTAGTTTGTCGAAAATTGGAGGCAACTGGTGTACAAGAGAAATAAGAAAAGCTCGACACAAATTAAGAGGTCCTAGTTAGGTTTCGCAAAGTCATTGGCGAAGGAGCTTATCAACTAGAAAGGTTAGATGGTATAGTCATCCCCTATACATGGAATGCTGAGAACTTAAAGCTTTATTTTAATTAATTTCCTCAATGTTATGTATTTCTATTTGTTTTGTAAGGCAACAGTTAAAGCTCTTACTTGAATCTCGATCTTTTTATGATTGACAAGTTAATAAGTTCAAACTACGCTGTGAATGAACTTGTACAAGTTTAAGCCTATCACAGTTAACAAACTTCAAGTAAAATGACTAATCAACATCTCAAATGACTAACGAATAATGTCTATTAGATGCTTTGATTAGGTGTGTAAAATAAAACATGTTGAGGAAATATCACATATGAAATAAAACATGCCAAAAAATAAAAGCGTGTGAAATAAACATGCCAAAAAATAAAAGCGTGTGAAATAAACATGCCAAGAACTTTAAGTGCGTGAAATAAAACATGCTGGAACAAAGTTACACGAGGAAATGGGTAAGACAATTACAAATATTTAGCCATTCGGCCCAATACATTCCATATAGAAGATAAGTTAACAAAACAAACAATCCTACGACTTATTCTCGAACTAAGTAGAGACATTTTGTTAATTAGAAGATGGAGCCTTATTGGTGCATATCTCCTTGTCGATGCTTAAGGTTTGGGAACAAGTATATTTTTCTTTAAACTCATAGGGGATTTCTTTAGATAGACGATCCTCGTTACCTTTAGGATCTTCTGCATGAGCCTCGTTATCCCCCTGTATATTAGTTTCAACACTTGAATCCTTGTCATCTTCAATATAGCTACTGACTTTTTCATCAACATCGACAAAGTCCAAGCGCGAGAGATCATAGTCAAGGTGAAACTTAAGGATTCTTCTCTTGTCGCCTAAACACCCTCCAACAACTTTTTTTGCAATAATCTCTCGTATTGCCAATTAGGAGTAACTATTTCTAGTACCTCTTCAATAGAGGAGCCCTTCCTCAAAGTCTCTTCTAATTTGGCAACACGACTTTATTACCCAGAGTTGTTGCTCTCCAATTCCTTTATTTACATCTTGAGCCTGTCTTTCTCATCACTCATTAAGTTGAGTGTTCAGTCTAAACCCCAGCACTCTTCTTTCTTTTTATGCAACTCCTCCTTTAGATCCTTAACCTCCTTATATTGCTCATCAACTTTGGCCTTGAAGCTTAAGACTTCATCAACAACTAAAGAGTATACCAACTTATCGGTAGTGAGTCCATCTTAATACTTCCTAGTCTCCATCTCAACCCTTACTCTCAGGTTCTCCATAGCCACAGTTTGAGCTTTTCAGGAGTTGTATGCATCCTCAATTTTTTGCAACAAGTCGATATGGAATGATGAATTTTCCAAACCACCTGAAGAATATATGAAGGATTGTCATTATTATTACCTTTCTCATTTCTTATCAGCTTCATCCAAGGCTGTTAGAACATGACTACTAATTTGTAAACAAACAAGAGTATTAGTGACCAAACACACCTAACAGTTGAAAAGACTCAACTAATACTTATATCATATAGCTTGGCTACAATATGTGCCTTATTACGACTGCCAACCCTATCGACATCTTTCTTCACAATCTCCTTGTCCTTTGGAAGAATAACGCCTTCCATCAAAGCCAAGCATTTTGTCTTGTCACCTAAGGCCAAGTCAATGTGTAAGATTTTGTGGCTCTAGTACAAAAAGAAATACTCATTGACTTCCGTGTTAGGGACCAATTCAGCACTACTAATGCCAAGTGCTTTGTTACACATAGCCTCCTTTACCCTTTCGTCCAATTCTTTAGACCTTTTAGCAGGGGGTTAGCCGACAAGCTACTTCCCAGTTCTTTTGTTTACACTCTATACAACCTCTATTAGGAATGATGACCCTCCAATGGCATCTAGATTGCTCACTTTAGCCTCATTTTTTGGTTCAATTTCTCAACCACCCTCCCTTAGCTCCATAGTAAAAGGAATATTTTTGGCAGGAAGGGTCTTAACTCGCATGACCTCAACCGACCTTGGTTTCTCACTCCCTTACCATTTCTTGACAAGACGGGAAGTCTTTTAGGCCACCACTTGTTTTGTTGTGCCCTCTTTTACTGCCTTCTTGATAATAGTCGGTTGAGTAACCACAACTGTAAAGGTTGCACATCTATGGGCTATCGATTTTTTGGCCTTTGCTTAGGCCAATAGCTTAGCAAGGTTTATCTCACCTACATCCATATCTGCAATAGAAAGTAAATGCATTAATACTAAAGTAAGGAATAAGAAAGAACTTACATTTTCCATGTCGAGTAAGGCTCAAAGGCAATAATTCCTCCCCTAAGACACAGGAACAGCTTTCTTCTTGTAGCTCTACTCAACACAGTCATCTCTTTGGAGCATACCTTCTTTTTCGAAGAAGATTGGCTCTGCATTTTCATATTGCCTAATAATTCCCTTGACATTCCTGGAAAAACATTTCGTTTTTCTTCCTCTCTTGGATTTTCTTTCCTATGGTAGCATCATTCGACATTAGTTCAATGTCCTTTATACGGATTAGTTCATTCCATTGGGTCTAGAAATTCAACTCTTCATCTGAAAAAATAGACATGAACTTATCGTGCCATTTGTAGATCTTAGACTCGAACTCATCCATAAACTTCCACTCATGCCTAGCAACTGCAATGTACCAACCATCAGGCTGCCTCCTAATCGTAAAGAAATACCAAAATAATTGAGGCATAGCCCTAACTTCAACTTCTTCATAAACTATTTCAAATGTTATGAGAAGTCAATAGGTATTTAGTGAGAATATACTTAGCATAACTTGAAAATAATTGAAGAATTACTTGACAAAAGTTGAGAACAAAAAGCACAATCCAAAGTTGAGATATTTTAAGTAGATGTGGAACTCACACTCCCTTGGAAAGAATACCTTCTCCTCCTCTCTCGGCCTCCTAAGATTCCATGTTTCTGAGGTTTTGCCAATATTTATTATATTCTGAAACCAAAACACTATCGGCAACATTGGCTACTCCATCTGAGGAGTCACTGAAGTAAATCGTATTGTTATATAAGTACCTTGCTACAAATCTTCCTTCTTTATATTCTAGATAAGTATCTGCTATAAGAGTATATCTGAGTTTATCCTACCTCTCTACAACAATGTCGGTTGAGCTATCCAAGGAACATGCCATCTTGTTCCTATTTTGAGGGAGACAAGTAGCCTCAATCTCAGTAGCTTCAAAATCTGAAAGGATAAGTTGACAAATTACATTGTGAACCATACCTGCTTTCAACTTTAATAAATCTCACAGAACTTTTTGAAGGTTAAGAGGAAATGTCGTAAACGAATGATAGATTTTGAATGTAAATGAAGTTGAAGTGAAACCTGTTTTCAATGTTGGAAATTTTCTTAAATACGAATGACTTGCCTTCGTAACCACAATACGTTTCTAACGAAGTAATGATACATCGATAAATGATGGCTTGGATCAACAACATGTGTTTTGTGATAGAGATCTAATGGTTGTCAAGGCTTTAATAATTATTAGGCCTACAACGTAATTATGACCAATGTGACAATTGTCATGCTTTCTATTGTTTGATCTTTTGATAGGCAGGAAAATTGAAAATTGCAACCTTTCAGATGGGATGCGATCCATCTTCCTAAATGGAAATCAAGGAACTTCTCACCTTACTCGGAGTTTGGGAAACAATTCCCTACTTAACCCCTATAGAGAATATTTAAATATTTACTCCCTTAGTTGAATCCTCGAACACGAGAGTTGGAGGGCAAATGTTGATGGTTGAAGCTAAATAACTCCATTCTTAGCTAACACCAAGGAACACAAATCCATATCTGATTTGAATTCAAGGAGAATGGTGCAAACACTTATCACTTAGCTTGGTCATATTACATAACTACCCACTATCCCTACATTTTAGGAATGCACCTAATCAAGAAGCCTACATGTGTCTTGATAATCGCCCTGTTAACTGCTATTTCAAATACAACATTGGCTTATAAATAGGTAGAAGAAACACCGTAAGGGTCTTTGATAACTCTCTACTACTTACTCAATCTATTCTTACACTCATTTTCTAACTTAAGCATCGAAGTAACCATACTAGACTGACCCCAGCACCAAAAGCTTTTTCTTTCTTTACAAGACAAAAGTTCCAACCCAAAACTAGCTAACAATAGGGCCGACCTTCCATCAACATGTTTAAGATGATAATGTCAACTACCTACCAGAAGGTTAAGTTTCCCATTCCAACTAAGATAGGGACATGTTATGGAGATTAGCAGCTAACTCGAGCTTTATATTTGAAGGCCTTAAAGAGATATCATATATACCACATTGAGTAGGGTTCGAGCAATTAGCTATAGGTAAGAGGAGATCCTACTGAGGAGATGTTGACAATTCAACTCAGTGACAGTCCCAACCATGTCACTAAGGTTGGAGGCAGCATGCTAACCGACTTAAGGAAAAGTACAATACGTTTTCTTTAAGCTAACAAAGATATCTTTGCTTGGTCTCCTTTCAATAAGCTAGGGATCCCTAAGGAGGTTATTACCCACAAATTGAATATCTACCCAAGTGTGAAAGTCATACAATAGAAGAAAAGACGTTTTACTCTAGAAAGACAAGCTATAATAGAGAAGAAGGTGCAGAAGTTGTTGAAGGTAGACATTATTAGAGAAGAGCCTTATCCTACATGGCTTTTGAACTGTATTTTAGTGAAGAAAGCGAATGGAAAGTAGAAGATGTGTATCAACTTCACCGATCTAAGTAAAGCATGTCCGAAGGATCGTTTCCCCTACCTCAGATAGATCAGATGGTTAACTCGATCTTAGGACATGCCTTGTTGAGTTTTATGGATGCATTTTCCAAGTATAATTAAATAAAGATGCATCCCTCTAATCAGGTACACACCTCTTTTATTACAAAATTTAGAACTTATTGTTACAATGTAATGTCATTTGGGTTGAAAAATGTGGGTGCCACATATCTAAGATTAGTTACAAAAATGTCACAACCTGAACGATGGTCAAGTCATAGTAGTACTACCATGTAATATAGGAAGATCCAAGATCAGGCACCATCCTTGATTAAAGGCCTTGGGTATACTACACGAGGCATTTCATAACTATAACTTCCTCTTAATAACTAGCATTAAGTAATAGTCAAGCACATAATATAAAATCATATCATCTATTGAAAACTAACACAAACATAAATAAGAGGGGATATAAGGTTTTCCCTTAATAAGAGTCATACAGTACCAGAATATGTCATTACTAGAAGTCTAAGCAACTTAATAAACTAAGGATACTTAGTGAATAATAATAGAGAGTTCAAATATAAGTAAAGCGATCTCTTAAGCTCTCATCTTCTTCATACGAATCAACTCCATGCTGGTACAACTAACTTCGAGCATCCTACATCTGACTCTAGCCAAAGATCTTGCTGCAATAACAAACTATAAGGGGGCGAAGCTCAACTGCTTAATAAGTAACATTCCTACCTTACTAACAAACAATATCAAACAAGTTATTAATTAAGCGTATGAATGCATGAACATGCATATGCAATGCAATAGTATATACAGTCAGTTGGTAACTATATACAACACAATTTTGACACCCACTGTTATCCGAATTGGGAAGTATTTTGGTACGTCAAGACCCAAGTATCCATGTCCAATGCAAAGTCTCTTTTACAATATCATCGCCCTCAACAGTAGACATGATACGATCTTAAGTAGATGGCGGCACTTCTCAAAGCCAAGTAGTTTCCAAAGGTCAAGGTAAGAACATGTCTTATGAAATACGTTGTACAATAACAATCTCAATACACAATATTAAATACGGATCCAGTTAAGCATGATCTCCTATTCTATTGCATAGTGCTGATGCCCTTAAATTCATGTTATAAGATGTAATGAATGTCCAGTTTAATTAAAGGTCGAATATTTATTAGCTTAAATTCATGAGTGACCAAACAATTATACTCAAACACTCCAATATCCTGAATTCTAATGCAGCAAGTATAGATATTTGAATTATCTTAAGATATTTTGTAATCAATATCAATCGTAGCAAACATATACGATATCCTATATACCCCAACATGCAATAGATTCAATTATCGGATGTACTTAGATAATGCACTAGTTACAACCACACAACAAGTAAAATAGGAGGTAATGTACTTACTTAGCCATGACACCTAGCAATCCCAATAGTCCTTGACTGTATCTAACTCAGTATCTTCGTTACCTGAAGAATACATTTAAAGTCTATGAGTATTCTATTTGCATTAGCTACCTAAGCTTATAGCTTAGTAACCTTATTTTAGTTGTTTTTGTAATTCGGACATATTTTCTTGTTTGAACTCCGTTTTTTGTAATCTTATAGTCATTTTCATCATTTTTTAATGTTCTTTCATTTGGTGAGGTATTTTGGGTTTTTTAGGTCAGCAAGTTCTTGCTTTAGGCTTTACAAGGTTGTAGACCCAAATGGTGAATTGGGTAACTTTAGGGTTTATGCCTAGTTTTAGGTCTTGGGCTTGGTTTTTTTATCTTAGGCCTTATACCTAATGATTTAGGATTCCTTTTAAGTATTTTAATTAGGCTTTTTCTACCCAATACTTTAAAATTTTAATATAAGCCTTGGTGATCTCTTATGGGTCTAAATGGGCCATTTTTCTAAGTTTAAGGCTCTAAATCACAAAGAGGCCTATGGTGGGTATCCTAGATGGGGCTTTAGGCTTAGTAAACCTCTTAATTAACTTATTCTAAGCTTTTCAACCTAAGGTTTACATTTGGTCACTTATCCATATGGGCTTTAAAGTTAATTCTTTTGGGCTTTTTGAGCCTAAATTATATTTTAGGGCTTTACCTACTTGTCTTTTTAAGCTTAAGCCAACATTAACCTTAAGTTTAGCTCATATTTATTAAGTTTACAAATTTGGTCATTAAGGTTAAAGTGGTCATTAACACAATTTTTACGCCTTTAATCACTAACTAAGATAGTTTAAGGCCTTAACTAAACTTTATCCTACTTAACTTGATTAATTAAGTCCTAAATCATATTTAACACTAAATAATCATGTTATTAAGCTGATAAACTAAATTTTACAAATTTGAAGTGTTCATGGAAGTGGTAACCATCTTGTGTTCCTAAAGCCATTCCTTCCATTTTCGTGTAACACTTGTTTTTAGGGTAATTTCACTTAAGTAACCTATGTTTTTACTCATTTGCAACTATAATCATAACGTAATAATGTATACACAAGTGATGTGGAAACATGTAAGTGGCGGCATGCATATGAAATGGGGGTTCCATCACGCTACTTAATGATTTAGTCCTAAAACTAATACTACAATACACTACCCTACTTACTAGTGTTATAACTCTTACCACCAAAGTATGTTTTTCTTTCACTAATCCTCACTTGTTCTTCATGAAACACCCTAAAACATCTAAGACATTGCTGTAATGCAAAGATTATCCTTAAAAATGTAACTTTTTGATACTATTCTACAAGAAAAACCAAAGAAATGCTAACCTAAACACTTACCCTAGTAAGGAGTAAAAGTTGCTTCTCGTGAACGTTATGTCATGAGTGTAAGTGTAAGCGTATGTTGTTGGATTAAAGTAAGGTGTTTATATGGTGAGGAACTTGGTGCTTGGTGATTTGAAGTGGTGGTAGTGGCGGTAGGGTGGCTAGTGGTGATGGTTATGGCAGACAGTTAGAAGGGGAAGTGGAAAGTGTTTTGGGGTTTGATTTTTAGAGAGTATTTGTGAGTTTAGACAATGAGAGAGATGAGGGAAATGGGAGTAAGAGTGGTTAGCAAAATGGAGGATAGAGAGGCGAACAAAGTGTATGCTTTTTTAGGTAATGAAGGACTTAGCCAAAAAGGGGACTATGTACCCTTTTGCTTTATTACCAAATTTGGGAAGATCTTGTCCCCTTAAGGTACAAGATGTACTAAATGTTATTAATGAATTGTCTTGTAGCCCTTAATCATGATTAACTTGTAGTAAATTAAGATATAATGGATGTTGGTTAGGGATTAGGGTTTGTTTAGGGTGATTAATAGCAATTAAGCACTATTAGTCTAATTAGGTGCAATCAAGATGTGTTTAGGGTTTTGTTAGATTTTTTATATAACATTTAGTTAATTTAAGTATTATACGTGTACCTAGGGTTTATTTAGGGTTTGATATCTGTTTGTAGTGATTTGATTCACATATGAGCTTGAAAGTTATGGTTTTAGTTGTTTAGTGATATCAATCAGTTTTATTGTTAGATTTAAACTAATGATTAGTGTTTATTTGTCATGTTAAGATATTTGATTATTTAATCAGGGCTTAACAATCTTTTCAGGATTTTGTTATCATTATAGGGTTTTTCAGGTATTAGGGTTCTTGCTTGTTTAGTTAGGGTTTTAAGGCTTTACTCTTTTTGGGGTTTTAGTCTAATGTTTAGGGTTCAATTCTTTTACCTAAGGTTTTGTTATTATGTGTGAGTGGTTCTAGGGACTATCTAAAGACTTTTTCATCCAACTTCGCTTTTGGGTTGCTGAAATCTCATAGGATTTACATAAGATGTTCAAACCTCAAATACACAGAATCATTAAGGTTTATGTAGATAACATGATAGTGAAGAGCAAAATGAATGACGACCACCTAGCCAACCTCTAAGAGACCTTTAATACACTAAGGAAATACAATATGAAATTGAATCTGCTGAAGTGTGTATTCGATGCATCTTTGGGAAAGTTCTTACGCTTTATGATGACACAATGTGGAATTAAACCTAATCCAAAGAAGATTCAGGTTGTGCTTGGCATGGAGTCACCGAAGTCCATTAAGGAGGTTTAAAGGCTAACTGATCAAATGACAACATTAAACAGGTTTGTCTTTAAGAGTGCAAAAAAAAAAAAAAATGTATGGAATTTTTCAATATTTTAAGGAATCCATTTGAGTTTTAATAGACTAAAGATTGTGAGAAAGATTTTAAGGCCTTGAAAGAGTTTTTGACAATACCCTCAATCTTATCAAAGCCCGTTGAAGGAGAGACACTTTACTTGTACTTATCAATAAGTGATCAAGATCTCTCTTCGATGCTAGTATGGGTAAAAAGACAAGTACATAGGTTGATTTATCATGTAAGCCATGTTCTACAAAGACCAAAGTTAAGATAGACACAATTGGAAAAGTTTTTTTTTTTTTTTACTATTATTGTAGCCATTAAGAAGCTCCGACCTTATTTTGAAGCTCACCAGGTCATAGTTCTAACCGACTAACCATCGAAGCAAGCTTTACACAAGCCTGATGCTTCAAGCCGTATTTTGAAATATGCCTTAAAGCTTAATGCTCTCAGGATACAATACCGACCTAAAGATGCATGTAAGGCTCAAATCTCAATAGATTTTATAATGGAATTTACAGTTACTAAGAGTTCTAACCTAAACACAAATCAACTAACCTAGAAATTATACATCGATGGTTCATCAACTAATGAGAGAAGTGGAGCATGTCTAATCCTGATAGGTTCAATGGGAGCTCGAATCTCTTACGCCTTAAAATTTGGCTTTCCAACCAGCAATAATGAATTAGAGTATGAAGCATTATTAGCAAGGATGAAGATGGCTAAAGAGGTCGAAGCAAATCATTTGAATGTGTTTTCTAACTCCCAATTAGTAGTTAATCAAGTTATAAGAAGTAGTATGGCCAAAGACAAGAACATGATCAAGTATCTATAAACGGTGAAGGAGTATGGTTCAAATTTTTAGACTTAGCCGTTGATGAAGATTCTTAGAGTGTAGAACTATGCAACAGATAAATTATCCAAGTTAGCCTCTAGGGGCTTACCGAACTAGGAAAAAGGAATCTTCATCGAATATTTACCTAAGAAGAGAGCATCGAACTACGACTAATAAAATGATTGGAGGTTCAATAGAAGGACTTGGAGTATTGTTGGATGGATCCTATTTTAGAGTACTTAAAGAATGAAGCTTTACCTCAAGATACTAAGGAGGCTTAGTGGCTTATCTACGAAGTAGTGAATTTTACAATGATTGATGGAAATATGTATAAGAAAGGCATGAGCATGCCATATTTAAGATGCTTACGACCTTCTAAAGCGAAGCAAGTTCTTTCCATTCTACACTCTAGGGTTTGTAATAATCATATTAAAGTTATAGCTCTATATCTCAAAGCTCTAAGACTAAGCTATTAGGAGACTATGATGCGAAAAGATGCACTTCTTCTAACGTAGACCTATGAACAATGTTAGAGGAATGCTTCGATTAAGCAAGCATCGAGCTCATACTTAATCCCTCTCACCAATCCTTGGCCTTTTGCCTAATGGGGATTGGACATACTTGGTATGTTCCCAAAAACGACTAAGTAGAAGTGATATAACATTATGGTTGTGGATTATTTCACTAAATGGTTAAAGGCCAATGCCATAGCAAGCATAATAAATGGAGCATTAAGGCTTTCATGGTTAGTAATATTTTGAGCAAGCTTAGGATACCCTATGCTATCATAAAAGATAATAGGCCACAATTTGACAATGATAAATTCAAAGAATTTTGTGAAGCTCGGCATAGCAAGTTATGCTACTCATCGGTTGTACACCCCTAGATTGATGATTAGGCTAAGGTGGTAAATAAGGTGATTTTGCAAAGTTGTGGGTAGATGAGCTGTCCAATGTTTTGTAGGGGTATAGGACTACTTAGATGACCTCAATAGGTCACATCCTATATCAATTGACTTTTAGGTCAAAAGAGTTGTTGCTAATTGAATTGCAATTGGAAATTGTAAGGGTTTAAGCATATAACTTGGAGTATAATGACATTAGCCTCCAAACTCATATGTATACAATTCACGAGACACGTCATTAGCCTAGGCTTATCTCATTTCTTATCAACAATGGGTAGCTTAGTTCTATGATAAGCTAGTTAGGCACAAGTGCTTCCAACTTGGTGATTTAGTCTGTAGGAAACTTAAAGCATTAGGAGGAAAGGAATGCCAAGTGAAACTCACCCTTACTTAGGAGGATCTTGTTAAAGTAAAAGAGGTGGTAAGGAATGGACATGCCTAAGGTAAGAGAGGCTTGATAGACAACCAATCCCTAAGGCATGGAATGCTAATAACCTCAAACAATACTTCGAATGATGGACATTTGAAGAAGAGAAGAAGATATGTTTGTTCATGTGTTTTATTATTGTTACGTTATAATGTTAGCATTTGTGACTTTTGACATGTTTATAAGTGGACTTGTTCCACAAATTTCTAGTTTGAGATGCAACTATGTTCTGAAAGGTCGAAGCTAATGGGCCAACCTGGCTCATTTCCATTATAACATATAATGAAGTACGTGTTTGTTGTTCAATGTTGCTCTATTTCATATTTTACTTTGTTTTATTACAACACCTGATGCAAAAGCATAATATAATGATAAACAAATATAAAACCTTCACTCGATATCTTTAATAAGAATGGCCCTCAAAAGTGTCTAAGCCTTGTTCAAGGGCAATAAGCAAATTGTAAAGTGCTAAATCCCTAAGTCTTATGTTCAATAAACAACAAGAAAAAGGATATCCATAGATCTCTAAGTCTTAAGAAAGGACAACAAAACTTAAAAGCTTTAAGCTCTTATAAGAGTTACAGGCCTACTAGCTATAAATCCTTTTAAGGATGACAAGCTATTATGTATCCCTAAGTCTCTAGCTAATATAGGGAACAATGCTCTAAGTCTAATGAATAGGTGATGAGATATTTTAAATACTAATCACTATAAGTCTAGTAAAAGGATGACGAGCTATGTGGAAGCCCTAAGCTATTAGTTAGTGATGAGTGTAAAGCTTTAAACTTCTCAAGACTAGCAACCGGCTAATTAAAAGCCTTGAGTACAAATGCACTTATTTAAATAATATGTCTTCAATATAAGGCTTTTAAATCAATTACACAGGGATTCCACTACGGACTCCCAAACTATTGGAACATAAGAACCTTGCTTAAAGTCCTACAATAAATGTAGACGGCAAAGTAATCAACCAAAGTAACATATGAGCATGATAAAGATCATGAGTATAGTTTGATGAAAGAAGCAAAAAAATGGCCTTATAGATATTTAGTAGTACAAAAACAATCTTAAAGATTGAGAGAAAATGATGAAAAGGGTATCTCAAAGACATAGTTACATGACCTTAAGTTGGCATACCAACCTAGAAATAGATGTCAAATAGCAAATGAAATAAATAAAGTAAAATCACTTTTGTAGAACTTGAGTAGTGGTAGTATATTCGACATTTGGGTCTTGAGTGAAGTTGGGCTAAGGATTGGTCAAAGGATCAAGAGCAAGCACCTCAAGGACCTTAGGAGCATCAATCAATCCTTATGTATAGGTAGAGTCAGCCACGAGTGTGTCCACATCTTAGCTTTGCTATTCCTCGATTACAACCTCACCAATGTTGGCTTCATCAACAGAGGTCTCATTCTGTTGTATTTGGTTAGTGAAGTTTAGGCAACTTAGATCATAATCAGGATGCTAAATGAGGATTTCCCCCCTGCTAGATTTATTCCATCTAGCACTTTTCAACACATTAAGCCCTTATACTCCTTACTCTCCTGGATGTCCTAATAGGCCTTATCATAAACTTTTTGATATACAAAGCTCTACTCTTACTTAACCTCAACCATCTTTTTTTTTTTTTAACTCTTCATAGGAGCTTTGCAAGTGAGTGACCTCATCATTGTGTTTGCTCTTGAGGTTTTCAACCTCATTTATGTCTTTTGGAGGTCGGGCATTGATACGAGGCAAGCGCACCTATCAATTTTAATATAGCGGATGTGAGTCCGAGTCGATCCCTCAGAGATTTTGAGTACTAATATTAACTTTAGCTTTATTATCTAACCGGAAAATTATGTCGAGTTGAATGAATTAAAAATACTGAAATTAATAAACTAAACTAATTATGAGACTTAACTAAGCAATTTAGAAAGCAATAAACTACGAACGACTTCAAATATGCAATAATGTATTTAGGAATTATTTCCCCTAGTGTTTAACATGTAACCTTTTTAAAATGTATTCAATTTAGTTTCTATGATTCTTGACCGGAGGGATTCACAATTAAAGCTAATATCTTTCTCAAGCATATTAACCCTAATTCTAAATTATTTACCGGAATCTCTTCACTTAGTAATATAACTTAGAATTGCATTAATGTTTAATGAATTCCTACATAAACAATCAACTTTCCGAAAGAAACATGTATGTTATCTCTAAGTATACATGTAGTTCTCTTCAATTATGCTAAGATCTAATTACACATGCAATTTCTCAATCAACATGCATAATATCATATATTGACACTCTAGAATTATCAATCAATAATTAACGACATAATTGAATCAAGTAAAAATAGAAACTTTCTTGAAATTATAATTCAATCCAAGGGTTACATGAAACCCTAGGTTCCATAATCCTAAATACTTGAATTCTAAGCTATCATAATGAATCTAAAAATGAGTTTCATCAAAAACGTAAAATAAAGCATAAAAACCCGTCTTGATTTGATAAACAATCTCTAATCTTAAAATCGATGTCGTTCTTGCTTCTTGATTGATGTTTCTCCTTAAGTCTCTTCTTGTCTCTTGTCTCTTGTCTCTCTTTGTTTCTGTAATGTCTCTCTCTCTTTTGAACCCTAAGATCTCCTTATATATGTATATTACACAGATTTTATTTTCGTCACCAGACACAGCCTGGGACATGGCCGTGTCCTCAGGTCATGTAACTTTTTGCACTAAAGCAAAATTTTTGCATAACTTCATAACTTCTTCGTTTGAACTCTGAATTGAGTGAAACTTGATTCTTTTCTTCGTTTTCGAGCCTAGAACGTGTTTAAACCCTGAAATCAACATTTTACTCAATTAAGTATCATTTTCTTTAAGGAAAACCAAAAATGTAAGGGAAATGCTATAAAATTACCATATGGAATATGTTTAAAATTAGAGTTATCAGGCATGAGTTGAAAGCACTTCTTCTACTCTTCTGCCAAGGCTGTTTCTTTCTTTTCTCGTACCTTGGTCTCTTTCTCGAACTTTTCCTTCTAAGCCTTAAGTTCCTCCTCATCCTTTATCTTCTCTTCCTCTAATTTAGCTTTCTTGTTGCCTCACTTCCCTTAAAGATTCTTCTTCTCAACCTCTATACTAGTCATTTAATTCTTAGCTTCTTCAACGATCTAAAGGAAAAAAGAGAGGGAACTGTTAGTTCAAGTGAACTAAGAGAAGACCAAATGTAGATTGGAGAAGAGGTCTTATGGCTTTCTTTTCCTCAATAAGAGCCTCTACAATCATCCTTAATCATAGGAGTTCTGAGAGAGTGAAGAGGAGTTAGAGTTAAATAATAAGTTCAATGAACCTAAGCCTATAAGGTTAAAAAAGACCTACATCATAAAAGTTGGAGGCAACTAAGTGTAGTAAGTTGTCAGATCCAGAGTTTTAGTAGAGCTTGACCATGTTGATTAAGGTTTGAACATCATTAGGCAAACAAATTCCCCTTTTTCGTTCTAATGCTACTCTACCATTCCCTAAGGCACGGTTAGTAATGTTAACATTCTAATAAAGGAAGAATTGTAACACCTTAATGTTCTACCTCTGGCTAGAGTGATTGATCTTGGAACCTTAAAGGGTTCTTCTCTTCCTTCATTAAGGTTTTCAGAGTTGTCCCCTAACTTGTCATTTCTAGGAATTTTTCCCTTCTTAAACTCCCTTTCTAGATGCAAACACTCATGGGTATTAGGTCGCTTCCTTGGCTCAATGACCTCGGCAACCTTCCTTTTCATAGCAACCTTTGTTTGCTTAGTGTCCTTGACCCCTTTGGTTTGTTGACTGTCCTTTTCTTTTATTATTTAAGAGGTGGTAGACTTTATTGCCGGCTTTACTAGAGCTTTTAGTGCTACTTTAGCTTAAAGCTTCGTAGGTAGCTTGGCTAGGACTTATTTGGCAAACGTCTTTTTGGGATCCTCTTTTCTCTTTGATTCATAGACCTTCAACTTGGCAAATAAATCCTTCGAGTTGTAGTCTTTGAGCAACATGTTTGCAACAAAACATTCAAAGAATTAGATTGGAGAAGTAATAGAACACAAATTAAGGAACTTACAAATGCCATGCCAAACATGGGCAAGGAAGAACACTCAGCTTCCAAAGCAAACCTGGAGGTCCCTCCTCTTACATGCCCTTCTCAACATAGCTAGATTGCAAAAGTTGGTACCTTGGTTGACCATAACACCCTTATCTGTGCCTTCGATATTTCCATTAAAAGTACTACTAACACCTTCATCTACTTGAGCTTTGTCTCTAAGGAAGATTGGAATGCCATTAGAATACTTAGAAATTATGATGTTTGCATCCTAGAGGAAATATCTATGATTAAAGGCCTCTATGATTGTATCATGATCCTTTTGTTTATTGGGGAAAAGGTGCTTGATATCTAATAATCTAATCAACTAACTCCAAACAATGGGAAAATCTAGCTAAGTAGAACACCTAACTACAACCTATTCTATTTCTAGTCATAGATTGAGGACTCTAAGCTTACCAAAAACTTCCTATAAGGTCATACGCATATGTAAAACCAACCATCTTTCTTTTTCAATGTGAAAAAATACCTAAACAAATTAACTATAGCTCTAACCTCCAATTCCTTACAGATACATTCAAAGGCTACTAGTAGTCGAAATACTTATTAGAGAGAGCAAATTCTTGGTCTTTGAACATAATAATTCTTTCATGTGGTTAGGGTCTCTTAATTGACCAAACTTAAGGGATACCATGAAAGCTCAACCTTAAGGTGTTGAACTCCTATTTAGTTATTGTACTTGCAATGCCGTTTAGGCTCATATTGTACTCAATTCCAACATACAAAGGCAGAGCTTGAGAGTTACCTTCATTGTCTAGGGGATAATCATCATATGGAAGTTTCCTAACTTTCCAAGACCTGAAAACGTAGATTCTTTCCAACCCAGTCAACCTTAATAAATCCTCAAGGCAATCAACAACATTGGGATCCACCATACTAGTGGGTTCTTCATGATAAGGGGAATCACTTACTCGGTGTATAGTGTACAATTCTTAACTCTATTGCCGTATACGAGTTAAGTCATCAAATTCAGTTGTAGATATGGTGCACCTTAGCAAGTGCAATTAAAGGAGAACTGAAGGAAGAAGTTACGTAGAATATGTGGAAATTTACAGCAGGAAAGAAAGGAAAGAAGAGCATAAACATGAAAAATGGGAATTAAGAAGATAATTATCATCATGGGTTTTTCAATGTGAAGTAGATGAACCACCGACTCGAACAGTATCCAGATTCCTTATTAGAAGTGGCATTCAAGATATCATAGAACTTCAACAATTCGCTGCATTAGTTGAGGCTATAAAAATAGCCTAGCAAGTTGAAAGATGGAAGAGAAATAGGTCAAACCAACCTCTAATGAGTTGACTTAGGTAGTTAAGCTAACTTGCTTAAGGAAGTTACCAAGCTTAGTAAAGTGTCGAGTTGAGCCGACGAACCAATGTTAGCGCCGAATAGAAGAGCCAATTAATTGATAATGATGTACAACCAAGGACTTATAAGAAGGGATAAGGATCTGGGAAGAAGATGAGCTGAATTAAGTACTTTAAATGCCTAGGGTTTGGTCACATGGCTACTTAGTGTCCAAACCGAAGGACCATGATTATTAAGGGAGATGTTCTGAAGATTGAAGTATACAACACATATGAGGAACCAGAAAAGGAAAAAGAAGTAGAGGAAGAGATTGAGGTTAATACCGAACTGGTTGAGGAAGATGTGTTTACTAAAGATTTGAATAAGCTGACTTTGGTTATCCGATGTACGATGAGTTTAGAACCCTCTACTAAAGAGGAGTAGAGAGAGAACTTATTCCACATTGCTTGCAAGGTAAATGATCAAGTTTATGCACTCATTGTAAATAGTGGGAGCTATACCAATGTGGTGTCTACTAACCTGATTATGAAGCTTAAGTTACCTACTATCTTACACCCGAAGCCATATAAGTTGCATCGGTTAAACAAGAAAGGAGCACTGCATGTTATTCGATAAGTATAATTGCCCATGTGTATGTCACATGTATTGCTTGGCAAACCTTGACTTTCTAATCAAAGGTAATTCATGATGGTTTTAAGAGCATGTATGTGTTTGAGAAAGACGATAGGAAAATTACCCTAAACTGTTACGCTCCGAAGTCGTAGAGTCACAACAATCTCGCCGTGTAAACCATTCTATGATAGTAACTGGCCTCACAATGCCTACCATAGACATAATCTACACAAGGTGTCGACGACTCCTCGCTTTGAAGTAAACAGTTCGATTAATAATTATACTACAATTATAATAAATATTACAAATTTCTAATAAACATAGATAATTATAAGTAAGTCCACAGAGCTTCCTAGGAAGTTTTACATAATCACCACAGTTTACTAAGTAAATTGATCCTCACACCCCTGGCTTCAAAAGGACTAACCTTTGGGTAATTGTAGGGTGACATAGTACATGAAGTGTTCACAAATCAAAACCTGCAAAAGGATCTATAAGGGTATGAGCAACTACAGCTCAGTAAGTTGAATTGGAGACTCATGAATGCATACAAGCACAAACAGGGTTATCAAACAATTATTTTCATGCAATGCAACAATCAAGTGTCATCGCACAACGTAGTCCGGTCCGTTGTGAAATCAGAGAAATTTCACCCGCTCCAATCTAGGTTGAGGAGTTCCATGTTATGTAGCAACTCATAACCAAACCCAGGCTTGTACAATGGAGACCTCGCTCCTCCCGCGACTACCTTCGAACCATTGACTTTACCCCCGCCGTGACCTCCTCTCCTGTCACTTAGTTCGACTGAGGATGAAGAAGGGACCATTTTGCAATCCTACGCTATCCCTTTCGAAGGGGTCGGTATTTGGTTAGAGAATCCTATGATCCCCTAACGGGTTGCAATGCATGATAATTTTTTGTTATTAGGGTCAACTAAGCTTAAATTCCATTTAGGGTGTTCAAACAAGTTCATACCGATTCAATCAGTCGCAAAATCATTCACAATACAAATTTCAGCACGAATTCAGATACATCAAACACATGCGCAAACTACTTACAATCACAATCATATACAAGCCTAAGTCTCCGAGTACTACAAAACTAGTACTCTATTACAATAAGTAATAACCCAACTTACTTGAAATTGCTCGATCACTCGATCCCTTAGTCGCAAGCTGATTTGTTTCTGGGTGTCCTATAATACAAATAGGTCCTTTTTGTACTTATATTTTATGGATTCTTATTCTAATTCATAATGTAACTCATTTTCCTTATGTATACCTATAACGTACTAATGATTCGTTGTACTTTATTTCGGGGTTCGAATCCTAAACTATATTCTAGTTTTAATTCCTAAGTCTTAATAAGCTCGAATCCCAGTGTGACATTAATCACATTACGCTCGGGTATTCAAATATCCCGTTGGGTCGTAATGTGGTATTCTAAACTATTCGGTACACACTAACCCTAATTGAGGTATCGGATTTATTCCCGATGTGTGAAAATCTTACATTTTGAGATATTTACTTAAAATTAAATGTTATTTCAGATTTATTATTTTTCTGATTTCTATTATAATATTACCTAAATAACTCAAATTTTTAGATTTATTAATTTACAATTTCACTTATTACTAATTTCTTACATTACTTACCTAATTTCCCTAATTAACCATACTTAATACTCCAAAGCCTAGGATTAGGGTTCCACTTCAGAGATTAACATCCTTAAACATATAATTAATATCTAAATCAGTAATTAACATCTTAATCACCTAATTAACCCTAAATCACTCAATTTTTCCATCATTTTAGGGCTAAAAATTAACTTAAAAATTTCGAAAATTAATTTTAAAAAAATGGCTTCATAGCACTGTTCTACATCATATGAGCATCCTATAGAAAAAATTTGAGCTCCAAACTATATTCCTAAACCTATTTATTTTCTGGTTTAATCCTACTTGGTTTTGAACAATTTGTTAAGGACCATATATTTCTAGACATAATTAAACTAAATAAATATTTTTCCTTAAATCTACATATAATAAAACCTCAGAATAACAAGTTTCATAATTTTCTAGGCAAAATAACTAATTTTACAAAATTATTCAAAAATCGGGGTGAATAAATGACTAACCGGTTCGAAGCTTTCTGGCCGTCTAAACCCGGTCCAAGGTTGTTGGTCGGTCCAAGCGATGGTTCTAGTGTAGGGTGGTGGTAGTGGTTCGGTCCCAAGTGGTGGTGAGTGGTGGGTTTAGTTCACTTGCCTAATCTGCACAGTTTTCTTTTCTTTTTTTATTTTCTGGATTTTCTCTCGATTTTTTCAATGTTCCTATTTTTCTCAGATACTAAACTGACCAAATGACTTCTGAAAATTTTCCCCTTATTTATAGACAATTGTAGTAATTAATATGCATTAATTTGACAAGACTTTGCCCAAATTCCTTGATTTTTGCCTTTTAGGTTGTCTAATTCTTATTGGCTAATTTTTCTTTTTCTGACCACGACCTGATCTTGATTCAACTTATCATCTTCTGATTTTTTTCTAATTTTTCTATAATTATTTTATAATTTTCTTTAATTATTTGCTTAGTTTTTGGCCAATTTAGATAATTACGCGTATTTTTATCTATACGTAAATACATGTGGGGTACACGTGAACATTCCTAATTATTATTTTGGTCATTCTAAAATTTTTAGTATACATATAATCTATCTCTAGTAATTTATTAGTTATTAGATTACACTTTTTACCTTTTCGTTAATTAGTAATTATTATGCTTCAAATTTGAAAATTTGATAGTCTCCTATTTTACTACTTATTTTCTTAAATTTAAGTTTACGGGGTCATTTTTACTAGTATTTCTCTAAATAGTTTATAATTTGGGTTTGATCGAATCCTTTAGCCGATCACCCTAAACCTTGGGTTTTAAGCTCAAATCTACGGTTACTTGGCTTGGTTTTAGGGCTTACATAAACCCCAACTAAGCCAAGTAAGTAGACTATAAGCTGAGTTGGCTTGAGGGACTAAGAAGGCTTTGGTTTTAAGTTGAATTGAGTTATAGGAGGCTATTAAAGCCGACACACTAACCTTCCTATTGGTCAAGTGACTATTAGAATTGAAGAAGCAAGTTGAATTACCTCTAGAGAATAAGGAGTTGTTGGATGAGTATATAGACCTATTGCCCTATTAGAAGGGTTACCCCCTTTCTCAAGGCATAGAGCATTGCATTGACTTAATACCTGGTATTACCTTACCGAACAAACCAACTTATAGAATGAATCCTGAGCAAGCTACAAAGCTCCAAAGGTAAGTCAATGAGCCATTAGAGAAAGGATATGTAAGGAAGAGCCTTAGTCCTTATGCTATGCTTGCATTGCTTGTACTAAAGAAAGATGGCACTTGGTATATGTGTATGGACAGTAGAGTTGTCAACAACATTATGGTTAAGTACCAATACCCTATCTTGAGGCTAAACAATATGCTGGATGGACTAAGTGGTGCAAGAGTATTCAGTAAGGTCGACCTAAAGTTAGGGTACCATTAAATTTGAATGAAGCAAGGGGATGAATGGAAAATTGCTTTTAAGACCTGACATATCCTATATGAGTGGATGGTCATGCCTTCAGATTATCAAATGCCCTAAGTACATTCATGAGACTAATGAATCATGTTTTGTGAGATGTAAAAGGAAAATTTGTCATTATCTACTTTGACGACATCCTTATCTATCATGCCAACCTGGCAATGCATATTGACCATCTTAGAGTTATTTTCAATGTCCTCTAAGTAGAGAAATTGTTCAAAAACTTGAAGAAATGCTATTTTTGCCAGGAGGAAATGATCTTCTTAAGTAACGTAGTTAGTAGAGGAGGATTAAAAGTTGATAAAGAGAAGGTACGAGCTATTATTGAGTGGCCACCCCTAACCTCATGTACTGAAGTGAAGAGTTTCCATAGATTAGCATCATCTTATCAACGCTTTATTCTAGGATTTAGTACTATAGTAGTGCCTTTTATTAAACTAACAAAGCAGAATGTGGAGTTCAAGTGAAGAGAGAAAGAACCAAAGAGTTTTGCTAAGGTAATCCTATGGTTGACCTTTGCCCCAATCTTGGCTCTATCGAACTTTGGTAGAGTGTTTGAGCTTGAATACGATGCATTAAGTGTCGACATCAGAGCTATGTTAATGTAAGAAAGTTAACATGTCACTTATCATAATGAGAAGCTTAGAGGAGCACAATTAAACTATTTTGTATATGATAAAGAACTTTTGGCCTTAATCTAAGCTCTTTACAAATGGCAACGTTACCTTTTGCCAAAAGAATTTGTCATATATACAGATCATGAGTCTTTAAGATACTTGAAAAGCCAATCTAAGTTGTTTAAACGCCAAACTTAATGGATTGAATTTTTGGAAGGATTCAATTGCGTCATTAAATACAAGAAAGGTAAGAATAATGTTGTTTTCAATGCTTTATTAAGAAGGCATGTTCTTCTCATTGAGTTGCAGACCAAACTATCGAGGTTTGTAAGCATTAAGGATTAGTTTTGGTATGATTCTCATTTTGGTCTTATATTTGGATAATGTCAAGAAGGAAGAACGATAGATGACTACCATATTAAGGTTAGCTACCTATTCCAAGGAGGCAAGTTATGTGTGCTAACCTGTTCAATAAGAGAACTGCTAGTAAGAAAAGCCCACAATAGAGGACTTTCTGGGTACTTTGGAGAGCGAATGACGTATAAGTTGCTGAATGACATATTCTTCTAGCCTAAGATGAAATGTGACATGCATCATGTGATTGAGGGATGTGCCATTTATAAGAAAGCAACAAGCCGAGCAAAACAAAGAAAGCTAATGCCTCTACCTACTCTAACCAAACCATGGGCGGATCTAAGTATGGATTTTATCCCTAGACTACCGTGAGTTTCTCGAGGCAAATATTTTGTAATGGTTATTGTGGATAAGTTCAACAAAATGGCACATTTTATGCCTTATACCAAAACTAACGATGCTTCGACTATTGCTTCTTTGTTTTTACAACAAATGGTTCGCTAGTACGGAGTGTTAAGGAATATGGTGTTAAATAGAGACAAAAAATTCTTAAGCCATTTCTAGAGAAATCTCTATCGTCAAATGGGAACCAAGTTATTATTCAGTACTTCTTATTACCCCCAAATCGACGCTAAATAGAGGTTGTCAACCACACCCCGAGATCACTGCTTCGAGTTGTAGTTAGAAAGAACTTAGTTGACTAAGACATCTATCTGCCATTGATATAATTTGCTAACAACAGGACTGTACATGCCACTACTGGTCATGCCCCATTTGAGGTCATCTATGGCTTCAACCTTGAGCTATGCTTCGATTACACCTCGATGCCGACCACTAATCAAGAAGATTTATAAGCAAGAACTAAAGCCTAGTCTCTCCAGCGGATCTACAAATAAGTCGCCTAACACATTGACTGAGTTGTTAAGAGACTAAAGGAAAAAAGTAAAGGAAGGAAGACCAAGTAGTTTCAGCCGATGACTAAGCATAGTTACACTTGAGTAAGGAAAGATTTCCAAATAAGAGGAAGAACAAGCTGTCTGCTAGAATTGAAGGACCATTTAGGATACTCTAGAAGATAAATGATAATGCATACTAACTAAAGCTATTAGAAGATTTTAGAGTATCAAACGTGTTTAATGTTGTCAACCTCAACCCCTACTGACCTAAGGAGAACTTGGACGAAGACTAGTTAACCTTTATCTTAAATCCTAATCAGCCCAACGGGATAATGAGAATCAAATTACCAAACCCCTGACTCTAGCTCAAGCTCGAGGACTAGAAAGCATAGCCAAGTGAGTTCTTTCTTTACGTACTACATTTAAGGAATCCGAGCTACTGTAATTTACTAACCTAGTGCCCTACCCACTATATGTCCAAGGACTCCTACAATAGAATCTTCCGTACAAGATACCTATTTTTGTTATATTTTCAATTATACCCTTTAGACATTCCTTGTCACATACTTATTTTAGATATTAGTCTTTTCATCTTTTCCATTTTAGGTAGGATGCCCTAACTTTCTAAGTATAAATATCAATTATACATGTAGCCACAAATCATCTTACATTCGCTAATATTGAATATAATCCTTTTTCATGAACATTTCTCACAACTTGTTTGCTTACTTCGCTCTTAGCCTAACCTTTAAGCAAGGCTAAGTGGCGAGTATCCTCATTGGACCCACTTGTGCATCACATCAAGTTGAGCTCGTCCTCGAAAGTTCCCTAGTACGTCATATCTTTAGAGCCGTTTGAGGGTTGCTTGTTTACTTTTCGATTCTTCATGCATTTCCCCTCTTGTTTTCAAGCTTTCGGTAAGCTTGGACCCAACCCAATATGGTTGCCCTTGTTAGTCCTTGGCTACAACCTATCACTTAGGCTCGGCTCATTTAAATATTATTGAACTTGAGCTCAAGCTCGAGTTAAGCTTTTTATTAAGCTAAAAATTAAAACTCAAGCTTGGCTCGTTTAGATAAACAAGTTTTGTCTTGAGCTTAAGTTCGGCTCATTTACTAATTAAGCTCCAGTTGAGTTGAGCTAAGCCTAGCCTAAAGCGAGCCAACCTCGAGCTAAGTATACAAAATTAAGAAATATATAAATAAATAGATTAACAGATAATAAATAAGGATTGTATTATATATTATATAGATATTAGCCTTTAAATTTTAATAATATATAAATTTATAAATTTACTCATGAGCCAACTCGCAAGCTTAAGTGAGTAAACTTATGTGCTTGAATTGGAGCTTAAGCTTAACTCGTTTAGGTAAATGAGCTTCATCTTGAGCTCAAGTTCGACTCATTTACTAATCAAGCTTTAAGCTTAAGCAAGTTAAACTCGAGTAGCTCGGCTCATTTGCAACCTTATAAAATCGATTAACTAGCTCGACTACCATCAATCAGCATAGTTTAAACAAATTCATGAGAAAAGAGAAGAGTACTTTTGACTGGCTTTGCTATAGATCTCCTTAAAGTAACAGGTTGGCCTCATTTGGAGTTGGGAAATGGTCAAGAATTTGACGAACCATGTTAGCAATTCCCCTTACTTGGAAGTGTGCGATTGGACTTAGAAGTTGATTCCCATCAACTATCTTCCACCGTCTCCATTAGTTTCCATTGCATCCCCAATGCCGACTACAATTTATCATCTCATAAAATTGAATGACACTTGAAAGATTAGACATCAATGATAAAAATCATTAAAATTCTATATTAAATAACATTCAACTAATCTAACTCATATTCTTTCTTAATTACCCCCATACCTATGAAAAGAAAAAAATATTCACAAAATATATTAAAAAGTAGACAATAGAAATTGTAATCATCTATAAATAAACACAATATTATATAACCAAAACTCTTACCTCTTATCTCATTTGATAATTAACTTTGAGTCCACATCAATACCTTTATTATATGTGGATTAAGTTGATTTTCTATGAGAATTAATCAGCTGTTTGTTGGAATTGAATGTAAATTCAAAAGCAATTGTAGATATAGAAACAACTAACATATCTCTAGCTTGTTCTTATAATGTAGGGTACTTGATTCCATTTAATTTCCACCAACTAAGAATATTAAATTTCTCACTCTAAGGTTATACTGGCTCTTCTAAATAGTGGTCCTACTCTAACTTTACATGACCATTAATACTAATGGTGCTCAAGTATTGCATTAACCTTAATTTCCTTGTAGGATTAGAAGGAGCAACATAACCACATATTAAAGGAACTAAAGAGAAACTATTGACTACATTCTTGTCATGGTGAGATTTAGCTTTACGTCGATATTCTTGAACAATTGAACTAATTCATAACAAGTATCCTTAACTTTCAAAATATCCATAGAAGCACTCACCCCATAAACAATAGGAGAAACAAAATCCACATACTTCATCTTAAAATGGGGATCCATAATGATACAAACAACCATAATAATATGCACATTGCCCTAAAAGAATATAACACTATAAGAAAAAGGATATAATATACAAATTAAAAAAAAAAAGTTAGAATAACTAGTCAAGGGATTTTCTTAATATCCAAGTAATTTCAAGAAAAAAGTTTCCTAGCAATAGCTCCAAAAACTTTATTGATGGCAAATGCACTTATCAAATATATTATAGTAAACGGATTAAGTCCAAGTGTTAATCCCTAAGGGAACTCTATATGATGATGAAATACTTGAACTATTAATGAATCTCCTTCTTTTCCAATTATCTAACTTAGCAATTTTAATTCAAATTAATCAAAATCCCTAATTAAGAAATAAATCCTAATAAAGAAAACAAAATAGAATAAAATAAAACAAAGAAATTAAATTATTAAAGATAATATAATTCTTAGTAAATCTATTGTAATGCCTTATGATCTCAAGCCAATACAATAACTCTAGGATTCAAGCCTCTAAATTTAGGGAGCTATGCTATGTTATCCATTTTATTTCAAACTTTACAGTAAGGAAATAAAAGTTAAACGAATGAATTCAAGTAAAATTAATTTCTTAAAACAAGCTATATAAAAGGATTAATTTAAGAAAAACATTAATTTATTAATAAAACTAATAAATATAAAAAACTTGAATTCGAGCTTTTAGATATAACGAGATATTAAAGATAAGTTATTTAACTTGTAAAAATAATAAATGAAGCGAATTATATATAATATATATGTATTTACATGTGATATGCATTATATGTATTAAATACATATATATAATAAATTATAAAAAATAAGGAAAATTAGTATAAAATAATGGAAAATTAATAAAAAATGAATAAATGAGTCATCAAATGATGTGATAGCATGTGAATAATTAGAAAACATGAGTCATCACTAAAATAATAAAGAGATCACACATAATGCCTAGGAAAATGAGAAAATAACATGTGTTAATTCACTTTTTGACATGCAAAAATCCTAAGGCCTATAAATATGACTCGAAACCTCATTTGCAATATTTTAGAAATTGGGAAAAATTAGAAAAAAATAAAATAAAATAAAAATAGAGTAAGAAATAATGGTTAGAAATAGTCTAGGGTGGTTCAATTAGTTATCCAGAACCTGACTTGCTGACTTAGGGCTCCAACAAAGGGTGGCCGAAGGTGTTTTCTTGATAAGGTGTGGCGATTCGGAGGTAGTCGATTTAGTTGAATAACTAATTTTCCACTCGTAACTTGTTTAATTTTCTAAAAATATCAAATTATGTTAATTAATTGTGGAAATTGGTTTTCTAGGGTAATTTTATATTTATATTAATATAATAATTTTATTTTAATTAAATAATAGCTAAAATATAAGGTCCTTAAGAAAGTATCTTATTTGGGTAAAAATATAAATTTTTATAAATATTAGATGATGTTGTTTCAAGCTCAATTTTTGAATATAATACACCTAATATATATATTTAATTGTGGTAACAAGAATCTTTGAAATTAAGTATGTTTACTATTTTTTATAATTATTTTGGATAAAATTGCTAGTTTTGCTAATTTGTTAAAATAATTAATTTTTAATGAAATTAATGAATGAAACTTATATATTTTGACTTCTAGAAGTTTATAAAGATATTTGGAACACTTAATTTTTATCTCACATATAAACTTGTATATTTACCCTAATTTTCTGTAATTTAAAGTTAAAATCGCTATTTTCATAAAAATAGATAATAGTTAGCTTAATATAATTAATGACCAATATGTAAACTGCATATTTTTGTGAGTCTATAGGATTTTTTGTGAAATTAATTGCTTGTATACTATTTATTATGTATTGTCCTAATGAAAACCTATATATTAACTTAATATGTAATATAGTAATTAGTATTAGTAAAATGTGTGTCAAATTTATGTAAAATGAACACTTTTGGGTATAATAAGGGTTGCTGGTCAAGTTTAGAAAGTGGGATTTTTAGGCCTTCTAATTTAAAATCAATACTTATTCGAGTCAATTACAAAGTTACAATAACATATGGTCAAGTTGGTACTGAAAAAGGGTATTTTTAGACTTTGACAATATTAATAGACTTGTTTCTTAAGATATATTAGTAGTAATCGAAATAACGATCTTGACAATATAAAGTGTACTAAAATTGGATAAGGAATGAGTAAGATACTGTTAAATGAAGTTTAAAAAAAAGGGAGTAATGAAAGTTTATAAGAGTTTGAGTTCAACCCATACTTGACTTGAAGACTATGTATATATTTTCATAAGTGTAATAAGTACAAAAAGGATCACGTCACAAAGTTTAGGATTCTACTTTATTTTATGTAAGTAGATCTAACACATGTTTGGAGTAGATATATTGCTACCCATAACGATGTATGCTATTTGATGCCATGTTGATTAGATATGGCTATATCTTGATTAAACTGACATGATACTAAGGTGGATGCTAATGTGATGATTTTAAATGATAGTAGTTATATCTTAGTTAAACTGTTATGTTGTTATGTTGGGAGTTGATGTGGTGTTGTCGAATAATTGTATTAACTAAGAAAATTGAGTAATTGCTAACCAAATCTTCTGAGTGTTCACTTAAGTGAACTTTAAGTAAGATGTTAGAATTCTACTAAGAAGAGTTTGAAAACTAGAATCAAATAACTAGGTTGAATAAAACTTAAAGACTAATTGTGTGGAACGATATACATGAGTGGTTATTGCATATCAAGGCATCACATGGCATAAAAAGAGACTTACGGGTCATGATATTTAGAATAAGGTTTCCAAGTGATCAAGAAAAATCTTAGTTTTATGAACTCAATTTTTGGAAGCATATAGATTTACATTGCTTGAACATCTTAACTATTTTAATAATCCAATTTGGTAAACTATAGTGTATAGTCTAATTTTATAAAGCAAAGTTAGGAGTTCTACTCTTAAATAGCTTCTTATTGCCTTTTTTAATATTAGTTGGCTACTACATTATATGGTCCAATTTAGTAGGGGTTCTATTCCCAAGCAACTCCTTGTTATCCTTAGGTTCCTAGACATTGTATCTAGATGTCCAACTATGTCGACTAATTAGATGTAGATATTAGAGGGCTAGGATATCGATATCGATGCACGTCATATGCATGAGCATAGTATACTGCATTGTTAGCAATAAATGCCTAATTAGGCTAATGTATGTATAAAGTTGAACCTACTGGAATTGAGTGAAATACTTCAATTGTGATATTGCCTATATTATATTGTTTATTATCCACTTTAACTTAGCTTTAGTGGCTGAAGGGATAAAAAATTTTATCCTCAAGCTAACAATATTGTAAAGGGCCCAACATTAGGGGAGATATATATTGAGAGCATAGTTAGAGCCAGTAACTTTTTGATAAAACCTGTACTAAGTTAAGAATCCTGCTATTTTGAAGATAACAAAAAAAAAAAAAAATGATGGTTCATGTTTTAATATAAATATTAAGCTGTACATATAATTTGTAAGAAAATGTTTAGTTGAACTTTGATGTAACAACCCTATTATCAGATAAATAAAGTTTTCTTTTAATGAATGACTAGGTTGAATTAAGTTTTTAACAAGCATTCTTGTATTATGGTGCATTTTGTGCTAAGTCGAGATGCGACATTTATTATTTACTACTTAACTCTACGGAACTTTTTAATTTCAATTACTTATTGGATTGTAAGAATTCCTTTCCTGGTATAAGTTAATTGGAATCGCTTCTCGCATCAACTCCTAACCTTAATTATATTTTATTCAAATAACTTATACAATAAAATACATGAAGATTTCATTAAGTTCTTGAATTTTACTATTAAGTTATCCTAATTTAGAAAAATTAAGTAGTTTGATTCCTTATAATAACATCGATCGATTCACCATAAGATCTCATAATCTCTATAACAAATTCAAAATTTGAAATAATAACCTAGACTTCTCAATTCAATGCATCAAAGCACAATGTAATTAGATTACAATAGTAAATATCATTGATTGAATATACAAAGAACAAGGTTATATAGAAAATTAGGGTTCAATAACTATTTACTAAAAAGAAATAACTAATGCACGAAAGAAAACTAAAAAATTCAAGGGAAAGAAACAATCCTAGTCTCTAATCGTACCCTACTTACTCTTCCAAAGTCTTCTCTTCTCTTATCCTAACCCTGCACTCTTATTTATAAAACTTAGGACTTAGGGTTATAAGGAAGTTTTCGAAGATTAGGAACTATATTCTCATAATAAGTTTAAGCCTCAAGATCATGGTTGTGAACGTAGGCGTGATTTCCAACCTCTACACATATAACTCTCAAAATTCTTAAACGTAAGGATCACACATAAAAAGCACAGGAGTGATCTAAACTATTATCTTCTCTCCCCTTCAATTTTCAAAGGATATTTGTTTCCTTACCAATACCATCAAATGTATTCTTCTTCAATACTTAAAAACTTTATTGAACTCTTCCTAAAAACATTAAAACTTCATTGGCTTCTTCAATCAAAGCTTACAAATCAAATAATTCACAAAAAGCCCCAAATACTTAAAAATCAAAGTAAATAAACATTAAAATCCTAACAGAACTACCATAAAATTTTACTTGTAAAATGTGTGTTATCATATAAGGATGTTAGGAATGGGTAAAAAATTTGATTGAACCACGAATAAGATCAAATTGAATCGATGGAAATGTAAATTAGGTTCGAAAAAATTACAAACCGAATATAATTGTTTTAAAGTTTAAAAAAAAATAAATTGAACTAATGTGTTTTTGCATAAGTTATACAACTTATATTTTTACCAACTTAGCGATGTTGAAATTTCCCTTAGATTAGTCACTTTACGCAAATGCATTCTATATATTTCCTAACTTTCTAAATTCGTGAATGGATACTTATACTCAAATCTGCTTACTAAATTACAAACACTAAGTTTTATATTTTCATTTCTCATCTATCTCCTTTTATGGAGAAAATATAAATAACTCTCCTAAACTTTGATTAAGTGTAAATTGATCATCTAAACTTTTAAAGTATGATTTTTAATTTCCTAAATTTTGATAAATTAGTAAACAATTCTCATAAGTTTAGAATAACTCTTTTAAATTTTGATTTTGGTATGGTGTGTAAATACTTACTTAACTTATCAAAATATGTTTTAAGAACCCTTAAACTTTGACCATAGAGTGATTTTTTTTTTAACTAAAAAAGAAATGTTTTTATATTATCAATTTATCAAAATTTAGAATGTTAAAAATCATATTTTCAAAGTTTAAGAGTCAACTTTCGTTTCTCTTAATCATTTTGAAAATTTTTATTAGAATTGTAAATTGTTTTATTAAATTCAAAAAACTATATGATGAACCATAAGTTTACATTTGGAATAACAAATAATTGAATTATACTCAGCTCGGCTTGGAGGAGTGAACTAAATTTGTGCCCAACTTGGTGGATGTGCCTCCCTTTTATGCTATGTTTGGATTGACGGAAAGAATTGGAAGAAGGAAAGTTAGAATTTTAGGACATTTTTCATTGTTTGATAAATGAAAGAAAGGAGGAATTCTTGGACCTAAAAAAAAAATCATTCCCTCTAAATTAGGGAATCATTTTGAAATTACTTGATTATCTTTATAATAAAAACACATCTTAAAGTTAGAGAAAATTTGGTGATATTTTAATAAAATAAACAATTCTATTCTTCACTGTTAATTTTAATAAAGTGCAACAACCCTATTATGACCGCTACTTTGGGCATATAAATCACTTTATAAAACCTATTCATATATAATAATATTTTACCCTGTGCGGTAACTCAAGAAGTGTTCACTACAAGTTGTTATGAGCAATCCTTCAGTTCTGACCACTAAAGTAGGGGTATTATTCACTTTCCCTTGACTTTCATTCGTTCATTTTTCAAACAGGAAATCTCTACCTTACCCTTTTTCCTCTCAAATTCTTCTCTTCTACTTTCGTTCCTTTTCAATTCTTTCCCTCGATCCAAACATACCGTTGGGGGGAGAGGGGAAGATAAAATTCGAACCCAAATCCCATCTGCTCAGGAAAGCAATCCAAAACAAGCGACAGAAAACCCAAACCCAGGTGAGCTGACTCCAACCCTGAGCCACCACCGGTCATGGAGGCGGTGGCAGAGGGTCTATGGTGGCTAGCAGACCACCATGAGAGGTTAGGTGACATCCCGAAGGCTGTTAAATCCCTAGAAGCCATATGTCAAAGCCACGTCTCTTTCCTGCCTATAGTTGAAGTCAAAACCCGTCTTCGAATCGCCACTCTTCTTCTTGACCATACGCACAATGTAAACCATGCAAAATCCCATCTTGAACGCTCCCACTTGCTTTTAAAATCAATCCCTTCTTGCTTTGATCTCAAATTCAAAGCTTTTAGTTTGTTAAGTCAGTGTTATCATTTGATCGGCTCAATATCGTCTCAAAAACAGATCTTGAATCGTGCTCTCGAGGTTGCTACCTCTGCTTCGACTCCTGACCAGTAGGTGGTTTTTACTTTTTGGTTTTTTATTTTATTTTATTTATTTTTAGGGACTGTGAGTCATTTTGGTGTGTTTTTAGTATGCTGGGTACCCTTTTTGTTGTTGTTGTTTATTTTTTTTCCCCTTTGGTTTTAGTTGCTTTTGTTTGGTTATATCATTTTTTGTGCTGATCCTGAGCCCGTGTAAAGGAATACTATTGCTTTAGGCTGACAGTCGTGTAAAACTTTTTCAGTTATCCTGAATAAGAATATAACGATTGTTGTTGAACTTATTATATCTTCTTTTGTTGTGTTGGGGCTAGGGCTATTCAGTGTTTCTTTCTTTCTTTATTTATTTAATTCCCGGTTGATGTGATCTGTGTTGTCTATGGTTGGGAGATCCTGAGAAAAATTCAGTTTCCTAATTCTTGAGGACAAGATTGAGAATTTGATGTTTACTTATTTTTTGGGGGGCTGCTTGGGATATAGATATTGCATGGTAGTCTGGTTTCATAATTTTATTTTTGGGTTTATTACGTATGGAAGTGCGTAACGTCAAATTTTAATGACTTTTAATAATACAGGGGTGTTAATTGTGGTCATATCAATCAGATTAATTGCCTTTGATAATCATGTCAGTTGCTGTTCTACTTGGGCAGATATAATGCTTTTCAAATCTGGTGGCATCATCTTCTATCATCTTGTGTTAGGAATTACTATGCCTACTTAATTGTTCCTGATAATGAACTGTTTCTGCTCAAGTATTATAACCTTAGAACATTGGTATAGGAACTGTTTCCTTACATTATTCTCGCCTTACATTATTCTCACCAAATTGCTTTACTATTTGGGATGTTACAAGAAATGGATCATTTTCCTCAGATGATATTGCCTTGGTATGTTGCTATTACATGAGTTATGACCCAGAAGCTTGTAAAGTTATTAAGTATTATTCTTGTCTTATTGCAGCTAGGGCCGTTGAGAATGTTGTTGCATTTTGAGCTTTGTCTCACTGTTCTTAATTTACATGGATGCTGTTTTTATGACTCACTGACTTATTATCTTGAAAGGGTCTCAGTGAAGCTTTGGTCATGCAACTTCTACTCACAGCTTGCAAACGCTCTCATTGTTGAAGGAGATTATCAGAATTCATTCTCTGCATTGGAGAGCGGAAGCCTCTGTGCTACTGAATTGTCTTTTCCTGAGCTAGAGGTATGTTTGCACTGAAGTAAATACTAGCAGCATAGCGAATATGACTATTTTTCAGTGTTTATTTTTGACTAGGGCTATAAAAATCTGTTTGCCTTTGAAAATCTAGTTTTGCAGGCATGCTGTCTAAATTAGAACAAAATGTAGGCAGAGATTGTCCCAGCCTCGGGATAGTCTTGTTGCTTTAACTAAAATGTTGGAGTGCCTACCATTTTGGTATCTTTTATGATAAAGGGTCTTGGAGACCAAGGATGATACTCTTCACTATAGGGAGACATGATGTACCCTCCTGCTTGTGAGAAAAAGTTGGAGTTTCATGCATACCAGAAACCATGATGATTTCGGATAAACTTCAAAGAGCTCAGTAGTAAAATATCAGAGACCTTTCCGAAGAGATCAAATGATTAGACTTTCTTGAATATAACCTATGTTGCAATGCCTTTTCACTAACATAATTTGTATTTCTTTAGTGTCACCCTTATATAGCCTTTGTTATTTTTCATCTTGAAAGTGCTAACTCATCCTTAATTTTAATCAATGTAATGCACACTTAGGTAACTAACAAGCCAAAAGTAACCGAAAACACCAATCAATGACATAAACCCCCTTATTTCCATTTTTTTTTTTTGTTTCACTTTATCTATTGTCAAGTCAATTTATTTTGGATCTCAATGGAAATCAACAATAGTTTTAGGTTTTATTTTAGGGTTTTTAGTTTCCCCCACACTAATTGAATGATTAAGACTAAAGGAGAGTGATGTGCATAATCAGAGGATTAGGATATGGATATCATGCAAAAATTGACTCAATAGTCAATTTATTCCAATTTGCAAAAGTTAGGTTTTTTTGGATATTTAGGGAGTGGTTTGAGTATGAACTCTTGCGGTTATGACGCACCGTAAAAATTAACACTTGTTAGATTAAATTAGTGATATGATGCACAATCTTATAATCTAGTTTACGCACCATAATCGTAAAGATTGATAAGAGTTGGGGGGGGGGGGGGGGTGGGGGGTGGCAAGAAAAATAAATTGATGATATTTATTATAATGGAATATGATATTTCTATAAAATAGAATACCTATAATTAATATTAAAAGAATTTAATTCTTATTGGCTAATAGAATTGAATTTCTATTGGTCAATAGAATTAAATTTCTATTAGTTAATAGAAATAGATTTTTAATGGTATTTCCATAACAAAATAAATGACCTATAATTAATATTAAAAGAACTTAATTCTTATTGGCTAATAGTATTGAATTTCTATTGGTTAATAAAAATAAATTATTATTGGTTAATAGAACTAATTTCTAATTGGCTAATAATAAATCACTAAGGAATATTCTAATAACATTGAAATACATGAAGAAAATAATTAAATAAAATAAGGAAATACATCATCAAAATTGTTATTCTTCTTATCTAAGGTTGGTTGCTCTTTTGTACTTGCTTCATTAAAGGCTCTTGTAGCTTGCAACACATCATCACCCCTCTCTTGAAGGAGATTCGACTTGAATCTTTGAATGTGTCTTCTGCTTAGATCAAATAAAAAATACTTAAGTTGTACTTGCATCATGCAAATGTCAGTGATAAAAGATAAGGTGTTTGAGTCTCATGCATTTGATGTGTTTATCACCGAACTCACTTAATGGATTCTTACAAATTAACCTATTCTTTGTTTTCATTTTTGTGGTTCCCAACACATCGGTGAGTCAACAATAGAAACAATGCTCAAATAGTTGATAAAGCTTAAAAGTGTCCCATTCTCCTGCAAATAATCTATGAATCCCCTTTTGACATGTAGTTCCCATAATATTCTGACATCAGTCCCATTTCATGACTATGCACTTCCAAAATACACCTGCATTTCCTTCCACTTGTCATATGTTTAATCTATCATTCCCTTGTGAGCAAAAGAGGAGCCAACAATATCAATCCATAAAAGTTCAGCATTGCAAAATGTCCATAAAATTGTACTCTTCTACTAGGCTCGATTAAATTTAACGCTCTATCTTGACAGGGATCCATACTTACCCCTAAATAATCAAGTTCACAACAAAATTCAGTTCTCACTATGATCTCATCCCCATTCAATTTTAAGTCATCATCACATAAGCACCTTACTTGATTTCCACAAATACGATCAACTGCATTCAATTTGACCCTAGGTTATTCAAGAATGCGTACACAACCTTTATCCCACTGATGGCTGTGGTTATAGCGAATTCCAACTTCTCTACTAATATAGCAGCAAGAGTTATCAACATCTAAACCCATACTCAAGTCTTATTGTGTTACCACTGTTCTAATAACACATGCAATTATATTGATGGTTATGTTGCCCTCTAAGTAGGCTTGAAGATAACCACAACCAATATTCCATATGCTAGTCATCTAGCTAGTTAGATTATAACAACCATTCATGTTAGATACAGGCAACTCTGATACAAGCTAAGATAGAATTCAGCAAGAGATAGATAAGGTAGATTTTTACTTACTTGATTAGGGTTCCTGTTTGTGAAGCCAGCACCAAGTTTGGTACTCCACAACCAATTGACACTCGAGGACAGCTAACACCTCTCTCCTCTAGCCTTCCTTTCCAAGAAAACTAACTGACTAACTAACTTCCTTTTCCCTCCATTCAACCTATTTATATAAAATGACGTGGACAATACCTCACGTATAACACGTCAGGTCAGATCAGCCTCTGACCAACATTATTACAATAGCTACACATTATTCTCTACATACTAAATTATACTATATGTATTGCACTACACGACATATTACTCAACCCCTTTGGTCTTCCTGGTCTTCCTTTTGTACACTTACCGTAAGGGATGAACAGCTTTAGGCATTGTATCAATCTCTAACAGTGGTGTGTCACTACATAGCTTGAACAAAATGTTATAAATGCAAGAGTACCTATGATTGCCAACAGCTTTAGATGGAAATGCAGATTGAGTAAGGTCAAGGTTTTGGGAGTCTAATTGTTGCTTTTCCTCATTTGGTTTCCTAATCATCTTGATCGCCATTTCGGCTTTATTGACTACTTCAGTCTTCTTAGTTACAATCTTGCCTTCTTCTCAAGTCTGAAGCGGTGTTTCCTTAGAGGCAGTTTCATTCGAGAGTGGAGGAATTCCATTGAGTATGGCTTTCTTAGCTCTCCATTGTTGAACTGAAGCCTTACAATTACTAATCCTTTCTTGACCTTAGTTGGAGAATCAGGACATACTGTAAGTTGCTTCTTACCTATGCAGTAGGTGTGTTGTTCATAGATTGATACCATGCACCCATACTTATCTTTGAGGGTTTTCCTAGACAAATATGATAATCGTTTATGTTTGCAATATCAAACACTTCTTCACCAGTGAGTTTTGTACCAACGGAGTAAGCCACCTGAGTTTGTTTTGTAACCCAAATCACTGTACTGTTATAATTAACCTCATGCGGACTTGGACCAGTGATGGTTTCAAAACCCAATCTTCCCACTACAACCTCATAATTTAAGTTGATAAGGCAATCACTAATTTGGAATTGCAAGTGCCCTTGTTTAATCCTTCCCCAAACATAAAATTTTTTATAGGAATACTACCTTTTTCACCAAAAGGCTGCATGTCATGTAGGCTATTTCATTTGTCATGATGTTGAGGTTTTGGTGTTTAGATGGTGTAAGGGTTTGGGTTTAAGGCGTTGCAGTGTAGGATGGTGGGGGGTTTAGGATATAGGGTCAAATTCCTTATGTGAGATTTTGTCGAACACTTGGTGGGGGTTTGTTACTTCCTTTCCAACAACAACACATACAACACTTAATATTTCCCACAAACACAAGACAACAACAATTATGACAACAAATACGCAACTACAATATTGTTTCAACTTCAATCCACCATGTACTAAAACCACACAACACACAATCGCAATGAACTCAATTTATGACAACTTACCAAAACACAACTTGCAATGTTAAAATTAGAGTTTTGATACCAAATTATGATGTGCCTAATTGGAGGATTACGTTATCATGCAAAAATTGACTCAATAGTTAGTTCATCCTAATTTGCGAAAGTTAGGTTTTCTAGATATTTATGGATGGTTTGAGTGTGAACTCTTGTGGATATGATGCATTGTAAAAATTAACACTTATTAGATTAAACGAACAATATGATACACGATTAAATAATCTAGTTTACTCATCACAATTGTAAAGATTAATAAGAGTAGGGGGAGAGTTTACACTCAAGGAAAATATTTATAAATTGATGACGTCTATTACAATAGAATAAAAAATTTAAATAGACTTTACAATCATAATAATATTTCCATAAAATAAAAGATCTATAATTAATGTTAAAAGAACTTAATTCTTATTGGTTAATAGAATTGAATTTCTATTGGTTGATAGAAGTAAATTTTTATTGGTATTTCCGTAACAAAATAAAAAACCTATAATAAATATTAAAAAAAATTAATTCCTATTGGCTAATAGGACTAAATTTCTAATTATTAATAGAAATAAATTATTATTAGTTAATAAAACTAATTTCTAATTGGTCAATAATAAATCATTAAGGAATATTTTAATAACAATAAAATATATGAAGAAAATAATTGAGTAAAATAAAGAAGATGTCATCAAAATTGTTATTCTTCTTCTCTAAGGTTGATGCCTCTGTTGTGCTTGCTTTATTAAAGGCTCTTGCAGTTTGTGACACATAAGAGAGTCAGTAGCTTTAGGTTGAAGGATAACACATTGCATTAGCGACCCAAAAAAAGGTTATACAAATGAAAAGGCACTAAAGCATTTAAAAAATATCATACCCTATAGGAAGCTTAGTAGTGGCATTATTACAAGATGTCACTCGTGTGTAATTCACTCATTATATAACAACCATCTTACATTACTTGATTAATTGTACTCAATTATTAAATGTTAAAGTAAATGAATAAGAAGATAGAAATACTTATATTTGTTATTGTATCTCAAAGTAAACTATTGTATTGTATTTAACTTTGTTGTAACTATTGTCGTACCTATCCTTGAATTGATATTGTATTTGGAATACTCTTCATTTTTGATCCAAGCTTGTCCCCTTCTTTATTTTATGTTGACCGATACATATTTATGGGAAAATAAATATATTATAGCTCAGTGAGTTTGTTTCTCATCATTACTATTCAAAGAAGGTTAACAAAAATCAATTGGAAATCAATGGGTTTTATTCAACAAATGATATGAATGCATGCGAGATGATACAAGCAATGCATTCGTAGGCTAGTGAATACACGAAAGGAGCATGTTGGGAAGGAGACTAGTCGTGGGGAGTTCCTTTTTGAAGAGTGCATTGTCACTAGCTAGTGGACTCGATAGGAGGCATGTTGATGACACTTGATGTTAGGCTTGATAAAGCAAAGTTCTTTATTGTAGAGGAGGAGGGGTTTGAGAACTCAAATTCTTACATAGGAGAAACAGAGGAGAATCTCTATGGAGAGTCGCAAGGGGTTCTCATGGCATCGTGTAAAGCTTGGTAAAGTGGGACAACATTGTTGAAGTAAAGATAGAAAACCTAGGGGTGTGGGTTAGTAACCTCAAAGTCGAGATAGAAGTGTATTAAGGAAGAATTGATGCAGCTATTGTGGCACTGATGAAGGAGATGGAGGATCTTAGGAGTAAGTTGGTAGTTTGTAGGTAGTGGTGGCTAATGGAACAACCATTTAGCTAGCTATTAAGGTGGATTTGGCTAAGCTTGAGTTCTTTAGGGAACATAATTGGTGACAGAAATATACAATTTCCTATGGGGAATTAAATAGTACTTTGGGCCTGTTGAGCTTTTAGGCAAAATAAGTGAAGTACGATTTGCAGCATTATACTCGAGGGTGTCAGCAACGTTTTGGTATAGGAATAAGCTAATGATATTATCTCTTAGATTGATAGAATGAAGGACTTAGCAACATTTTTTCATTTGTCCTTTTGTTGTTCTAAATATGATGAACAAGAAGGCCCATGTAGTTGTGTGCTATCATATTTGGTAGGAAAGAAATGCAAAAAGATTGAGCCCACAAGAGTCATTGGCGGTAGGAGTATTTAGGAAGGTTTGAATGCTTTAATAGGCCTCTAGACTTGAATGTTTGAATTTGTAGGATTTTTGAAAATTTAATTCTATTTAAGGAAGCGCATATTATTAGGGCTTTAGTTTTGGTGGTTGCACTTTTTCTTAAATTCTAGTCCACTCTTTTGTTATGTACATATGATGGACTATTTGTGATGAAGTTCTTACCCCAAGAGTAGTTGAGATGCAAAATTTTTCCTCCAATGCAATATGAAGTCAATTTTTTGTATTCATATTACTTCTAATTCAATTTTTTGCCAATTCATTATCTAATTTTATTTGTATGAAGTGTTGATATATCAAATCAATCAAGAATCACTCAAGAAAAATCTTTAGAGTTGGTGATGGGTTGGCCTTGAAAAGTAATTAGATGTGTATATTAATATAGAAATCAACTTGAATTGCATTGCAGGGGAAACTCTTTAGTAACATGTTCACTTTATGGAATTCTGGAATTGGAATTCCATTCTCTTTTTATTCCTTATTACTACGTTCATATGGTTTTTTGTCACGGAATTGTAATTTTGTAAAAATGTTTATTACTTGAAATTAAGTAATAGGGATTTCTTAATTCAATTAAAGAATCACGATTTTTCACCACCACATCACTACCAAAACCGTCGCCGCTGCGACTGTTGCCATCACCATTGCGGCCATTGCAATCGCTACTGTGGCCACTATCACTCCCGTCGCCACTACTGCCGCTGCCGTTATCACTACCATTGTAACCAACAACTGCCACTACCACCACCGACTATTGTAGCCACCGCCACCGCCACCGCCCATTGCTACTGTCACCAACTATTATCGTTGCCACCATCATTGTAGCTGTTGACACTACTATTGTTGCAAATGTCGCTGTTGCCCTTACCACCAATCACCGTAGCCATTGTTACCACCACCGCCCATTGCTACTGTCACCAACTATTATCGTTGCCACCATCATTGTAGCTGTTGACACTACTATTGTTGCAAATGTCGCTGTTGCCCCTACCACCAATCACCGTAGCCATTGCTATTACTACTGCCACCGCCAATCACTGTAACCATCGTTACCGTTATAGCTACCATTACTATCATTGCCATCATTACCGCTACCAATGCTATCATCGCCACCATTATTACCACCAGTGCTACTGCTATCGCCGTTTCCGTTGTTGCCGTCGCCACCAAACACCTAACCATCGTAGCTATAGCTACTGTTACTACTACCATTAACCACCATTGCTATTACTGCCGCTACTGTTACCATCACCATTATCGCCGTCATTACCGTCATTTACCTATTATTTTAGGATTAATTGAAAAAGAAAATGAATAGAAGATAGTTTAATTATTAAAGTTATATTATATATCTATTCTTAAATTGCTTATAAATCTAATTAAATAAAGTAATATGTGTTATATTTTTATTCCATTCCTTATGGAATTCCAATTCTATTTTCTTTTATCTTATTCCATGAAGTGAATGAGTTGTAAGAGTTAAAGTGTGTTTTGTTGGAAATGCATTGCTATGACTTTAGTAAAAATTGCAGTAAAGATAAAAATAAGGACTTTAAGGAGAATTAGGGCTAAGATGAAGGATCTTATTTATAGAATGAAAGTAAATGTATAATAGTTGCCATGAAGACAACTCCAAAGCTCAAAGCTCCCAAAAGCAGACTTGCTCTCCATTTCTCTCTCAACAGAACCTAAACAAGCAACTAACTTCTTTCTCCACTATATCTTCAAAGGAGTATTTATAGGCCATCTAATGACACACTACTTCCAACTAATATAAACAAACTATATGCTAACTATAGCCAACTACTACTAGTAGATATGCTAACTATAAAAAATGGCAGGGTAAATATCAATTACTGCCCCCTTGAAAAATATCCTTGACCTCAAGGACAGTATAGAAAGGCAACTAAAACTAACCTGCACCTGTGGCTTTGAATGCAACATCATCTGCTGTACATCCACATTTATGGCAAGTGATTCAGCAGTTCCCTCTATGGCATACTCGGTAGCAAGTTCATGAATTACAGCAAGTAGCACTACACCAACTAAGCACTGCAGAAATTGTTGCTGAGGAAATCCAACTATTGCCTTTGTATTAGCCTCCACAACAAGAAAAGCAAGCCCATAAAGCAAATAACGCCAAATTCAGTTGAGCCAACTTTTGCAACAAGAACAAGGCACTTATCTATTATTGGAATCTGATAGTTTTCATCCTTAACTGGCTCCAATAAAGCTTGTCCTTTGTTTGTTTTTCTCACCATGTATTCTGCAGTGCCTGGTCTTAAGAAGTCAGCATCTGGACGAGGTATCATGTGCAGGTCACATGAGCACCTCTGACCATCAGATGTGTGAGTGCGAGTCGCTCGCACAGTCACCACCATGCTCCACCTATCTTGCATGATCTGTGCTACACCAGTAGCTATCGGATCATTTGTGTAAGCACCAGTCACATCAGCATTTGATCAAACACTGTGTGCAATACAAAAACAGAGCTTGTAGTGCAGCAAGTGCATCATGATCATCCGGTAACTCATGAGCATGAATAGGATATTGTTCACAGAAGATTGATTGGGAATATGTTTGAAGGCTTCAAAACAATCTTTGCGGCAAGAAAAAATAATTTTCACCTCAAATGACTGGAAAAAACATGGTGACACTCCGGCGAATGCTTCTGGGCAGGTAGGTCAATATTCTCCAGCGATGTAAGTGTTTCAAATAGATCAACATTTTCCAGCAAGTTCTCTTGTTCAAGTTGATTGACAATAAGTGGCGAATGTTACTGTGCATCACATTCAATAAGCACTGGTGAAGTTAGGTATTCATCTCTTTTGTCATAGCCAGTGAGTAAATGCACCGATTCAGTAGTACATTCCGACCACTTCAATTGCAGAAATTTCTGCATCATGTCTTGCATTGCATTGTGGACATATGATTCTCAATTTTTGTAACACGTTCATTCCATCAAGTATCTTTTCTCTGCAATCTCTCTGTTGATTCCAGCACCAATTTTTCAACTGCCTCTATCTGTGCCTCCATGCTGGCCATGTTGTGACTGCAGATCAACAATGGAAGAAAATCCATAGGTGGTGCCAATTGATATGATCTAGGGTTTGGCAATGGAAAAAGATTAAGACTTTAGTAAAAATTACTGTAAAGATAAGGACTTTAAGGAGAATTAGGGCTAAAATCAAGGATTTTATTGATAGTTCATGAAAACTCCAGAGCTCAAAGTTCCCAAGAGCAAACTTGCTTTCCACTTCTGTCTCAAGAGAACCTAAACAAACTAACTGACTTCTCCCTCCACTTATTGTCTTCTAAGGCCTATTTATAGGCCATAATGACGCACTACTACCAGCTAATACAAACAAACAATATGCTAACTATAACCAACTACTACTAGTAGATATGCTAACTATAAGTTTGGCAGGGTAATATCAGTCTCTCTAGCAGTCTCGAAATGGACATAATGACAATTGACCTTATATGGTTGGTCCTCCCAAGAAAAAAAAAAAAGGATTATGTGCCTACTGACGAGCTGCTTCCTCGGTTCTTGTTGGACCTTACCTTGACAGAGTGCTTCTTTTATACATGGCAGTATTTGAATTACTTTCCAGTCAAGTGAATCTTGCAGAGTTTAAAAACTAAACTACTGCAAAAGCAAGAATATTCACTGGCTGATATGAGGCGGTGATAGGTAACTAAGCATCAAGTACCCTTTTCAATTTTGGGTAAAATAGGATGGCTACCTGTGATTTCCTTGCAGTGGGGGCTTAGAGAGTGAAGAAAGGGAGGAGGGAGGTTGGAAGCAAGGAGATGGCAAAGAGAAGACCTAGGTAGTCTTGGACCAAAAGCATAAAATTTTTCTGTTTAGCTCTGCATCTCTGCCTTTAGGTCAGTCGATTGTTGCTCCTGTGGCTCAATCTACAAGAACCAGCCTCCAAGTTCAGAACATTTTTGTCTCAGGAGAAATCAAAATTCGGACTTCAAGAGACATGCATCATTCTCTCCGTAGGCTGCCCTTATGTGGGGCAATTTGTTTATTGTTTCTGCTGGAATACAAAGGATTAATAAGACAATAGATATTGATGATTGTATTCCATGAAATGCTATATTTATGTGAATCAAGACTGCCCCAAGTATTTCCAAGTCACAGTGTTAAAGATCACTCCTTTTTTGGGGTGAGTAAGGCAGGACTGGGGCTTGAATGCTAGACGTATAACTAACAACACAAGAACTCTATCATTCAACTACATAGCTAGTGGCTGCCTAGAAATTAATCTTAACTGATGCACAAGGTGCTACCTTTTCTTGACTTGAGGAGCAACTTGCATGTGCCTGTGCTTCTCAAATTGCCATGGCTCAAAAAAGCAATTGGAGAAATGACTCCAACAACGAATCAACTTCTTTGGGGTAAAATCAACTCAATGTTGAAAGCATGATGGAATTTCTGTGGAGTGCACTCATAATCCCAAGTCCTCTTTAGAAAGAATATTGGAATGGTAGGTACTGGATAAGCCAAGCACTATTTTGCGCTCTTGAAGCTACAGGAATATATGAATTTTAGCTGCTTTATATTAGGGGAAGTGTATATATTCTGCTGGAATAGCTCAGCTTTCTGCCCATTGAGGGTGGAATTAGACAAACATCATATAACTCTTAAGTAGTTGATATTCCCAATAATAATCATGGTTGTGGCAATTAATCATAAGAACTTAAGACCAATTGGGTGGCATGGTTCATATGCTGTCATGTTGTGATAAATCACTCCAAACAAATGTCTCCTGCTTTTAATGGGTATTTTGTGTTTTTATTATGCAACTTTGTGGGAAAGCAAGGTTTTATGTTATTTATTTGTGTATTTGCAATTACACCTTCCTATATTTGCTCTATACGCACTTAGCTCCATTATCTTTGAAATTGAGCATTTAGATCCCAATTTTTTAAGTATGTGTTTTTATACTTTATTTTACTATTTTGCCTAGGATGAAATAATTTAGTAATATTGAAATTACAGAGGATTAGAAAAAAGAGAATTTCTATCTTTTTATAATATTTTTGGACATTTTCTTACACTATATATTATTTGTTGTATTTTTTATATTTTATTTTTTAATTGCATAATATTCACATGGGGGGAAAAGCATTTTTTGGAAGATTCTGGACTCCAAACGGTCAATTATAGATAGGACTATAGAAGCTAAATGTACATGGAGCAAATATAAAGTGGTGTTTTATTTTTAAGGGTGAATTGTAATATAACCTGATACGTTTGCTCCATGGTGTTTATCCCCTTTTCTTTTGAAAATGCCTTTGAGTCCCTAATTTTCACAACCATGCTTTTAGATTCATATTGACCATTTTACCATTGCAAAAATAAAAATAAAATTATTAAAATCAAAATATTAACATAAAAATCGCAGAGTATTTTTTAGACTTAATATTACATATTTATTTATTTGAAAGGCAAAACGGTCATTTAGGAATCTGAAAGCATATTTTCAGAAATTTGAGGTCTTCAATACTTTAATTTTACATAGAGAAGGGTTAAGTGCACGTGTTGTAAATATAAAGAGTGTATTTATAGTTGACTTTACTTTTTATTTGGTTTCTAATTTTATTACATATACATAGAAGATCATCCCCTTTTGGAATTTTTTACATATACATATCTACCAAATAAGGAAGAGCTTCCATTATTTGGTAGGCCCCTTGTGAAATTTATCTATGTTTTGTGCAAAATTGCGAACCATACTCCTGCTCATTTTGTTCCTTTCTTTTTGGTATGCTAGATGTTCTTTGTAACGTCTATTCTGCATGTGCACCTCATGCAATGGGAAGACGGAAATGTTGTTGAAAGGGCTGTACAAAAGTGTGATGAGGTCTGGGCATCAATTGGAGCAGATAGTGTGAGGCCAGATACCTCTGATTTTTAAATTCTATTATTCTTGATTCATTTTCTGGTTTTGTTTAATTCATTATCTACTCTATAAAATGTTTATTTCTTGGAATGGCTTTTATACATCACTGCTGATTTCGTGGCTCATATTTTGCACATGTTACCTGTAAACATGCCTCCTAATATTCCTAAAGAGACAACGATGCCTTGGTTTACTATTTTACAATGAGCTGCTGCACATATTCTATCGACTTCGGATTTGTGACTACAAAAATGCTTCAGAGCATGTAGACAGAGTGGACAATGCTATGAAGGCTGATATGCAGCAGGTGCAACAGCTACAAAAGCTTATGAGGGAACTGGATGCTTTAGATCAAAGCCTCTCTCTACCCAGTCTGCGCTCCAGGGAAAGGTTGGCACTTTCTGAAAAGCAAGCTCAGATTCAGGAGCAGCTTAGAAACTTGACTTCTTCAGTTGAAACACCTTATGGGCAGTTAAAACAGATATGGGGAGAGAGGCTCGAGTTAGCGCCACCTCCTATAAATGGAGAGTGGCTGCCTCGAAATGCAGTTTATGCGCTCGTTGATCTTATAGTAGTCTTATTTGGACGTCCAAAAGGAAATTTCAAAGAATGCAGCAAAAGAATTCAAAATGGAATTCAAACAATCAAAGGTCAGTATTGATCAATTTGCCTCCATTGCAGCTTGTGTGCAAGTTGTGGATACTTTTGTAGTCAAGCCTTGAGATAACCTGATTTTAGGGTTCCTAGACTGTGCATTCTGATTCAATTGTTGTTTTATGGATCTTGCAGCGGAGTTGTTGAAGCTAGGAATTACTGATGATGAGAAAGGTGAGTTGGGCTTCGTAATGCACTTGCCCTGAATTTATAATATGGGAAAAATTTTTGGGTTAATTTATAATAAGGGTAAATTGCATGTGGAAAAAATAAATAACTTAAAAATTCTTGTGTTTTATTCAAAGTGCCCAATCACAACTTAGGAAATTCTACTGGGGATGCAACATGTAAATCCCTGTAACCAGCTATTACTTTTTGGTTATGATGGTCGATGCGGAGTATACGTGTGAGGCACTCTAGCAAAATTTAATGCCACAACGATCAGCCGATTTGCAATTAACAGCTATTCCATCTTCTTTGTCCACTGAATCACAGACACGTTTCATTGTCAGTCAAAGATAACCCCTAAAGCAAGCTAAGGTTCCAAACAATCTATGATGTACAATTTGATGTTTTTATTTAGACAACTAATGAAAATACTTTTAATTAATAATTATTTTAGTAACAATGATTTGAAGGTGAGTTATTTAATTGGTTGATGTTGCTGTGGTCTTTACGTTTTCTATTTATCTGTTTCAGTTTGTATATATTTGTTAGTTTAGCTGTTCTTGTAGTTATTTTAGATAAGTGTTTGAGTAGAATAGGATAAGTATAGCTATTTTTTTGTTATCCTTATTAGTCACGAATAGTCAAGGATTTCATCTCAATCCCCTGTGAGACAAAACCTGTGTATATTTCCTTTGATGTGGATAAAATAACACGAGTGAGTTTTCCATCGGTCTTCCTTCATAGTATCTGAGCTTCAGTCGATCCTAAATCGACTGGAATAATTTCAACATGAGTGGAATTAGGATGAATTAGAAATTACCCCAGCAACCAAAGTGAGGTTTGGCTCTCTAGATGACCTGAACTCTATAAATCAGGTTTGACCAGAAAATCTGAAGGCAAAAAGACAGAAAGGGTTCCAGAATTTGAAGTCAGCCACACCAAATTTCAAATCCGTTGAGGCTGCTGAAGCCAAAGAATGTATCATTACAGGCTTGGGAGCAAGTCTCACGACTAAACAAGTGGATCTGTTACAACATATCTCGAGTCAAACTCAAATCATGACTGGTAACACTCAGACTGATGAATTACTCTCTACTGCTGCCATTGCTCATAAAGGTAACTAGACAAACTCCTTTCAAGAGGTAGAAGAGGATGTATGGATAATTGACACTGGAGTGTCAGATCATTGTGTTATTCAGCGAATTTTTTTTGAAAAATTAAATACTGGGTGCAATATGAGTAAGGTGTTGGTTGCTAATGGGGAAAGCACAATGGCAAAAGGAAAAGGAACTGTGTCTATTGCTGGTTTGATATTGATGAGACTGTATTTGTCCCTGGATTAAGCTATAATCTGATTTTAGCAAGTAGGTTGACAAATGATATGAATTGTCAACTAATTTTTTCTCATAATAGCTGTGTCATGTAGGACCTAGTTTCAGGGAGGACGATTGGCAGTGCTAAGAAAAGCAATAGTCCCTACTACTTGTCTAGAGGAAAGACTAAATCTGGTTGCACGTTTGAATGTTAGTTATTTATGTCAGTCTAGAATAATTCCAATTTCATGATGAGGCATGAGCGTCTTGGTCATTTGAGTTTCACTTATATGAAATAGCTGTACCCAAGTTTGTTAAAAAATAAAGATATTGGTAATTTTCAATGTGAGTATTGCATCCTGGCTAAGTTTTCAAAGGGCTTGTATCCTATGCACTCTTATACACCTAAACCTTTTCACTTAGTGCATAATGATGTATGGGGTCTTGTTCAGATGTTAACTTATTCTAATGACAAGTGGTTTGTTACTTTTATTGATGATTATTCTTGAGTGTGCTGCGTATATCTCGTTACGCTATGTTTGGGAAGAGTGAAGGAACTAGGAGGAAAGGAAAGAATATGAAAGGAATGAATTGTTGGATTATTTGATTCTTTTTAATGTGTTTGGTCAATGGAGGAAGGAAAATGGAAGGAATAGTAATTATTGCTAAAGATAAAATAATAGATAAATTAAAATTACTAATACACCCTTAAAAATAATAATTAGAAAGAAAATAAATTAAAAAATTAGGGTAAATAGGTAAATCAATTATTTTTTTTTCTCTTTCCCTCATTCTCTCCATTTTGGGAGGGAAAGAAAATGTTTGGAGCCCACAAAAACAAATCCTCTCCCTTTCCTCCTCCCTTACTTCCCCCTAAAATCAAACGAAGGAATTTGAATATTTTCCTCCCTAGTCAAGGTTGAAAGTATATACAGAATTTGTTCCAAATAGTTAACCCTTCTGTTTTTATACAAGGAGAAAGTGACTTCCCCAACAAGGTCAATTATCCAACTTGGAGCCTTTGGTCTTGCCTCCAGTCTTGCAAGAAGTAGATTTCAAGATCAAAAAGATGGATTTACCTATAGCCTTGAGAAAGGATAGAAGGATATGTGCAAGGTATTTTATTTCAAACCATGTAAGCCATTCAAAACTCTCACCTCAGTTCCGTTCTTTTGTTGCAAAAGTTGATTTAGCTGCAATTCTAAGAAATATTCATGAAGCATTAGCTAACTAGAATTGGAGGGAGGTAGTTCTTGATGAGATGAAGGCCTTCGATCAAAATAATGCTTAGAGGTTGTTGATCTTCCAGTTGGGAAAAAAGTAGTAGGTAGTTGATTGGTACTCACTATCAAGCACTAGTTAGATGGAAGTATAGAGTGATATTAGGCAAGACTAGTAACTTAAGGCTATACTCAAACCTTTGGTATTGATTATGAGGAGACCTTTGCTTCTGTAGCAAAGCTGAATTCTATTAAGGTGTTATTATCTTTGATAGTGAATTTTGATTAGCCATTACATCACCTTATGTAAAGAATGCATTTCTAAATGGGGATCTGGAGGAGGAGATCAACTTGAGATTTCCACCTGGTTTTGCATCAGAAGGAGATCAAGGTAAGATTTTTAAACTAAATAGGTCCTTGTATGGCTTCAAAACAATCTCTTAAGGTATGGTTTAAAAAGTTTAGTGATACAATGATTTCTTTAGGTTACAGAGTCAGGTAGAGCATAATCTCTTTGTGAAACATGGTAGAAACAGGTTGGAAGAAATTTTAATAGTTTATATAGATGATATGATTATCACAGGTGATTATGAAGTCAAGATTGCAGATTTAAAGAGAGAAATTAGGAAAAAAATTGACATAAAAGAGCTGAAGTTTTTCTTGGGGATGGAAGTTGCAAGGTGCCATAAAAGAATTGTTATTAGTTAGAAGAAATATATACTTAATCTACTGTAAGAAACATGTAAGTTGGGTTACAAAACCCATGAATACTCCACTTCCACATAATTGGAAGAGTCTGGCACCAAAGAGTGATCCTCTTATATATCAAGGACAACATTGAAGGCTAGTAGGGTATTTAATTTATTTATCTCTAACTAGACCTGATTTAGCTTACTCCATTAGCTTGGCTAGCCAGGCCATGCATATTGCAACAAGATGTCACTTGAATGGTGTGAATTACATTCTTAGGTATCTAAAGGGAACTCCAAGTAAGGGATTGTTTATTAAGAAGAATCAGAATCGAAATCTTGTAGCTTTTGCAGATGCAAATTGGGCAGGTGATATCATAGATGATAAATCTACCTCAGAATTTTGTACTAAACTTTAGGGAAATCTAGTAACTTGAAGAAGCAAGAAGCAATCAGTAGTTGTTATATGTAGTGCTGAGGCAGAATACCAGGCTATTGCACAAGGGATTTGTGAAGTGATTTGGATTCAGAGATTGTTGCATGATTTGAGAACATTGATGGATGATGTATCGATATTTTGTGATGGGAAATGAGCACTTAATATTGTTAAGAATTTGGTTTAGCATGATTGGATGAAGCATGTTAGATTGGATAGGAATTTTATAAAAAGTGAACTCAAAAGTGCAGATATCAAGTTGCAGTACGTTTCATCAAGGAATCAAGAAGCTGATGTTTTAACAAAGAAATTGCCCAAATAGTCATTTTTAGACATCATTGGCAAGTTAGGAATGATTGATATTTATTCCTTAATCTAAGGGGGAGTGAAGACGAGTTATTTAATTGATTGATGTTGCTGTTGTCTTTACATTTTTTGTTTATCTATTTCAGTTTATATACATTTGTTAGTTTAGTTGTTCTTGTAGTGATTTTAGATGAGTGTTTGAGTAGAATAGGATAAGTATAGATTTTTTTTGGTTATCCTTATTAGTTGCAAATAATTAGGGACTTCATTTCTGTCCCTTATGCGACCAAACCTGTGTATATTTCCTTTGTTGTGAATAAAATAACATGAGTGAGTTTTTCATCATTTTTCCTTCATAATTAAAATTAATTTAATGGAAAATCGTGAAAATAAAATATAAAAAAGCAAAACACTTCTTAAAGACAACAATATATTAAGCATCAATGTTGGCTAGCTTCGCCTATAGAATTTATGGAGTGGCCGATGACCCTATCTAGGGTTACCACCAACAATGACGATTCCAAACAGAAAAAATAATAATAATAACATTGAGCCCTCATGGATTTGTCCTTTCCATGGTGCTCATGAAACGCCATCCTCCACCAAGTGTAGGTTGTATAACCTACTGCCTTCTTTTGTTAGTACTATGTCAGATTCAGCCACCTTGAGGAGGGTTGGGTCACCGCCAAAGTGGGTTGAACCCTCTTAAGGGTTTTTGAAGCTTGCCAAGACCTATAGTTAGTGGTGGTTGCTTTTTTGAGCAGCATTTTTTTTTTTGTTTTTTTGGGTGAATGAGATAATATCATTTACTCAACAATGTACATAAGAGATGTACAAGTATCAAAACATAACAAAAGGATACTAGGATTGAATGGAGCAAACAAAATTTTAACTGTAAATGCATACAAGAATGGACTTAATGATAGCTTCTATTCTATTTGTATCTCTATTCACTCTCCTTGTATTTCTTTCCTTCCAAATGTAGTAGCACCTTGCTGCAATGGCTTTCTTTTGTTTTCTGGTTGAAATGTGTAGATGAGCTCAAAAAATCTTGTACCCATTTGCTTGAGAAGGCTTGCAGTTTATCCAAGTTAAGGCACTTTCAATACCGGCTCAAATTTCCTTTGTAATTACACACTCAAAAAAGAGATGATTGTGGTTCTCTTCTTCTCTTTTACACATGTAACACTTATTTTCTTGAACTAAACCCCACTCCATCGTTTTGTCTAGTGTTGTCAATTTCTCCTATGCCACCATCTATAAGATCATGGAATGTTTAGGTGTGGATTCTTTGCTCCAAATTGTTGTTGACCATACTTTCCTAGTAGTTCTATGCCTTGCTAGGTGGTAAGCATTTTTTATTGTCAATTTTTTGGACTCAACAAAAATCCATACCATCCTATCAAGAGGAACAGGATCTGGTCTCACATCCACAAGATTTGCAGTTATGACATTCCATTTGGGGCCCCTAAGCCAATTCCAACCTTCCTCCGTGTTGAATGAACTAAGCAGAGCGTCCTTAGGGTAGCCAAAAAGAGTTCTATTCCTTACCTCCACCCACTCTATTAGAGGTTCACGTAGGTGCCAATTGTTGTACCAAAAGGAGATTGAGTTTGCCATCACCAATCTTCCATCTTAGAAGGTTCCTTGCTAGAGGTCATAGCGGTTGTTGGTGAATTTTGGAATTAAGGAAAATCTCTCTAACACTTCACTCACGTACTTTTTATATAAAATTAACCTATTAATTTAAGTATTGGTGCGGTCATAGCTGCCGTTGGTGAATTTTGGAATTAAGGAAAATCTTGCAAAAGAAATGGAGATGCTTGGTATTAGGGTCAGTCCGGTGCGGTCACTCTAATACTTAAATTAATAGGTTAATTTTATATAAAAAATACGTGAGTGAAGTGTTAGAGAGAAATCTTACAGAGTTTTCTTTTCTATATTTATAGTTGGCTGTAATGTTTAAGGCAGTAGTTGGAATAACTGTTAAGACACGCAGAGGTTTTTTGATTTGACATCTTTCGTGATATGTAAGGAGAGAAGACGGTTATATAATATAATCATGCTTATGTTAACTGTTCGCGTCATAGGCTTAATGCAAACTAGGAATGGATTTAGGATACTTGGCATAAATGCCGTGTGTCGTTTTTCTAGAGGCATGCCAAGAGAATCAATTTATTCGACATATCGGCGGCTGAATGAACAAGTATGTCAGATGAGCGAAAACTGACTATTAACAGTAGTTATAGGATTTTACTCTAAGAATAAGTAGAATCTGCTTGTAGAAGTTCTTACCCCTAAGTATTTCGCCTCTAACTTGGCTTGGCCATAAAGTTCTTCCATCATCTTTACAAAGACTCCAAATGTGTTTGAGTTGTGCAACTTTGTTCCAAAGAGAAATGTTAATGAAGTTTAAGCCTCCCTTATTTCTAGGTTGACATAAGCACTTCCATTTCACTTTGGCCTTTGCTTTGAAGTTATCTCTTCTGTTTCAGAAAAATATTTTAAGTTTTCTCTCAATCTGAATAATAATTTCTGCCAGCAAAATGAAGATCATGGCCTAGTAAACTTAGAGACAAAAGAGCACATTCTTAATAAGTTGTGCTCTACTCGCATAAGATAGGAATTTGGAGGATCAATGGCCTATTCTGGCAGAGAATTTGTCTAATAGAACTTCACAATCTGATCTTGTCAGCTTGGTAGAGGATAGGGGGACTCTAAGGTATCTAATGGGGATTCTTTCTTCTTAAAAATTTAGAAAATTCATAATCTGTTCCTTGATGTTAGGTCTGACGCCACTCAAGATCTGACTTTTAAGAGAATTTGCATACAAACCAAAAAATTCCTTGAATTCCTCTAAAGCTTGCTTGATATGCTGCATTGTATTGTAATCCCCTTTTGCAAAGATAAGGATGTTGTCAGAAAAACACAAATAGTTTAACTTCTCTTTTTAGCAGCTCCAATGGTGAACAAAATCATCCTTCTCTCCTTTTTTCCCTCATAATACAAGAAAAACCTCCATAGCAAGAATAAAAAGATACGGGGATATGGGATCCCCTTGTCTCAATCCTTTTGATGCTTCGAAATAGCCAGCTAATTCCCTATAAATATTAATGATGAATTTTGCAGTGGTGATACATGACATTATCCATTTGATGAAGATTGATGGCAAGCTTATGGCCTTGAGGACTTTCTTGATAAAACTCTATTTGATATTGTCATATGCTTTTGAAAGAGCTACCTTGATCACACATTTAGCTCCTTTATTTTCATTATGATAGCCATGCATCAGTTCTTGAGCTATTAGGATAATATGAGCAATTCTTCTTCCCTTTATAAATGCAGTCTGCTCTTTGTTCACCAAGGAATGTAAAATTTCCTTAATTCGATCAGCCAACAATTTGGAGATGCACTTATAAATGGTATTGTACAAAGCAATAGGCCGAAAGTCAACAAAGGATGAGGGATTTTCTCTTTTTTGGCATTAGGGTTAGGTAGGTGGAGTTAATCTCCCCTAGTATTTTGTTAGATGCAAAACAATTCTTAATTGCGAAACATACCTCCTCTCTTATTACTTCCAAAGGTTGCTATAAAAAATTTTGTGCCATACCCATTAGGGCTAGGCACCTTGTCTTTCGCCATAGACCATATCTTCCTCTTTATATCTTCATTGGAGGAAGGTCGGATCAAATGGTCAGTATAGATATCTGTAATCCTTCTACCTAGTAAGCATCTCAATTGATTCTTATCCACATCAAAGGAAAACTGATCATTCTAAAAAGATTTGAAAATATTCATTGCTAGGGACTTCACTCCTTCAATAGACTCTACTCTTCTACCTTCTTTATTGAGGATAGAAGAGAGACAGTTTCTATATTGCCTCTATTTCACTTGGCTAAAGAAGAAATTATTGTTTTTATCCTTAAGCTTGATCCAAGTTGCTCTAGATTTTTGTTGTAGAAAAGATTCTTCAATAGCACTCCAATAATAGTGATTAGCAAAGCAAGTCTTTTCATTTCCCTACTCCACTAGGTTGATGTGTGCCTTATTGTGCTTTTGGATATTTTCCAGATCCTCACCTGATTTCTTTACATGATCAGCAATATTGGAAAAGCTTTTTGCATTTAGCTGCTGTAATTTTACTTTCACAACCTTTAGCTTTTTGCGCACTCTAAACATGGGGTATCTATCTATGTTGGAATTCCAAAACCTGTCTCACAGTATTCAAAAAATCTGGATGATCGTTTTAGAAAGAAAAAAATTTGAAAAAAGATTTCTTGGAAACAGAAGAATCTATAGGAAAGGCAATCACAATGGGTGAGTGATCATATATGCCATGGGGTTGTACCTATGCCTCTACATGTTGAAAGAGATTCGTCTACTTAGTATTCTCCAATGCTGTATCAAGCTTATGGAGGATAGGGTTTGTAGGACTTCTATTTGGCCAACTATGGGTGGCTCCTATTGTTTTTGTATTTTCCAACTCTAGGTGATAGTAAATATTGTTAAATCTTTTCATATCATGTGTAAACTCTTCTATTCCTCCAACTTTTTCCTCCATATGTATACATTGGTTGAAATCTAATATGATAAGCCATGGTTTGTCCATGCGGGGGTTCTACTCCATTAGGTGATCATGATTCCATAGGTCCTTACGTTCAATTTCCCTTTCTTGCCATACACAAAAGTGAGAAAATAGTAATATGTTGTTGGAGAAATAAGCACTTACATTGAAGTATCTACTATGTTGCTTTGATCATTTGAACATCCCATAAATTCGGTTTCCAGGCAACCTACAACTGACCTTTGTGTTGGGATTCCACAATCCAATTTAGGAAGGTGTGGTTTATGATATTTACAAAATTTTGATCTCTAACTTATGTTTCCAAAACACCTAATAATAAAATATTTTTTTCTCTACACAATCTTTTAATTTTGATTATTTTTTATAAGGTTATCCAACCCCTTAATATTTCACACTCCTATCATGGATTATATATAATGAAAGGAGGAAACACAAAAAGATTCAACAGGACTTTGCACGTCTAGAGGATCTTCTGGACTTTTCTTTATCCTTTTTTTTTTTATCTTCTTCAATTTTTCCTTCTTTATTTTTTTCACCACTGTTCATTCTTCTTGTGTTTTTTCTGAGGTCTGGTTAGGAATTGCCTTGTATGAAAACTGTTCTTGTTTATGACCTTCATTCGCTTGTGAGTTCTCGTTAGGGATATCTTGAGATTTAAGTACAAAAGATGGGGTAGAAGGGATTTCATCTTCTTCAAGGGATCCAGAAATATCTCCTACACAACTTGAGTCTTTCTTTGAGTCCATGTTTGTTGCCTCTTTAGATGAAGAATTATTTTCAACTAAAACTTCTCCTTTGGACGTAGAAGCAGGATCTATTTTGCTTGCTACAATAGTGGAGACAATATTTTTTCCTTTACCCAGAGTTGTAGGGGCAAGAGGCTTCTTTGCAATCCCTTCATCCTCCTTAGCTTCCTTTAAAACAATGCCTTTGTTTAAAGTCTTTTGAGGGGAGCGAGGAGAAGCCTTGTTTTGCTCTAGGAGATTCGTATCTTTTGACTCATCCAATAGTGTATCACTAGCAAATTCCTCAATGCTTTGTTGTATAGGGCATGTCTTGTCATTATGCCCAAAGATTTTACGTCGCAAACATTTTAGGGGGAGGTAATTGTATTCAACATCCAGTTGATGTTGGGATCTGTCTCTACATTCCATCTTGAACTAGTATATGAAGTCACTAGTTGCTTTCATCTCTACAATTGCCTTTGCCAACCTAACTTTTTCATTCCTTGTAGTAATAATATCAACTTAGAGCGGGTCTCCAATGGCACTTTTTGCATAGCTTATTCATTCATTGTGTAAAGATTCCACGGGTATACCTCAAAGTCTAATCTACACTGGCATCTTTTTTGGCCAAACTCTAATTAACAATATCCCCACCCTTTATCTTTCAAGAATGAGTAGTTGAAGCCTATAGAACCAAGGTCGTTGAAGCACTTGAAGAAGGGAGGCCTCATCTTTTAAAATTAAAAAAATAATAGTCACATCCATTGGTGAGAACTTCAAGAAGACCATCTTTTTCCCAAAAAGTTTTGGCATGATTCTGAACTTTGGGGGAAGGCTATATTTCTTCATGAGAAGTAACCCTTTAAAGTATATTTCCATATGCTTTCCCTTATGGCCAAAATGGAAAGTGGGAGGTTTGACCACAATCTTGTTGCCTTTATGACAAGGAGGATGTAAAGAAAGCGCTAAATTTATATTAAGCTGAGGGTGGTGATCGGCAGATGGAGAAACCACCTCAGCAAAGGATTTGGTGGTTTTCTTAGCCAAGGATTGGTTTTTTGAAAACATTGTGCTAGACAAAAAGACCTCTTTTTCCACCCGCACAACCACTTTTGTCATATTCTTCTCAGTTGAGCTACTAAGAGAGCGCTAATTTTCTCAAAAATAAGCCTTTCTAGGGGATATTTTTTGTCCTTTGAACAATGAGCCTGTACTAGGAGAGCAAACCCTATCTACCATTGCTGACTTGTCAACCTTTGTATGTTCAGCTATGGTCTGGTTATCCTCTGAAGAAACAACAGCTATACCAACAAGTTGACTAGCTTTTTCCTCTAAAACCATAGTTGGTTTGAAAACCACTTTCTTCTTCAAAATCTTAGCAAAAGAAGAGCTAGGTGAAGTAGCTGAACCCTGAGCAAAAATCTTCGACCTTTTCTTTGATGGCCACAAAGCAAGAGGAGGAATAGATGCCCCACCTCGATTGAGCTCTTCTGGCTTAAGTTCATCTTGTTCCTTTGCCCAAAGGTATGCATGGTAAGGAGAAGATCATGGCGACGAGAGAAAAGGCAAAACAAAAAAACAGCTAAAGGGCACAAGAAGGATAAAATAGAAAAAAACTAAGACAAGAATGATGAACTCTCAAAGAGAAACTGACAATAAAAGACACTAAAAACTAAAGAAAGGGGAGAAAGGGGGAAAAGAAATGCATGAATGTGATGGGAGAAGCAGAGTGTAGGGAAGGAGAGAGAGGGGGAGGAAGGTAGGGAGGTAACGCAAAGGACGGAAGGGACAAGAGGAGATGGGAGATAGAAGGAGAGATAGGAGGAGAGGGGGAGGGGAACATAAGGGAGGGAGGTAGAAGAAAAACGAGAGGGTTTTCTTTCTCTATATTTTGAAGTTTTGAGCGGCATCTTGCTTTCTTTCTTTCTATTTTTTTTTTTGAATTTTTTTTAATATTCTTTTTGAAATCTTATTCAATTGATTTGACTATTATTATATGTTGGAAATGAGAAACAATATCTTCTTAATACTTTGTTGATGTGGGGCAACACATTAACGTGTCATCATCATCACGGGTTTTAAAAATACATTAACATATATGAATTTAGCATAATGTACATGTGTCGTGCCATTATTTTTTCAAAATGACTACTTGACTCATGCTAACATGTGAAAGTTGAATAGAGTATTAAATATGCCATGTCATAAGTTGGGTATTGAGGTGCTTAATTGTAAATTGATATAAAGTTGAGGTGGTAAAAGTGATATTGTTGTTTATATTTTCTTGTTTTCCTGTTAAATATTTGAATTTATATTTCTTTATTAGGTATAATAATTTGACGAATAGAATGGGATTTAAAACAGAAACTAATGCACGAGAAATCATTGTTAGAGCATCATTATATATTTTGACGAAACAACTAAGTTGATAATGGCATTAATTTGGTTCCTTATATTTATGTAACTTTTTTATACCACTACAAGAATGACAAGTTTATTCTCCGAAACTACGACACAACATATTACAATTGATGACACTTTATAATACATAAACATAATATATTACCTCATTATTATACTAGTAATTGTTTGCAGATGTGACCATTATGAAAATAACCGTATGTATATTTTTATTAGGCTAAATGGCACATTTGGTATTTCAATTTTGTTTTTACAATTAATTACTTTAAACTTAGAAATGTCAATTTGGTATTTAAATTTTGCCCATATTTACAATTAATTACCTAAATTTTATACGTTTTTTCAATTAACTGCTTGAACTTTGCTTATTTGTGCAACTAACTACTTAATGTAAGTATTATAAATAATTTTGAAAAGTTTGTAAGTAGGAAATTGACACTTTTAAACTTATGGTAATTAGATGCAAAAAATGGTAAAGTTTAGATACTGAATGTGACATTCACCTTTTTAATTATCAACTCTAGTTAGACTACTCACCCAAAAAGAGAACATTGTGTTTATTATGTTACAATTTCTTAATAATATTATTAGTATCGTGAAGAGAAATGAATGATATGGGCTCTTGGTTTAATAGTCACTATGAGGCCTTTCTAATTGCAAGGCTCTGTAAATTCCTTGCATCAATACAAGTTCATTTATTCATTTATTCTAACATAATTAAATAAGAGGGCAATGAATGATCACAGCCCCTTGTAATTAATTGTCATATATTCTGAGGCTGAATAACTATTTGCCTTGGAATGGCTATTTCATCTCTAGAAATTCCTGCTAATTTTTTACCTTGGGATTCATTCACCTTGCCAATTTTTCCTTTCCCATGGGTTTTGCATTTTGCTTTAAAAACTCTTATTACCAAATTGTATTCAACAGAAGCAAACTTGCAACATTCTGCTATCTGGATGGCTGGTGTGTACTTAGTGATACTCATGCAATTTCTTGAAAACAAAGTGGCAATGGATCTTACAAGATCAGAATTTGTTGAAGCTCAAGAGGTTGGTGGCCTCCTAATGCATTCTTTTGCCTCGCCGTGCTGATTTTTTGTTTTTATTTCTTTTGTTCTGTGGAACTCATATGTCATGTTTTTGCCAACGTGTGAAATCTTCTTCTCTTTGGTTTTTGAGTGCATATAATGAAATGCTTTCTTTTGCAGGCTTTATTGCGGATGAAAAACTGGTTTCAACGTTTCCCAACAATTTTGCAGTCTTGTGAGAGCACCATCGAGATGCTCAGGGGTCAATATGCACATGCTGTTGGATGTTATGATGAAGCCACCTTTCATTATATTGAAGCTGCAAAGGTCTGCTCTTTATTCTAAATTTGCAAGTTCCAAGTTCTAAAGCAACAACTAGATTCTATCTGCAAATCCAACTTGTTGATAAAAAAAATTCATTTTGATTAAATGTGGTGTCTTCCATGCATCATTAGCTAACAGAGAGCAAATCCATGCAAGCTATGTGCCATATCTATGCAGCTGTCTCTTACATTTGTATTGGTGATGCTGAGTCATCTACACAGGTGACGTAATTTACACTCGAAATGGATATATCGTATATATATTTATTTATTTGTATGCTTTATGCTTCTTGTTCTAATAAAAATGTCCTCATCTGCATTTTTCTCAATCATGCAGGCACTCGACTTAATTGGGCCAGTTTTCCAGTCGATTGATTCTTTTGTTGGTGTACGTGAGAAGACGTGCATCCTTTTTGCTTATGGACTTTCATTGATGAAGCAGCATGATCTACAGGAAGCAAGGTAATTCAATCTCTCCAGAATTCTGATTGAAATTTTGGTTCTTCTTTGTGCTGCGTTGTGCTTTCATTTGATATGCTCCAAACAGTTCTAGATTGTGTGACAATTAATCTGTCGGTTGCCAACCATGCATATGTTTTGACGATTATAATGATTGACAAGCTACTTATAGGGCATTTCTATTGTATGCAATCTATTTCAATATATGATTTCAAGAACTTTTGTCATTTGTACTTTCCATTTAATATGCTCCAGGCAGTTCTAGATTGTGTGACGATCAGTATCAGTTGCCAACCATGGATATGTTTTAAAAATTATAATGATTGACAAATTATGTGTAAGGCATTTCTGTTGTATGCAATCTATTGTAATATATAATTTTGAAAGCTTGTGTCATTTGTACTCTTAGTTAGTAGTACCTTTTTGTGATACCTTTTGACTATTTATAATTTTTAATTATTAGAACTTACCAATCATTAGTATCTTTTTGTCAAGATTCTATTTTCTATTGCAATTCTTACATGCTTCAACATAAATTGACATAACTCTAGGTTTCTTTAAAGAGTTGTGACTTTTCAGCGGTTCATACACAGAAAAACCACCAATAATCATAAATCCTATAGTTTATATTAAATGATAGTGATTGTGCAATATCTGAAACAATTGATGGCTATACATGATTAATATATTAATTATTATAACCTTTTAAGCATATAATTCAAATTAAAATTTGCGCATGATGCCAGTCTTTGACTAGTTATCATCAATATTTGAAGAAGCTGCAACTTGTGTTCAGAGGAATCATCAAATTGTGGTTCTTGACTGTTGTGAACTTAAATTAAATGCCTGGTTCGTCAATTCTCTCTCCCAAAAGATTTAGCAACTTTAATACAGGAATCGACTGGCCCGAGGCTTGCAGATGACTCACACTAATCTGGGGAATCTCCAGCTAGTTTCGCAATATTTAACGATACTTGGAAGTTTAGCACTTGCCTTACACGATACAACCCAGGCTAGAGAAATCCTGAGATCTTCTCTGACATTAGCAAAGAAGCTTTGTGATGTGCCAACTCAAATTTGGGTCTTGACTGTATTGACAGGTGAATAATCTTTATTCCACGTCCATGCTTAATTACATTGCACTTGTATGCGTTCTGGCTCTAAATTCGTTTTGTGATGCCAATTATATATATATTTAAAAGAGAGAGGAGCGAATTACAAATATTCTCTTTTATGTTTGCTTCATATATGTTTAGTCCCCTTATTCTTAAAATTGAGAGCATTTACACGGTAAATCTTATAAGTTCTTACATGACTATTTTACCCTTTATTTTATGCAATTTTTATTTTCTTTTAATTTGAGTATTCTATTTTTATTGTTTTATCAATGGGCGAAACGGTGGAGAGTCTAAAAGCACATTTGTCATATGGGGTTTAAAAGCTCAATTTAAAAAATAAAGGACTACTTGCACATGGCATAAATATATGGGGGTATTTGCATTTCACCTAAAAAGCAAAATGCTTTGCATGTTGCTGCTTTTTTTTTGGGGATAAAAGAGANTATATTTAAAAGAGAGAGGAGCGAATTACAAATATTCTCTTTTATGTTTGCTTCATATATGTTTAGTCCCCTTATTCTTAAAATTGAGAGCATTTACACGGTAAATCTTATAAGTTCTTACATGACTATTTTACCCTTTATTTTATGCAATTTTTATTTTCTTTTAATTTGAGTATTCTATTTTTATTGTTTTATCAATGGGCGAAACGGTGGAGAGTCTAAAAGCACATTTGTCATATGGGGTTTAAAAGCTCAATTTAAAAAATAAAGGACTACTTGCACATGGCATAAATATATGGGGGTATTTGCATTTCACCTAAAAAGCAAAATGCTTTGCATGTTGCTGCTTTTTTTTTGGGGAGGGGGGGGGGGGGAGGTGGGCGGGGGTGGTGTGGTGGTTTGTGTGGGGGTGGGGGTGTTGGGGTGCGTGGGGTGGGGTGGTTTCCTAATGCTTTCCGCAATGTGTTGGATGCGAAATGCATTTATCCGAAATATCCGTATAACGACTCCTATCTGTTCACTGTGATCATTCGACATAATCTACGTTTTGTCCAGCCTTATATCAAGGGTTGGGGGAGAAAGGAAATGAAATGGAAAATGCTGAATATCAGAAGAAAAAAACCGATGATCTGCAAAAGAGACTTGCCGATGCTCAGTCGTCTATTCACCATATAGAATTGGTATGATTATATGCTTCATTTTCATTTTTAATTTTCATCAACGAATGAAAGTAGCTCATTTACGTAATCTGAACGCACAGATTGATAAAGCAAAAATTGAAGTTGGGCCTTCCCATGAGGCAGATATCAAGCGCGTACTTGGGGGCCAATCCATGGCTGTGAATCTTGACATTCCAGAATCAGTTGGTTTATCTACTCCATTGCCTCCATCATCAAGGCGAGTTGATTCAGAAACAAGACGACGTAGTAAGAGGAGATTGTAGTATAAGGTTTTTCTTTTCCGTTCTGAAATGAAGATTGACCTTGGGGTAGCACTATAGAAACCTGTTATTGCCCTTTTGTAGATAGCGTCTCACTCTTTCCACTGGGGAAACATTTTAATGTATATGGGTGCCTTAGGGATGGAATTAGCGGTAAGCCGGTAAACTTATTACAATCTATGTTCTGAGATACTCTAGATGACTAAGAGAGGTTCCGGTTGTGTATAAAAATTCGAGTTTTATATGAATATGATTTCTTTTTCAAAAATATTTTGTTCTGAAAAAAAAAAAAAAATGAACATGGTATAATGAAAGCGTAAGTTGTGGGTAGTTTTAACATTTAAAGTGTATTCAGTATATGCGTTTTCAGTAACCTATGCATTTGGAATTTGAATTAAAAGCACATATATTGGATACGTTTTCAGTATTAAAATTTAATATTGAAGGTGTATTTTATACATATGCCTTTAGTATCCTAGTTTCAATTGAAGATGTATGCATTAGATGCGCATTTAGTGTAAATTTTAGAATTGAAGGCGTATTTATTACATGTTATTTTCTGTTCAAATTTTACTTGTAATTAAAAATAATTGTTATTAAGCATAGTAATTTTCCTCAGTTCGAAACGTTAAAGTAATATTTTTTCAATTCTTAACTTGCTAATTGAATGGAAAGTTTAATACAGTAATTAATTACATGAAATTACAATTGATGAAATGTCTCAACAAAAATAGTGAGTAGGGATGAAATAGGCATATGAGATGATCATTAAATGATCATACGAATTGGATACAAGAAAAAATAATTATAAATTATAATATTGGGATAAATAAATAATGTATTGAACTGTAATATCTAATGAAAAGTAAATTGTATTTTGAATGATTAGTATATATGCAAAATTTGTAATGAGTCTCATGAAATCAATACAATGGTTAAAAAAGGAGAAAACAAAAATAATAAACAAATATATGTACATACGCCTATGTCATATAAAGGTTTTTACAACACAAAAAAGAAGTAAATGCTCTCGTCTATCGTGTGGTTGAATAAGTTGAGGTGGTGGATCATCAAGATTGATTTTCTTAGGAGGAACTTGGTCAGCTGGATGGACTAAATGCAGTTGAGTGATGCCCTCACTTATAGACAATTGTATAGGGGTAGAATGTTGCTTTTGAGGCGTTGGTGGAGTTGTAAGATCGAGATGTTATTAGAACTTGAGAGTTATGTAAGAGCTAGATCTAGCCTTGGAGTTAGATTCGGCTCTCGAGGTGGAGACAACACCTAACCTAAGGTATGTGCTGTATCCTCTATCGATATGCCCAAGGTCAATAGAATGATGCGTATGTGGTGAGATATCGTTACCGAGGTCTACTTGACGACATCCCGCTTGAGCCTTACCTCTTCGAACTCTAGCTCTGCCCTTAGATAGTGCATAAGGAGTTGGTATTATCATTAGTAGGTGGTCCCTACTCCCTACCGTAGTCGACATGAGGTGGTTCATGTACGCCCTCTTACTGTGGGTATAGAATAAGGTTATTGTACTGTTCAATGAAATGAAGTATCCTATCTGCAATACTTGGTATTATAGGATAGTCATGTACCAGTTCGATACTCCTAAGCGAGTTTACATGAAATAAGTAGAAAAATAGTTTATCAGTATATATGATATTAAGTATGTATGTGTGAAAAAAAAAATGAACGATTTTAGATGTATATACCAATCAACCGATGATAGCTCTACGGTGTAATGTATCGTTGGGTGATCTATCTATACCATGGCCAGTAACTCTCGTTGATCCCTCGAGGACTCTGAATGTGTACTTGGAATTTGTATCTCTGTCCCTAATTCTAGATGTAGGAAGATTGTGTTGATCTAATTAACATCCATCCTATCTAGGAGGTCCAACTGGTGGACTTGCTTTAAGGTGTCGACCTCTTGTGGGACGTATTGGTACTTAATGATGTGGAAACATATGAGTGGTACTTGAGCAGTCTAAATATGTCGCCCGACAATACAGTAATGAGGCAGCAATTGCAGTAAGTCCTCTGTATAAGGTTCCCAAACAACCTAATGGGCGTAACAAAAAAGGAAAAAAAAAAAAAACAATCAGTGAAACAATGATAGTTATCACTTACGAATGAGAAAAGGACAACAAAGAGGATAATTTATTATATCATACCTATCGATACACTACTCTTGACAACATATAGTCTCACCTAAGTCTCTCCCAAATCCTTAGCGTGGTCATCTTTAAGGCCAACATTATCCTCATCACCATCCCCATTATCCTCATCACCATTCACATTTGCCTCATTCTCTCTATCATCATCAACATATATGTCCATGTATATTCTCTCTATATATGGATCATAAGACTCTGTGTTCGATAGTGAGAGCCACTGCTTCGTCAAGCTGCTCTTTTGTGATATTCACGTGCTCGTACTCAGAGAAATCTATGTACGATTCATTTGACTGATTCACATTTATTTGCTCTACACTGGTAATTGTTGAATGCACATTGGGATTCGGAAGGGTTAGATTGTTTGGCTCATGTATTTCATGCTCATACCAGGTATCCGATTCTCCAATGTATCTTATGTATGCTTCTTGAATACTCTGTTCCCCAAAACTTTGCCATCTTAATGAAATTTTCAACATCATCACCGTTTCTAATGGCCATTAACTTGTAGATAACTTCAACATCATGGAAAAAGGGATGCTTATGTACGAGTGCAACACCACTCGGGTTAACTCTGGTACATCCACAAATTCTCTAACTGACATAAGAAAAGTTTAAATCCTTTCTAATTTTCAACTTCTTAACAGGCTCCTTATTATACTTTAACCCTTAACTATCCATTACTATATTTTCGTTCAAATAAACAACTGCTTTCATATAATCTACCATTTTTACCCTAGTAATGTCACGATAAATTGAATATTTAGATGACATTAAAAATTTTATCTGTACACTAAGCGATAACTTTACAAAATGCATTTAGTTATCTCGTTAAGCTTTGTTGTGTACTTTCTAACTTTAATTATTTAATTCGACACAATACAATCAAAATGCAATATATATATATACACAACAATTTTCACCTATATTCCAATGTTTTTCATAACCATATTCGTATAACTTATGTACTATAATACAAAAAATTCCTAAATTTAAACAACATATAATAAATTTTAATGAAATATTAATAATTTACATAATTTATAATACATCTGTGATTACAAAATTTACGTAATTAAGTAACAAATTTTTTTCTAAAAAAAAATTACATAATGTCGATTACTAATAACATAAAAAAAAAAATCATGCTTATAAGTTATAGATTATTTCATATTTCAAACGTACACTCGCGTTAGGAAACGGTCCGATACTTTAACTATAGGTTCCCTCAAGTTTTCTCTATGTTTTGGAAATTTTTAGAAATTGATATAGGTAAAAATAAAGTTTGGCCACGCGGATTGAGATTTATATAGTTGGTATAATAAAGGTGTATGTATTGGATATACCTTCAGTGTAAGAAACATTAGTCTGTGTCTTCTCTATATTATATTAGTATTTTTTTTTTTTCAAAATGAGCTCTTTTTCGTAATATTTTTTAGAAAAGAGATTGTATTCTTATAAAACTCTCAAAATTCATATGATAAGTTTTGGGTACAATTTTTAAGAACTTGTTTGGGTAGGGATTGGGTATTGGTACGGCGTTTTCATACATTGTACTATTTTAACTTATACATGTTACAAGTTTTTCTTTTGTAAACTACATGACATAAGTTTTAGAATATTTTGTATCAATCCAGTAGAACTTGTTACACAATAATAATTATAATAATAATAATGAGCGTAACACAATACTATAATTTTAAATCAATATTTGAAGTTCTTAAACAAAAAATAAAACGAAATAAAAGTTAAATAAAGAAATAAACCAGTGCACCATCTATAAAAATCCTAAACCAAAAATTCATTTCCTACCTCTCTCATTTTTGCCTTTGTTATGTTTCTTTCCGTTACTGACATACTTTTACTGTTATTTTTTCTGTCTCATTTCTTTATAGCACTTTGTTGTCGCTTGAAGATAGATATGTAGAATAACTTTTATTAAATATCTTTATAATTTAATTTACTTCATTGACGGATCAAAATTTCAAAACTTCATTTAATTACTTTTAGTTAGATCTTTTCAAATTTTACGGATTCCATGAGATATCTCGTGGTTTCCATTAGATATACGTTCGAGGTGATTTTCTAGTCTTAGGATAAAATTTGGTTTCTAAATTTAGAAACTTGTACTTATACGGTATAATGGATAGTATCTCACACTCTATCCCACTTAGTACCTACTTAACCCTAGTTGCTCTCAAAGGGAAAGTTTTAAAGAAAATGCTACTGTCCCTATTATTTTCGTTGTGCTTTTTACCATGTAATGAACAAAGATGTATATATGGTTATTATTGGTCAAACACGAAAAAAAAAAAAAACAAAATTGATAATATCAAATCAACATAAGCCAAAAATACGTTTTTTTTTTTCTTTTTTCAATTTGGTTGGAAAATTTTTAAACTAAATTAAATTGAAATTTTTAGGTTGGTCAAACCAAACCAAAAAATAAAAAAAGAAAAAACTAAATTGAATCATTTTAAGAAATTAATTGTTAATTTAATTGTAATTAAAGTGTAAAAGATTGGCTTTCAAGTCACACTTCACAAAAACTAACCTTTTCCCAATAAATTTCTTCAATAGCCCTTCAAATTAAATGCATGCTACTATAATTCTAGTAAGCTGAAAAATTTTCTTCATTTTGAAAATTTTTACTATTTTATTCATGAAGTTTAGTAATTTAAGTAAGGAGATGAAATTCCTATAAATTAGGTGTAGATATTGCGGAAGCTTACAACTCAATGACAGTTTTTATTTTTAAAATGCATTATGTTTGATCCATTTTATTTTAAGTATATGTGTTGTAGATGTGCGACTAATATATATAAAATGATAATTTTGAGCAACATTTCCTTGCAACTAAATATTATATAAGGCAAATCAATCCATTTTCTTATGAATTTTTTAGAGTAAGAGTTTCGTGTCCATCATACTAGACTTAGCTTTTCTTACGAAATCAAATCTATTACAATTAGTAATGAGTGAGGCCTATAAAACAATTTTTTATCATACTATAGTTATATTGAGCAAAATTTGTTCAATCCTATTTTGTTTCTTTATTCATGTTTTTGCTGATTATATGTTGCTACAAATGAGTTAAAGAGGAAGAAAGAAGAGAGTGATGTCACATTAAATATTTTTTTGTACGTGACTATATGTTAATTTTGGCTCATGCCCAGTCACAATGGCCCTTTTGTAAGGAGGTACCTCATATCCCAAAATTATTATGAAACCCTATAGTTAAGTGTACTACATAAATTGTGAAAAGTTATATTATTAGTTTAAAAAATTATAGTTGTGAATACGTTATTTACATAAGTTTGAAACTTTTGGATCAAATGATTAAATGGGCTCATTAGTGTTTATTAACTTAGCTATTTATTGTTTTTAGCATGGGATGTTACAAATGGTATCGGAGTTGATCCTATACTAGTAGGTGAATAATTTAAGTCTAATTCCAATTTAGAGAAGAGGTCTGAAGAAGATGAAGAATGTCATTAATGCATTACTCTTTGCATACTTCTAGGATAATCTATAAGTAATGGTAGTAAATTGTATAACGAAAAAGGGAGAAGATTTGTGCCCAATTGTAAGATTTAGCGAAGATGATGTTGTGTATTTAAAGGGGAGAGCTTATGAGACCTCATAGTTAAGTGTCTCATATGGATTATGGGAGGTTATAGTATCGGTTTATAAAGTCATGGTTGTGAACATCTTATCAATTCAAGTTTGAAATTTTTGAATCAAGTGGTTGAAACGGGGCTTGTTGAGTTAAGATTTTCTCAGTTTTTATTATTTTTCTTAACTCAATTAGTATTAAATCTTAACTCATTTAATATTAACCGTTGACTAAGAATTAAGAAAAACTTGGTTTTCTATTTTGAAAAGTTTGAAATTGCCACTCGATCGGGGTTAGAAAAAAATGGGTTTGGTTAAAGCAATGTTAAATCAATTAGGTGGATTGATTTAACCTAGTACTAGTTTACTAAAAAAACCAATTTTTAAAATGGTTTTTGAAAACTAGAGATTTGAGTCTAGGGGCTAATCTATTAAATCCTTAATGGATACTACTTTTAATCTTCTAAATTTAATTTTATCTTTCAATAATACCCTATAAAAATAATATCTATTCACATATATCTAAGTAAATTCAATTGAATCTACAAAAAGGATAAATTGAACAATTATTTACAAAAGGTAGAAAAATAAAATTTTTTATATTTTAAGTCACTCCGTAGTTTCGTATTAGTGCCTATATACTCATTATTCGAGATTAGACTTTCGTAGTTCATTTCTAAAAACTTTAATTTGTGTGTTTATTTTAATTTTTGAACATTGGCTTGATTTATATTTTTTATCCATTTGGTTTTTTGTTTAAGAAAAGGGTCTTAGTTTTTTACTAATTTATTTTCTTGAAAAATTCTACAAAACCCTAATTTTGAAAAGCGTTTGTTTATTTTTCATTTATTTTGAAAAAGGATTTTTCTAAGTATTGAAATATATTTTATCATTATTACTTTTTTCATTTATATATATTTTTATTTTTTTCATTTTTTGACCGAAGCAAAATAAAAAATAAAAGAAGAAACAAAGCTTTCCTCTCTTTCTTCTTTCTTTTCTTTCTTCTTCACTCTTTTTTTTTTCTTTTCTTTTCGTTTTTTTTATTTGCAAGTTTCTATTACAATAGAATAAAAAAAAAATACAAATCAAAACATACAACAATAAAAAAAAGAGCTGCACCAAGGATAGTTTACAAGTTGGAGGATCGAGTTGCTTGTGGTTCGGAGCGTCGGATTTGGGTCAACTTGACCTGGTTCACATGCCTCACACGGGCATAGTTGAGGAAGAGAGAAACAAAGAGAAGAATAGCCAGCAGCTAACAGGAGGGATCTTACGGTGGTTTTAAGCACCAAAGTTAACGAGAAATGCTGGATTCATGTCTTTTGCATTGGTAAACAGGGGGTGTAAGGACAACACTTGGGCTAATAGTGGTGGTTTGTGTTTGGACCAAAGGTGGTAGGTGGTGGCTATTCTTATGGTGTTGTTCGAAGAGGAGGGAGATGTTATGTTGGTGCTTCTAGCCATAAGGAGTTTAGCCATGGTGTCAGTTCAGTATCAAAATCACCATATGGTGGTGTTTGACATGGTAGCCATAGGTTCAAAAGGCCTAAGTGGTTGGAGCTTAGGCTAAGAGGTACGGTAGGGAGTAGGAGTGGCTAGGTTTGAAAGCTTAGGTGGTGGGGAGCTTTTTGGTATGTTTGCTTTATACGAAAAGCTTAAAACATGCCCAAATTCTATAGAGAGAGAAACCTATGTGAGATAGAGAGAGAAAGAGTAGGGTGTGTGTTTGGCATCAATTTGAATGATGATTGATGATTATTTGAGCTTCGCCAATCCCTTTTTATACTAGTTGAATCCTGAACAAATTGGGAAACTTCAACAATCATATTAAATTCGATGATCTCAAATTAAACGGGTTTTTGAAAGAATTTTGTGAATTGATGTAATTTGGGTATAATTGTTAGTTAATTGATGTTGATAAGCATATTTTTCTTCCCAAAAATGCATCAAGGAAACTTTGGTTTTTAAAGAAATTGTTCAAATCTTGTAAATTCAATGAAAAGGGAAATCCACACTCTTAAGCTTTTTTCAATCTTTTTGGCTTGATTTTGCTAGGGAAATGGATGAATTTGGATACGATTTTAGGTCAAATCCAAAGTAGGCTATGTGTTTCACACAATTCCATTATTAATTTGGGTAGAATTGTGTGGAAATCACATGAAAAAGCGGCTCGAACTTGAGCCACTGAGTTGCTATTTGCTAGAAATAAGCTGGGGAAAGCAAGGGATTTTGAAAGAAAATGACGAAAAATTTAGCCTTGTAATATGTAGCACATGCGGATGCACCTAACTTAGTATGTGTGGCACTCGTACTTAGGCTAAATAAGAAAGCAAGTGTTTGCTTGCAAGCTAAGAAAACAAGTCAGGGCTTTAGGCCTTGATCCCAAACATGTAGATTAGGTTTAAACCTGGTCTAAATTAGTGCCCTTATATTTTTTCTTTATTGTACATTAAAAAAATAAAATAAATAAATGAATGAAACATAAATAAACAAATAAAAACACACTACTCTAATCTAAAATTGACCAACCCTTAAAAACAAATATTTTGTGAACCAACTTTAATTTAATGGTTTCATTCAAAATTTCAAAATGATCCAAACCGTTAAATTATTTGCATGCATTTTGACCTACTACCGACTCGCTTAACTCGATAACACTAAAAACATCCTAAGACCTAATAAACCTAAATTTTTATATTTTTCCATTTCTTTCAAATTTTTTTTTTTGTGTTTTTTGAATTTTCTAATTTTTTATATGTTTTTTAATTAGAACCTTTTTTCCTATTCTAAAAAATAAGCTATAAAATTATAGTGGAAAAAAATGGTGTGTTAACAAGCTTATTAATGTTTGTCAACTTGGCTATTCGCTACTTTTGGTTTAAAGCGTTACAATTATGGAATTGTGTTGTTGAGTTCTTTAGAGTATTATGCCTTAGGGACTTTTTATCTATCATGTTGCATTTAATACTTGAACTTTGCCAATTTTCATAATCAATTACCTTATGTTAAAAAAATGTTAATTTTGTACACAAACTTTATCCATTTATGTAATTAACTACCTGATTTTTGTCATTTTTGTAATTAACCATCTAAAGTTTATCCATATTTGCAATTAACTACCTAATTCTAGGTATTATAAATGACATTGAATAATTTATAAGTAGTAAATTAATACCTTTAAACTTTAGATAATTTTTTTTTAGGTAAATAAGGGATGATATTAATATCAAACAATACAAAAACAAAATAAGACCTTATAGTTGCTAATTACATGTAGGTTGCCTTGCTTATAGAAGTCTTTATAATAGTTTTTGAAATACGGCTACAAGCACAGCCCTGAAGATCATTTTCCAAAAAATTGGTTACATTATTGGGAGATGCTTCAAACAAGCCAGTCTACGGTCTTATTTACTTCTCTTAGTGTTGCATTACTTCTTTAGTCCTGCAGCTACAAGACTTTTTCCTTGCAAGCATTTATCATATGAGCATATTTTAGCTTAGGATTAACATTTATTGTAAGTAATTTGGTTGCTATTTAGGAATTAGTAGCAATTTCAACATTCGACATTTCTCTTCTAATGTAATGGTCTACTCCCTAATATATTGCCCAAAGTTCACCAACAACAATTTGTAATTGTAATGGTAATTGTAAGTGATGTGGTTGTTAAAATTGAGATTCTATTGTTTATTTGCCTAAGTAAAATCGATAAAATCTTATAAAGATGGTAATTGTAAGCTTATAGAGTCATACATCAAAATTTATAATTCCACCAAAGGTATGCACTTCAGCAGTTTTATATTAATTTTAATTAAGAAAAGTATCATAAAATCATAAGCTTATAAAATCGTATAATTAACTCATGATTTTAATAATTATACATCATGATATAACCTCCCTTATAGGTTATTAGTGTGACATATTATCTTGGTATTAGAATAGAGGTTTGTAAAGAGAAGTTATATTGTGTTGTATCTGTTCTGTGGAAGTTGTATCTATATTGCAAGTGCTAATGTTTGGAGTATTTGAGGGTTGATAAGTGGGTACAATGGTTGTAAGTAGTTGTACAAGGTTGAAAGGGGTATTCTGTGTACTTTAGCAGTAGGCATTGTTATACTCTATTTTCAAACTAGTGAAATAAAGCAATTGTTAGTCACCGAGCTTTCTGGGTTTTGTTGGTTGTGTAAAGTGTAGAGTTTAAGTAGGTTGGGTTTTGTTGAGTTCATCGAGCGTTGTTGTTCTTAGGTTGTGTTATGCTATGCTTGAGTATCTAGATTCGTTTAGTTGTAGCTAGTTGAGATTGTTATTGGAGAATATGACTAACCCAGGTGTAAATACGGTAGTGGGTGATAATGAAAGTGGTGTCTAACATTATGGACGATAGATGCCAACTACCCCCAAGAGTGTAGTTGAGTGTCTCGACGAAATGGCCATAATGATCACTACATTGACCCATGCAGTTTGTGAGTTGGTTATCCACCTGTTAAGGTCTATCATAATGCTCTTTAAGCTGCTCCCATTAGTGGAGACACGAGGTATGAAGCTTAGTAGAACTAAAAGCAATTCCTAACTTGGTAAGTTTGAGGTGAAAGAGTAGGATTACTTGCTTGAAGAAGGATTAATTTGGAGGATGTAGAGGAAGAAGCAGATGAGGATTACTATGAAGTAGAAGGGTAATTTCATGTACTACGAGCTATCGATTATGCAAAATTGCAGGTGTTGACCTTTAATGGTATGGAGGATTTGGATGAGTAGCTTGATTGGGAAGAGAGGGTCGAAAGAATTTTTTATTATTACCAGTATGAGGATTACAATAAGATGAGATTGGCCACCCTTAAGCTTTCCAGTTACACTATAATGTGGTGCAATAACTTCCAGGCCATGCAAAGAGAGGTGGATATTGTGAGATCAAGAGATGGCTAGAAATGAGATGGTAATGAGAGCATGATTTATATCGAACTTATACTTGCAAGATACTTTTGCTTGGTTGTAAGAGCTTAAGGAGGGTAGCTGCACTATCGATGAGTATGTGCGAGAATTTTAGATGTTTACGATCCATTATGAGGTCGATGAGCTAAAGGCTTCGACAGTATTGAGATTCCTTATAATCCTGTAATATGAGATTTGAGATGTTGTTGAGCTCCAACAATTGGCCACGCTTGATGAAGCCATTAGATTAGTCCAATGTGTAGAAAGGCAAAGGAGAAATAGATTGATTTGAGCTCCATTGGGCCAACCTATTCCATCCAGCTAACTAGTCTTAGGTAGTATCTAAGCTTATTTTAGTATGCAATCAAGTAACAACGATGAGAGCTGACCTTACAACAAAGGTTAACCTACTAAGAAGAGTTGTTGAGGAAGTTTGAGAAAGGTCAGCCATTGGAAAGAAAGACAAGTGTGATTAAGTGCTTTAAATACTAGGGTTTTGGATATATGGCTACCTAATGTCTATATCGTGGTACTGTGGTACTATGGTCCTATGGTCATAAGGGGAGAAGTCTTAACTTTTGAAGTAGATAGCACTAACGAGGACCTTGAGGAGAGGATTGAGGTACAGGATGGTGTCGAGAAGGTCTAAGATGAGCTTGTTGAAGAAGAAGTGTTTGCTAAGGATTTGGACAAATTAACCTTATTGATCCAACGTGTTATGAGCATGGAACCATTAGTAGAAGAACGAGTAGAGAGAAAACCTATTCCATATCACTTGTAAAATTAGGGATCAAGTGTGTGCTATCATAGTGGATAGTGGAAGTTGCACAAATTTTTCTTTGCCAACCTTGTTTAGAGGCTTAGACTACTGGCCTTGTCACACTTGAGGCCATATAAATTGCATTAGTTGAGTGAGAAGGTGCGGTTCATATATCCAAACAAGTGCTTCTACCGATCTCCATTCAGAACTACTCTGATGAGGTCTTCTATGATGTTTTACCTATGTACGTTTTACATGTGTTGATTAGCTAACCTTGACTATATGACTGAAGAGCCATATAGGATGGGTTTAGGAACAGTTATTCTTTTGAGAAGCATGGAAAGAAGATCACCCTGAACCTAATGACCCTGAGCCAAGTGAGTAAGCTGTAGGCTAAACTAGCTCGAGTATCCAAGAAGACCTTGGTTTTGGGCTGATTTGAGTTGAGAAAAGTTGTGAAGTCAGATATGTCGACCTGTTTGTTAGTATATAGGATACTAGAGTTAGGAGAGCAAATTGATTTGCTTGAAGATGTTAGGGAAATAGTTAAAGAATTTGCCAACTTGTTTCTCGAGGAATTATCCAAGGGGTTTATAAACCCTAGGAAAATAGTAGTTGAACCCTAACTCAAGTTCGAGTGTTCTAAACTGTACAATAAGTCGATAAGGTTAGTAAAAATAAAAGATTACGAAGTTTAATAAATCAAATATAACACCGATAACAAAACTCTAGGAATTTATCGAAACCCTAAATTGCATACTAAAACCCTAAAACTGGTTTACGCACCATTAATCAAAATTAAACTCGAAATTACTTGAAATCCTAAAATTATAAACATAAACCTATATAATAGTTAAATATTACTCAATAGTGATATAATCATAGTCGAATACAATTTTTGACTAAATCGCCTATTCGTATGAGATTTTAACGAAATCGCTATAATAACTTGTAAAAATTATAATCGTAACGGGTACCAATTAAATTGATAAAATTTTACAAAAATTTCAAAATTAATTTATGATGAGAATTGTTATAATTTACATGATTAAAAAAAATAACATATATTTATCATTAATTTTCATTTTCCTTCTCATTCTTTTTCAATTTATCTATTTTCTTCCTTTGCTTTCTTTTTCTCCACTTATCACGTTTGGAAACCAAAACAAAAATTTAAGAAATCAGCAACCCACGTGAGGAATTAGGATTACAAGTGTTGCAATTAGGAAAGGCAAATTAAATACAAATAGATTAGATTGTCCTTTCTCCATAATTACTAAATCAAATGGATTTGTGTAATATATATATATATATATATATATATATATATAATTCTTCCAGCCGAAAGGGAATGTCTGGACGTGATATTGAAGCAACAAAAAAAAATCTGGAAATTTTTAGAACAAAACCGAAACTTGGAAGCTTAAAATCATGAGAAAAGAAGGAAGAAAAAGAAAGAAGAAAAAGAAGGAAGAAAAAGAAGAAGGAAAAGAAGAAGAAAAAAATTAAAAGAAATAGGTAAGTAATTTATTTTTTTGTATAGATGTATGTTATAAAGTATATATATGTATAAATATAGTATTTGTATAGTATTTTCTTATAAATATAACATTACTAATACATGTATATGTGCATAAATACATAAATTGAATAATATATATATGTATAAGGCTAGGTATGTATACATGTATATACATAGGTATATTATATGTAAGAGTATGTATTATGTATTTTAATAAATAACTATAGTATATATGTATATTTTTTTGTACTGTAATTATATATATATATGTATCCATGTATAATTATTTTAGTATACTTCCATAAGTGGTAATATATGACATATAAATATATATATATATATAATATAGAGTATAGGTATTATCGTATACGGCATAATATATATAATACATAGTATACATATTTTATAACAAATACTATATAAATATATATATGTCAAATATATATGTATGTATTTATATTATGTACACATGTGAAACTTATATGTATAAATACAAATACATGAATATATATATTTGTACATAAGAGTATGTTTATTTTCAATAAATACATATACATATATAAGGCGTATAATGTAGAGTATATATATAAGTAGTATACTGAATATATATTAGCATATATGATATATAATATATTTACTAAATTTGTAAATATGTAAGGTGTATATATATATATATGATACCGTAATTAAGGATTTTTTTATAAAGATAAAATTATAAAATATATTATAAGTGTATATATATATATATATATAAACCGTAAAATATATAAATAATGGGAAAATGAGAAATAATAAAAATAATAAACGTCATAATAATAATAATAATCATAATAAAGTAAAAATCTCAAAAATAGGAAAATATACTCAAAATAATAAAAATATCAAATATATGATTTAAATAATTATTAAATCATAAATATGTTAAGAAAAAGTGAAAATTAATATTTTATAATTTTTAAACTTAAATAATAATTTTTGTGATATTTTTATATCATAATTTAAACTACGAGTCACAGTGTCTAAAACAGACCTCGTTACGAGAAAATACGCTCGAAAACGATCAAAATGAATTATAAGTTCATAACGATCTGAGCTAAAACGAAAAAGTTACACGCGATTTGATAAAAAGCTTGAATCGACAATTTCACGTAACTAAGTGAAGTAAACCTTACAAATTATAATACTAGTTAGCTTTAAATTCTCAAATTTACAAAATTTTCATTATTCTTAAATGACTTTGATATCGACCTTAAGCTATCCCCATACTACTATGACCCTTGAGTTAGCCATGACTGAGTGAGTTTTTCCTAATGATTCCATACTTGATTGTGTTTGTAGTTAGTGAATATAAATTATGATTTATAAATGAATGTGTATGGGGTTGGGTTATGCCTGTGCATGATAATTGTTGTTGATGGTGAATTTACTTTAAATTTCAATAATATAATGTTTGTTGCATAGTAGATTCACTAGAATTGATTGTTTGTGATTTAGAATAATCACTAAATAAATAAAACTTAACTTTATTTGACTAGAAAAAGTTAACTTGGATTATGTATAAATCATGCACTGCATAACTAATTCCGGTAGTCACGTTACACGAAGGTAGTGAGAGGCCATATGTGGGTTGATTATTGATTATTATTAATTTCGTACGGTGCATATATGCAATATGACCTTACCCCGGCCCACAGGATGACTAGGCGTTGGAGGTGCCAACCGCCTGGCTAAGGGTCGAGTCCAAAGGCCTTCATTTAGGGGTGAGTGAGGGTTGCGTGAACCTACTCACAATCATATGTAGAACTTATTTTGATAAGGTTAGTAATGGATGTACCATTACATTTTAAATACGAAACATGGAGTTTCGTTACGAAATAATTTCTAATATGATACCTGGATCTGACTGTACCGATGAATCTCCAACCTTGACTTCGGAGGGCGTTAAATCTGAGTTGCATGTAGTACCTAGTTACCTGTATGTATTTGTTTGGCATACTGTTTGGCATGCATTCATTTGGTTGAACTTAACTGTTGTATAACTTGATTGCTGTATGGTTGAGGGAGAATATCTCACTAAGCTAGTTAGCTTATACCCTTGTAGTCTTTTTTCGCAGGCCAACCTTTTTGTAGAGTCGGGCCGTTGCATGCCCGAGGTTAGTTTTTTACCCGAGGTCAGTGTGGGAGCTGGATGAGGACGGAGAGTACTTTTGAATTATTATAGATTTGAATATGTAATTTTATATTAGTCTAACTTCAGACACGTTTTAGACTTTGTCTCTGTAAACTTTTATATAAATAGACTATGTGTTATGTTTTTATAATATTATTATTTATCATGAAATGATATTGCTCAAGCTTGCGTACTCTTGGTAGTTAGTAGTAGTTGTATCCTTAGCCTTGTGTATCGTATAAAAGGATCGTCAATTGTAAGGGAATTCAATCTGCAATTCTTTGTACGGTATACGGCGACTGCCATGACTAGCCCCCCTTAGGTCGTGATAGGGTTACCCTGATTCCAATGAATAGAACACTGCATTAATTTGGTGCCAAGTACCACCTTACCCAAAAAGTTGGCTTCTAGGATGAACCAACCTTGAATAAGTCACTAAGTTACAAAGGGAAGTCAATGAGTTGATGGAGAGAGGATAAGTAAGAGAGAGCCTTAGCCTATAAGTAGATCTGACATCACTTGTATCAAAGAAGGATGGAACTTAGAGAATGTACATGAACAATTGAGTTGTCAACAAAATTATGATTAAGTACTGATACCCCATTCCTTGGCTTGATGATATGTTGGACGAGCTACATGGAGTATGGATATTTAGCAAGATTGACCTTAAATCTAGATACTATAAGATTAGGATAAGGTTAGAAGATGAGTGGAAAATGACATTTAAGACTTAACATAGATTGTATGAGTGGTTATTTATGTCGTTTAGCCTATCAATGCCTTGAATACCTTCACAAGGTTAATGAACCATGTGTTAAAAGACTTGATCGAAAGGTTTATTATGGTATATTTTGATGATATTCTAGTGCATCATTCTAACTTGTCAAGTCATGTTGACTACCTTTGAACTGTCTTTGAGGTTCTCTAAGCTAAGAAGCTTTTTGAAAATTTGAAGAAATGTAATTTATGCTAAGATGAGCTTAGTTTTCTAGGATTTCTAGTAAGTGGAGGATGGATAAAGGTTAACAAAGAGAAAATCCTAGCCATTATTGATTGTCCAGTTTTGACTTATTGTGTTAATGTTAGAATTTTCCATGGCTTGGCATCTTTTTATAGAAGGATTGTACAAAATTTCAATATAATTGTGACCCTATTGATGGAGCATACATAGAAGAATGTCAAGTTCAAATGTAGAGAAAAGAAACAAAGGAGCTTTGGAGAAATCAAGACTAAACTAGCCTCTTCCCTCGTGTTAGTCCTATTGGACTTTGGTAAGATCTTTGAGCTTGAGTGCAATGCATTAGGTATAAGCATTGGAGCAGTGCTCATGTAGGAAAGTTGACCTATTGCATGCTATAGTAAGAAGCTTATAGGAGCCACATTGGACTATTTCGTATATGACAAGAAGTTTTTTGTCCTTATCTAAGCTTTAATAGTTTGTCAACATTACTTATTGCCCAAAGAATTTATCACATATATTGACAATGAATCATTAAGGTACTTGAGGAGGGATAATGTGAAATTAGCAAACATTTTCTAGAGTTATTTTGTGCTATTTTGGATATTAATCTAGTTGATTTTGTAGTATTTCGAGCTTAATTTGTTTAATTTTTAGTTCAAGAGGCATTTGATGAACTTTTAAGGATTTATCAAGTTTTGGAGAATTTTGAAGAAAAAGTGTTGATCAAGTATTAAAGTAGAAGGATTTCGAGCAAGAAACCGAGTCTAATGAAGAACAGTTGAAGATTATGGCCGTAGTCTATGCCTATGTTCCCCTTGTCAATCAATTTCATTGAGTTTTTAAGATTTTGGATCAAGTACACACCTAAACATCATAGCCCTGTAGACTTGCAAAAATTTATGAATCTTTTATTTTTGTTAGGTTTTATTTGTAAAATTAGGTTTGCTTTTAATAGATAGATGTTTAGGCTTAGGTTTGTAAGGGGAACCTATAAACTTCGCAAATCTAGCTTTTTGAGAATAGAATTAAAATTATGTATTGTAGATGATTTCCTTAAGTCAACAGAGTAGATAAATTTAAAATTGATTAAAATTTTAATTCTAAACTTAAAATGAATATGAAAAACTTAAACTTATTAATTAAAACTCTAATTGCATATGAAAACTTTAAACCTTAAACATGTGTAATTGTAAAAGATTGACCCTAAACCGGATAAAAACCTTAATTGTGTATAAAAACCCTAAATTCTATATGCATATACATATGAGAAATCGAACCCAAACTTTCAAGACCCTAAAACCAAAACTTTAAGTTTATAAATGTACCAACTTGCTATGAAGGTAATAAAACCTTAATTGAACCAAATAATTGAACGATATGCTAAATCACGTAAATTTACTAGTGAACGATTAGAGATGACTTTTTAATATTTACAAATTACTAAATTAATTCATAAAAAATCATAATATTATTTCATAATTAATATTAACCTTATATTTATATAGATAAATTAGTATTATGACAATTTAGATATTTAATTGTTATTTAGACAATATATAGTAAAAATCAATAACATGATTTATAATTTACCATATAATTATATTATTTATTATTCTAAATATTATTTATAGGATTAGAAATATATAAGGAAATTCTAAAATATGTTTTATTGATTTGTTACATTTGATTCTCTATTTTTCCTCTCACCTCATCTTTTTCTCTATTTTCCTTTTATTTCCAAAATTGTATAAATATATATATATATATAATACATATAATATTTTAAGAGTTAAACAAGTCAACATTTGACTAAGTCTATGTTTGACCAAGTTAACATGTCCATATCAAATGTATTAAATTCTCTTATCAATTACATTTAATTCCCTTATCTTATCTTTTTCTTTTCCTTTTTCTTCTTATTTTTTTCTTCTTGCTGTGAGTAACATGTGGAGCCTAGAATCTTCTTAAATTTTCTTAATTTGTCTTCAATTTACAAACATAAATAACCCACTTTTCCTTTCCCTTTTTGACCAACACATACACATACATTTTCTCTCATCTTCTTTCCTCATTTTCTCCCATTTTCTTATTCACTTTCTCAACTTCCAAATATAACACCCAACTACCTAACCTTCAACACTTAAAAGAATAGATTAAGAGAAGAATTATTCACTAAACTACATACTAAGGTAAGTAATTATAGTTACTTTACATATTATTAATAGTAATATTTTATGTGAAAATAGGTTTTATGCACTTTCTTGGTATATTTTGTTCTATCATATTTTTTTTTATGTAGTTAGTATATTTTTTAGTATAAGGATTTAGAGATTATAAGCAAGTATGTTAGCTTTTGAGTGTTTAATTCATTTCTTTTGAAGACTTTGTTATATGTATCTATGTACTATTATATGTATAGAGAGATGAATATATATATATATATGTATGTATGTATGTTATTACTATAGCTAGATGTATAAATATTTATATATATAAATAAGTGTATATGGTTTACATATATATGTATAAGAATATATATAGTTTAACGTGTTGGTCCTATACAAGATAACAAGAAAGAGGGAAGGGGTGTTTAAAACTTTTCGTTGTAAAAAAAAAAATTATCCTTCTTAATAACTTAATTTGGTGAATAATGGTATTTTAATAAGTCAATACACAAATAATCACAATAAAATAGCGCAAATTAAAAAGGATAAGGAAGGAGAATATCGGATTGAGGATTTATAGAGTTTCGGTCTTCTACTTATTGCTCTCTTCTAGTTCTATTGTTAGGGACTTGATTTATTTTATTGGTGCTGTTCCACTTGATCCACTATAACAAAATCACAAGAAGTTTACAAGAACTTGCCACACATAGGCTTCACTATACTCTGCTCTATCTATTTAGCCTTTTTTCAATCTAGGTTAATATAGATCTACAGAGTATAATCTAACTTCTTTCAATACTCAAACAATAAACAAATATTACAAGAAAAACAAGTGAGAACAATAATACAAGTCTCAAATAATTTTGTAGTAAAACAAAAATGATGATTGATAAATAAATTGCTTCAGTTCCATTTTTTGAATAAGCATCTGAGAAACCTTTTGCTCTTTCAGATGGTAGACATTGGTTATGATCAAGGTGTAATGGATTTATTTATTTATTTTTCTTTCTAAAAAAAATGTGCTTAACTCTTTGAATCCTTTCTTCTTTTATACTGGAGTCTTTTAATGGCTAATTTGTTGAAGATTTTCTTTGCTTCATGTTTATACATATTTAACGTTAAAGATAATCCATAGATATCTTTAGGGAAAATCTTGGAATTTAAAATTTAAACTTAACCTAATCAACTTATCTTGACTAGATACAAATTGATTAGTAATATCCAAATAAGCTTTAGATTTGAAATTGAAATCTCATAAAATCCGAAATCAACCTTGTCCTTATCCTTATCCATTCTTTTATATATCTTGATTTATCCAAAAAATAAATAAATTCTCTCAAAAATAATCCTTATGGATTTTAATTCCGACTTAAGTGAAATAGGATTAAGTGTATTTCTTTAATACACTCAATCTAGTGAAGCTAAACCTTGTTCATTTTGAATCTAATATTTTGTTAATTTTCAACATTATACTTTTCCAGACTAACTTTCTAAAGAATATATCAATCTTCTTTTTTTCGAAGTCTCTGAATAAGTTTCTTAAAATATTGTACGATTCTTCTTATAAAAACTTCTGAAATATTCTCTTTTTTAATCGATTTAAACTTTTTGAATAAGTTTTTAAATGCACCTTAATTTATAATTTTAAACTTTCTTAAGAACTGTCTAAATATCTACATACTTGTTAGTACATTAGCATTTCTCTTTTTTTGTTATCATTAAAATCCATAAGAGATATCTAATATAACTTGTACATAAACACACACACATACACATACATATACATGCACACATAATACTTAATATATATATATATGTGGGTATAAAATCGAGAATATAAGTATGTATAGATATTATATATATTAGAAGATCCTTAAGAATACATTAAGAAAATATAAAAATATGTATAGATATATACGTATAAAAGTATGTATAAACTTATATATAAATACGTATACATGTACATAAATACGCATAACAAAAGTATAGTAGATATATAAATACATGTACATACCTATGCCTACATTTATAGACATGTATGTAAACATGTATATACATATAAATATATCTACTAATATACTAAGTATAAGTGGATCTAATAGTATATTAAATATGATAATATAAACAAGAATACATATGGACATATATGTGTATAAGTGTATATAAATAAATACTAAATACAAGTACAAAGAATATAATAAAATATACATACATATATAATGGGCCGAAACCCATAATACATAATCAAGGCCCATAATACATTAATTAATTAAATATGGTAATATATAAATATACCTAATAATAATATAAAATTTAAGAAATATAAAAATTGAGAAAACTCAATAAAATGCTACGTGGACTAACTAAATCGTGTTACATTAGCAATGTATCTCAAATAAACAATGAAATTGAAAACTTCAAAATAATTAAAGAATAATAATAAAATTAATTAAATAAATTAATAATAATAAAAAAGTACATTAAATAGTAAATCAAGCTTAAAATAGGGAAATAATGAAATCCACATAAATTAAAGCTAAAAATAAGAAATCGTAAAAATATATTAGAAATTAATTAAGTTGTAAAATAATGAAGAAAACTTGAAAATTAATAAATAAAAATATTTGAGTCAAAATAATTAAATTTATAACAATTTAGGCTCATCTTGAAAAATATCGATTTTAATGTCCAAAACGAATCTTATTACGTGAACATGTGCTAAAAAACAATAAAAATCGATTATAAGTTTATAAATAATGGAGTTTAAACAAAAAAGTTATATGCGATTTAGGATTTAGAGAAAACCGATGAATATAAGTAAATTTATTATATTATTTAAATGATAAGATTTCACAAATAAATAACTAGGATAAAATTCAATTAAGTAAAGAAATAACTAAACACAATTATTTATAAATATACATATATCATTTCCCATTAAAGGAAATCGATAGACACATATTATAAAGCATGAATATGACATAACTATAAAATACCAAGTTCTTTAAAAGATTAAAGTATTATACATACACACATATGCTTAAAAGTCAAAGTGTTTCGAAGAAGATATTCTTATATATGAAATAACGATATATGTTAGTATAACACAGTAATAATAATAATAATAATAATAATAAGATAAAGTCATACATTTATGGGGGAATAAATTGAACAAAAGTATACATATGCATACAATATAATCTTAAGATAATACTATAACATAGCTGAGTTAAAGTTTTTAATTATTTAAATATATGATTTCAATATTTTCATCCAACTCTATTACTTTAACTAACTTAACCTAATATATTACTGATTATCTTGTTATACGTGGAAATTGCAATTAAATTATAATATAACAACATACTAATATAAAACTTATAAAAAGCAAGAAAATTTGAACTCATATAATGTTACTAATTTGAATATTATTACTTATACGATTAAATTGGATACTATTACGTATATGATAAAATAATATTTCTTAAACATCATAATAAATAAGTTAAGCAATGTAAAATAATATTGAAAAGTTTAATCAAACTTTATTACTAAAGAAGCATATTTGAACTCAATAAGAATCTATTATAAAAATGCAAATATAAAAGCTAAAATGAAAAAGTTATAAGTGATATAATACTTAAGTAGAACGAGAATCATGAAATAAATAGTAAAATACTTAGGCTGTTTAGCATTATGTCTAGATACTCATTAGGTCCCTCTTATTTCTATTTATCATGAGATATTGATCAAGAGGGCAAGCAACTTATTGACCATTAGGATTCATATCGGTTTTGGTCAAGTGAGTGCTCCCAATAACTCTATACTTGTTTTGTGTTTATAGTTAGTGTACCTAAATTAAATATTAATAACTTGATGTATGGAGGTTTGGGTTATATATGTGTTTGATATTGGTTGATTACTATGCAATATACTGTTAAATATAATAATTGAAGATTTGGTTGTATGATTGATTGTTGCATGATTTGAATGCTTTGTCGATATTGATTGATTACTCAATAATTTGATTTAATTATATTTGGCTTATATTAAATTAAAAGGATCATGTATCAACTACGCCTTACATTACTTATACCGATTGTTACCTCACGCGAAGGTAAAGAGAGGTCTTGCAGCGGTTATTTCTATATATTAAATTAAAGTGTTTTAGTATGGTGTACTCGTATAACATAACCTTACCCTAGCCCATGGGTTTACTAGGTGCTAGAGATGCCAATCGTTTGGTTGAGAGTCGAGTCTAAAGACCTTTGCAGTAGGGCGTAAGTGTAGATTGTGGGGGCTACCTCATTGTTAGATCTGGGAATTTGTGTACTATTGGATTTTGGCAATAGAAAATATATTTTATGAAATACAGAATTTTAATTATATGGTTAAAAACCTAGGTGTTAGAATTTGATTGTAATTGGTGTTGATGTATCTCCAACCTTTACTTCGAAGGGCATTAAATCCAATGTTGTATGTAGTATCGGTCAACTGCATATATTGTTTGGCATATTGCTTGTTTATGCATTCATGTGTTTGTTAATTAATTATTTGATAACTTACTTGCTGGTATAGTACGAGGAATATTTCACTAAACTCATGTAACTTACTTCTCAATAGTTTTCCTTTACAGGTTGAAAGATAATTAGGGATGAGTTAAGAGCTGAGCTTTGAGTACCAATGTTGAGATGTCTTAGAAGGTAGAATCTGAAGGTAGATTGTAAAGTTGATTTGAAACCTTACATGTAATTATTATTCTTATACTTAGATTTTGAACTTTAGTAAGTTTAAATTTTAGAACTTTGCTACATAGTTTTATCGTTTGGTAGGGAATATCAATTCTCTATGGTTTTAAGGAATCGTGAAATATTGGATATCCATAGTTATTTATATGTTACTATGAGTTAATAAATTTAAGATTATAAACTTTAGCAATTAATTATTTAGAGTTTCGTAATCTTTGACTTGAAAGACGATTTTCGTATCATGGTTACATACGTGATATGAAAATTTTAAGTAATCTTACTAGGCTCTTTATAAGGTCTTAACAGAACCCCTTTAGTGAATGAGTCAACGCGGTAAAGAATTACAAGGGGCTACTCTATCGTTTTCTTTTCATTTTGTTATTGTGCCATTATTTTTAATTTCTTAGTAATTTTTTATCGAACCCTATACTAGGGTGACTTTTTATTATTAAGAAAATTCAATTTATGATTTTTCATATTATGTTCTAATTGTATTGTTTTTAGTATCGTCTTTAATTCAATATACTAGTGCTTGAATTATTGCTAAAGTCTATTGTAGAGTTCATAATAGCATGCAATATGACTAACTGATACTATTATGTAAAACTGATTGACTAAAACATTTAGTAGATTGGTTTTTTCTGATTAAGGTAACTTAATAGTAGGATTCAAGAGTATCATGTGATGCTATAATTAGAAGCAATTTGGGTAAAGACATTTCAGGATTATGAATTGTCCAAGAGATACGAGTTTGGTTAGTTTGTAATAGGAATCCCTATGATCCAATATGGCAACTGAGATTGAATAAGTCACTTAAAACTAAGTAGTAAATAACATTAGAGATTTACTAAGGAACATGTTTCTCTTGTAAATTAATTTAACTATTTTATTTATTATTCTTATTTTATTTATTCTATTTATGTTATATTTTAGGTATAACAATCTTCACTTTTCTACCCTTCATTCCTCAAATATATCTTTTATTGTATAAGTTAGGTAATTGGAATAATTTTAAGATACATTTGCTAAATAATTAGATATTATTTCCATGTATGGTTCCTCATAAGATTGACACTCAAACTCAAAATCCGTTTTAACTATAACTTGACAAATTATACTTACCTGAGCTACCTTATATATAATGATCAAGGAGACAACCTATGGTATCAAAATGGTAAGAAAAGTGGGTTTAATTCTTAAAAGGATTATCTTTTGTCATTAAGTATAAATGCGATAAGGCAAATGTGGTCGCTGATGTAGTCTTAAAGACAAACTGTTCTTTCCAACCTACATATAAGGTTATTGGGTTTTGCCAGTATGAAGGAGCAATATCACCAAGATCCTCACTTTGGCCATATTTATGATCGCTATGTTGATGGATGGAGGGTAGATGACAACTTTGTAGAGAATGGGTATTTATTCTGAGGTTGTAAGCTATGTGTGTTAACTTGCTCCATAAGGGAATTATTAGTAAGGGAAGCCTTTGGTGGAGGACTCTCAGAATACTTCGAAGAGAAGAGAACATTAAAGCTATTAAGAACTCGGTTCTTTTAGCCTAAGATGAGAAGAGATGTCCACCAGGTTATTGAAAGGTATGTGACTTGTAGAATAGCAAAGAACCAAGTCGAGAAAGGGGGAGCTATGCCTCTACCCATCTTGACCCGACCTTAGTTAAGTTGAACACGAACTTTGTTCTTAGCCTACTTAGGATGACCGGGGGCAAAGACTGCATAATGGTCATCGTAGACCGATTTAGTAAGATGGCACATTTCATGCCTTACAAAAAACTAATGATACTTTGGTTTTCTCTTTTCTCTTTTCTCTTTTTATAGGAAGTCATTAGGTTGTACGGCATGTTAAGAAGTATAGTCCTTGATAAGGATCCAAAATTTTTGAGCTATTTCTATGAGACTCTAGCATCAGTTAGGAACTAAATTGCTCTTTAATTCATCTTGTCACTCGCAAACCAATAGTTAGACAAAGGTTGTCAACCGCATTGTGGGTTCATTGCCCTAAGCTATCCTATGAAGGACCTTGATTTACTAGGATGTTTGTTTGTTTGTAATCAAATTTGCCTACAATCTATCTACTCACAACATAACAAGACAAACTTCATTTAAGGTCGCCTATGTTTTTACCCTCAAGTTGCCTCTTGACCATGTGCTAATGCTCACACTTGACTAAGAAGACTCTATAGCTACAGATTGAACTCAAGCCCTCCATAGGATCTAGTAGAAGGTTACCAAACAATTGGAATAAGCTACATAGAGATTAGAGTGAAAGGGATAAGGAAGGAGGATGAGGCAATTTCAATCCAGTGATTTAGTTTGGTTGCACTTGAGCTAAGAACAATTCTTGAATAAGAGAAAGAACAAGTTGTATGCCTAAGCTGAAGGAACATTGAAGATACTCCAAAAGATCAATGATAATGCATATTAGCTAGAATTGCCGACTTGAGTCCTTACCAACTAAAGGAAGAAACTTAGTAAGAGGACCAACTAGATTTGATCCCAAATCCCAATCAACTTGAAAGGAAAGATAGGAATTGGTAGGTCGGACCCCTCACCTAAGACTAAGCTCAAGGTCTAGAGAACATGGTACGAGAAATTCTTACTTCCCATCTAAGTATCGTATATTGTAAGCTACTATCTGGACTCGACCTTCCCCATCTTTCCATTTGTATCGAACTGTACATTCTAACCACAATCATGGAGTACTGACCTTTTAGTAAACTAGGTTATCCATCCAACACTAGCAAATATATCCAACAGCCTAACCACCTATGTCTCAAGTTATACTAATCGAGGTCTGACATGCTTGATCATGGACAGATGTGTTTTGGACCACTACCTCATAATAGGTAACTATCTATGTGAGCTAACAATCGAGGTTTTTGTGTTGAGCTATTCAAAAGTTGTCGACCTATTTGATTTTATTTGAAGTTCCACCTAGTAAAGGCTTTAACCAGTTAAGTTATGATGCGTGTCCTCTAACATCCATACTAATATGGATGTAAGTCGGATATTCTCTCCTTGTATATTACGATTTTGTCATTTTCATATATATATATATATATATTTCTTTTAGTACTTTTCCACTTATGGTAAAATGCCCATTTTACTAACTTCTTCTAATGCAATAGTTACCTTAGATTTTTGAGTATATATACTCACTTGAAATGTAAGCTATATGTGGTTATCATCAACATAATACAAGATATTACATTTTCTCTTAAGCTTATTTCTTTGCAAGTTTACCTTGCTCTTTTTCAATCCCTTGAGTAACGTTTGATGGCGAGTAACCTAGCTATTCTAGTTAGACATCATATCAACTAGCTTACTTGGTCTATGGAAGTTCCATAGTTTGAAATATCCTTAGAGCTGTTCGTGGGTTTGCTTAACATTACTTTGAATTCCATCGGTTATTTTGAATCTTCTACAAGTTTGGACCTACCTAATATAGTTGCCTTTGTTAGTTCTTAGCATGGTGTATCAAATCGTGGGTTGACCTATCTTAGCCCATGACTGAGTTATATGAACCTAAGCCTAACTTTTCTCTCAAAGGATCTAACCTATGCTTAGCTCTCGGATTGGTACTCGACCTACTTATACTTATAGGTCGATACTTAGTTTTGATGAGTCGAGTCCAACTTATGGCATTTACATTGGGGACCCTAAAAGACTAGAGGCTCGACTAAGAGGCTTTGGTGGGGCATAGAGGAGAGATGCTAAACCACCAAGGATCTTGGATCTTACCTAAAATAGGAAGATTTACTATTGCTATTTGGCGAGATTCAAATCTATTCACTTTTTGGATATATCGCCTGACCAATCCCTATAAATAAGGGTTCAACCATAAAGGTAAGGGACTTTTGTGTAAATTCTTTCCTTTTGCTCTCATAAATCCCATAGATTCACTTGCCTAGGCATCAAAGTGGTCATGCCTAATAACTACCCGGTGCCCCCTATAATGTTTTCTTTTGTGAATCATAGGCCTAACTTTTAAACCTCTATTAGCGAATTTCTAGAGACAACACTTGATGTTGTTTGTAGGAAAGTTTATTTTATTGAAATCACTACCCTTTTCTTGAATTTCAAACCTAATTCCAAAATCAATGATGGTAATTACCACCAAATCTACCTAATCTGATGATGCTAATTAAGCAGTAGTAAAGTTTCCAATCGAACAAGACTGCAGATGCCGGGCAAAAGGATAGAGCTGGTGGTAGCTAAATTGATGCCATGATTGACCTACAACAGTTCGCTTAACTAGTGGAGCTTTATAGCAAATTGTAATCCCAAAACAATGAGATCAGAGCTTTGAATGAATAGGTCATCAAGTAGAACTACCTGGTTAAGGAGTAAAATGTCAAGCGTTGGGTTAGATTGGATGAATGGCAAAAATCTCATTGCTTAAGGTCCCATGGCTTAAGAGATGATAGCTTTAGATTCAAGTAGTTCGAAATCTCGAGAGTCGATATTTGATCGGCAAGCTCCTTGCCATTAGAAGAGCAACACTTACTTAGGGAAGGAAAGGATCTTAGTGCATGCCAAAGACCATAGAGAGGAACGAAAGATGGAGTCGTGTAGACTAACTTGCTCAATTGCCCCCCTTGGCCTACTAGTAAGACAAGGGTAAGAAGCTTGAAGAAGATGTTGATTGTAATAGGTTGGTGAACATGAAGAAGAAAAAGATGTCTGAAAACTAGGAAAGCAAGAAGACAAATGTTGTTGCCTTTGGTGTTAGTAGAAAAATTCTATTTCAATGGGAAATTTAGGAGGAAATACTCCTTTAGTATAAAATTGCTGACGTTGGATTCATACGATGACTCGACTAATCTAGACAACCATTTGATGCAATTTTGCACCCTGATGGACTTGTATGGTTTCAGTGATGGGGTTAGATGTAAAGCCTTCTTAAGCACCCTTAAAATGGTAGCTCGGACATGGCTTACCACTTATTAGAGAACTTAACTTCTAATTTTGAAGAACTTGTCAAGAATTTTTCTCAATACTTTCAAGCGATTAAGGCATCGGTAAAGGACACTTGGTCTTTATACCTTGTCTAACAAAAAGGATGGGGAGATACTCTAAGCTTTCATAGACTAGTTCAACAAAGTAGTGGTTAAGATTCCCTCGTTAGCATTGGAATATTCATTCATGTAGCCATGGTAGGGGTAGATTTAAAAGGGGATTTCTTTAAATCCCTATCTATGAATTAGCCCAATATCCTAGTCGACTTCTAGAAGAAAGATCAAAAGTATATTCACCAGGAGGATAATATCTATGATAGATGCAAAGCTATTTAGGGAAGGTTAGATAAGAAGGAGAAAGAGAGGGCGTCAGTAAAAGATCACCTAGGTCCTAAGGATGACAACAACATATTGAAGGATCAAAAATGAGCTAAACCAGCATCAACATTCACCTAACACAATCAAGGAGCAACTAAACTAATTGAAATCTAAATTAATTAAATAAAACCTAATTGATAAAACAAATAAAAAGAATAAGGGCAAGAAAAAGAAAATTCGATTATTTAAGAACATATTGTCCGTAGTAAATTTATTAGTCACTACCTAGCTCTATTGAATGTTCAAATCTCAATTACTAATTGGACTTGGGGAATTCCTAATACGAGTTAACTAGAATCGTTTCAACAAATCAACTCCTACTCGAATTGCTTTGTAATAAAATATCTTAAGATCACATCAAGCTCTTAAGTTTCACTATTGGGTTGCCTTAATTTGGAGAAATCAAATAGTCGAACATCAGTCTATTTAATCACTTCTAATTATATCAGTTTATTTACTATAGGATATTATGATTTTTATAGTAAAATCAAATCTTAAATTAGTAGCCAACAATATTGATTTACAAATAATAAACATAATATAATTAGATCACAATAGTAATATCATTAATTAAACAACAAAGCAATGTCATATAGAAGAACTAGAGTTTGATAATAATTTACTAAGAGGAACTTAATCAAAACATGGAATAAAACTAAAGAAATCAAAAGAAAGAGGAAATAACCCTAGCCTCTACTTTTCCTTACTCACTCATTCAAAAGGAACTTTCTATAAACCTTAACCTAAACTCCTATTTATAATGCTAAAAACCTAGGGTTATAAGGAAACTTTCAAAAAATAGGGAATTCTTTCATCAATGATAAAGCCTTAGGTGTGATTCTCTTTTGTAAGTAAAACTCTTGAAATTCTTGGATGAAAGGATCACAACTAGAAGTATGGTTGTGATCTTCATCTGTAATCTTTTTTAGACTTCAATTCTCAACCAAAATATCTTCCTTCAAGTGGAATACTCAACGTATTCTTGATTAAAGTTTCAAAACTTCACCAAACATTTTAAAAAATCACGAAAGACTCTTCAACAAACTTATAAATGAAATAAATTACAAATAAACTTCAAAAATAACACTAACAATCAATGAAGCTCTAAAAAACTACCCTAAAATATACATGTTAAACGAGCGTTATCAAATTCCTCTATATTTAAGCTTTTGCTTGTCTTCGAGCTAAATAGCCTAAAACCAAAGAACAACATCTCAAGGACAAACCACCAATCCTTTACATAACTTAGGAAATCACATCCTTTATTTAGAAACTCAACAATTTCCTCCAACATTACCCTTTCTTATTTTATAGAATAATGCCCTTATAACGCTTAAATATTAGCATTAAGAACCATATTAGATTTTAATGGTCAATTTAGATAATCCAAAGTTAGCCTTATTGCTTAAACAAGAACTAAACTGAAGATTAAAACAAATATCAACAAACTAAGAGAGAGTTATAAGCATTTTACCACTATGACTCAAGAGGATAGAGATCTTCCTTATACTCATATTGATTGCACAAAAACCTAAACTGGATGTATGCTACATCAGCTCATCCTCTAATCATCTCCTTATAATTGACTTTCTTTGGAGGGATTTCTTTTCATTCCTTATTTTTCCAATACAATTGGAGTAGTTTCACTTGGTTAATAAGTCCTAGGCTAAATAATCTTGGGTTACTAGGCATTAAAACTTCCCATCATATTGTCCACAAACTCAATCTTATTTTGGATCTTTTCACTTTTATACGAAACTAACCTTCATATGAACTTTTCTCTTGACCCTTGTAATGAGCCTTTAGCCAACAATCTTGAGCTTGTTACCTAAGTTGACAATGTTGTTCCATATGAAGGAGGCCCCACATGCTTAATTGCTCGAGTCAACAAGGCCCACATCTAGACTTTTTAATATTTTAGCACTTTTATTTACTTTTCCTTTTATTTTTTTTTCAGTAGGCTTGATTTCGAACCCTTTCTTTTTCATTTATTTATTTACTTTCCTCTAACTTCTTTGATTTCTTGGAGACTTTCAAAAGATAAATCTCATTTGTTCATCTAATTTGAAAAATTTTCAGAAAAAAATAATCATCCTCTAAAATCAAGCTTAGAAATATAGATAACTAATTCTTAACTTATCAATATCTATCCTAATCTCGAGTCTCATTTTAGGTTTAAGTAACATGGAACTTTGCACCATAAAGATTTAATTATTCAAGTCTAGCAAAGTGAACTAAGGGGATGTAAATTTCTAAGGCCATGCTTAACAAAAGCCTAAATACTTTAGTGTAAAGTACTCATCATTGTATACTCATATACATCCATACAAAGTAGTAGCTCCACTTCTTCCCCACCTTCCCACCACCTCCTCTTTCAACAACAACATAAATTGTACGTTGTCCCTAATGAATATATTCATTGAAGCACACATGAAATAAAAAAAGGGAAAAAAAAAAGGAAAGTATAAAGAGAATTGAAACTTCTCCAATTTGATTTGTGTTGAAATTAAATTGTTTAGAATTTTCAACAAGAATTCCTTTCTTATATAGCAAATTTGAGTTCCTTACAACAAAGACATAAAAAGTAAATCAACATAAAATTGAAAAGAAAAAGTTAAACTACTAAAACATCAGTCAAGCCCTGCAAAAACTAAAGAGGTTTAGATGGACGCAAAGCTGTTAAAGGGAAAATTAGTCTCAGTTATATAGTAATCTAAATAAAAAGATAGTTTTGGTCAAAGAAAGAGTAAAATAACTCCTCCTCACTTGCTTCTTTAATCCCCTCCTTAGCATCCTCGGCATTTGATTTTGAAATAGGTAGTGAAGGTGGCATTAGGATCCTTTGGTGCTCAAGGATTGCTCTAACTTGTAGCCCTTGTGCACTTGACTTCCTTAAAGAGCTTCTTTTGCCTTTTGATTATTTTCCCATCATCTTCCTCAATTTGGCCATCATAGACAATAGTGCCTTTAGGAAGATGAAGAAGGTTCCTTCTCTAAACCTCAGGAATATTAGCACTAGCTCTAGCATCCTAGATCTCCTCAATTATTTTAGGGACTCAATGTGATGGTGGCAATTTAAGTGCCTTGATGGAGTCAATAGACATATGCTTAGTCCTAGCAACAATTTCCATCTCAGGAAGATAATTAAACAGCTTGTTGGTAGTTGAATTTCATTCACTTGGCCACTCGGTTGCTGACATGGCGGGTAACTCCATTATCAGCTAATGTCGAGTGATATAGATCCATATTTGACTTGAATTTAAGAAAAGTGGCACGAACAGTTATCACTTGGTACGATTATATTACATAATTGCCCATTATTCCTACATTTCAAGAATATACCCGATCAAGAGGTCTCCATGTGTCCTGATAATCATGCCATTAACTGTTGTTTCAAGCACTTAACATTTACCTATAAATATGAAGAAGAAACGCTATAAGAGATATATGATAATTCACTATCACTTACTTAGTCTCTTCCAATATTTCTTTATTGACTTAGGCATCAGAGTGACCATACTGGATTGGCTTCGATACCTTATAGCCTTCTCTTTCTTTGCAGGATCATAGTCTTAATACAAAATTTGTATGAGTAGGGGTTCTTTCGGTAAGGAAGTTGAAGCCGTATTTTGAAGCTCACTAAATCATGGTTCTTACTGATAAACCTTTGTGGTAGGCATTGTAACGACCAGATTCTTTAGGAAGGATGATGAAATATGCCTTCGAGCTAAGTGCCTATGGTGTATAGTACGAACCTAGAACGGCATTGAAAGCTCAAGTGCTAGTGGATTTTCTGGCCGAGTTCATAAGTAACGAAGATAGTATTGAAATTATCGAGAAGCCCATATGTTATCTTTATGTCGATGGTTCTTCCATTAGAAAGGGAAGTGGTGTGAGCCTTATTCTGCAAGGACCTCAAAATGTCAAGGTTAATTATACCTTGAAATTTGGATTTCTAGCTAGCAACAACGAAGTGGGATATGAAGCCTTAATAACTAGACTAAAACTAGCAAAGGAAGTTGGTGTTGAGAAGCTCAAAGTTTTCTTTGATTCACAACTAGTGGTGAATCAAATCAAAGGAAGTTATGCGGTGATGGAAGAAGAAATGAGTAAGTACTCATTGATAGTACAAACGCTCATGATATGAAAATTTTAGGCAATCCTATTAGGTCCTCTTTAGAGTCATGACAGCTATGAACTGGACGAGCAGCATAATTCAATAGATAAGGTAAAACAACTTACTAATTTACAAGAAATACTACATAATCTTATTATATGAATATACTTTACTTAAAGTGTTTTGTACTACTATACACTTTTCAATCACCTCGAATATTGCCAAACCTCTCTCTAATTTGTACTCTGCTCTTAAGTTTATCCTAATCCTTGCTTACAAGAAACCTACAAAAGAAACTATAGGAGACTGAGTAAATCATGACTCAGTGAGTTTGTTCCTTACCACTATCATCAAGCGAGCTATCAAACATTATTAACATACATGCAAGTTACCTACATATGAATGAATGCAAGTACGGTAAATGCAGCAACATATCCATAGGAGTTTGGAACTATGGAAAGTGTAGAGTTACGTTGTCTACATGTCGATTTTTCCTCTGTACTTACCTGCACGGAGCACCTCACCTTAACTGTATGAGGCTGCCTGAGGGCATTGTCTTACCAGACGTTACTCGACTATTACCCTAGTCCGAGAATCAATAATCAATATAGGTGGACCCCAACTAGGGCCACCCACCAAACATATCAAAGGCCCCTTGGGCACAAATAGCGATTACATCTCGCTATCCACAAATATTTAAGGCCTTACAAGCACAAATATGTGAGTTCTCTCGTAAACAATTGGAGATACAATGCTAGCTTTGCCTTAATAGGGAAAACATCATTTACGGGCTTTACGAGCCTTTTCAGAAATCATTTAAAAGTATATTTAAGATAGGAAAAACATTTACCAAAACACTTTTCTCAAAGATTTGCAAAGCTAACACTCTCCATTAACGTACCGGTTGGATCATAGACATGCGACAAATATAACTGGTTTCTTTAGTCAAATAGTTGCATTTACCAATTTAAGAAAGTAATTACATGGATACTAGCACACAAAACAATTAGTCATTCAATCAAACAATTAGTATCAATTAACAGGCAGCACATAAATAGCAAGTAGATAGTAGATCATAAGAATTCCCTCACCTAGGTTATGCTCACTTTCTTGACTTTTGAGAATTCCTAAATTTGATAATCGAATACCTAAAAGATAAGAAAGATTATAAGTGTTTTGAAAAACTAAGTTTCTCTATTAACTAAATATCTATTATTATTTACCTAGTTTCCCACTATAATCCAAGTATAGTATAAACATAGTTTTACTTAAATATTTTACATACTTTTCTCGGTTTATCTTAAATTTTCAATCGCCTATAACTTTTTCAATTTAGTTTGGATTCTTATGAACTTATGGTCTATTTCGATCGTTTTTTAGCGTACTTTCTCGTAGCGAGGCCCGTTTTGGATGTTGTAATTCGTAGTTTTGATTGCAATATAAAAATATTACAAAATTTATTATTTTAATTTAAAAGTCATAAAATATTAATTTAAGCTTTTTCTTAGTATATTTACGATTTAATAATTATTTAAATTGTATAATTGGTAATTTTCTTATTTTAAGCCTATTTCACTATAATTACATATTTTTTCTTATTTTTTTGAGATTTAGAGTTACTAATTCAATTTTTTTTCACTTTATAATTTTTCTACTTAATTAATTATTTACTATTATTATAAATTACGAAAATTAATTATTTATTAATAATATGTATACTTATTATTTTATACATACACATATATATATGGAAAATACGAAATAGGCATATATACATATGTACACATATATATACGGAATTACATAATACACGTATATACATATCACATGCTAAAATAAATATTATGTATATATGTATACCTTTATATATAGTCACACATATATATACATAATGAATTAAGTAAAATATTAAATATGTATACATGTATATAAAGGAAAAATTTAGTATACATACATATTCTACTTAAGAAAAATACTATGTACATATACACATATATATATATTCACGTGTACATACATATATATATATATCAATACCTAAATAGTGAAAATACTAAATACATACCATATGTATTCTTAATTATACATATATACATATACATATACCATATGTTATACATAATAAAACATATATACATGCCCACATACATATGTTTATACACAAATAGAGAAAATACTTAATACCTATGTACATATCTATTTATTCATACACATATGTATATGTAATTAAATATATAACAAAATACTTAGTANTGTTATACATAATAAAACATATATACATGCCCACATACATATGTTTATACACAAATAGAGAAAATACTTAATACCTATGTACATATCTATTTATTCATACACATATGTATATGTAATTAAATATATAACAAAATACTTAGTATATATATATACATACTATATGATATACATATGTACAAAAATTAAATAAATACTTACCTAATTATTTTTGTAAAATATTTGATTGATTTTCTTTAGCTTTCTTCTTCTTCTTCTTCTTCCAATTGCTTTGTTTTTCCCTTTTGTTCTTCTTAGCTTTGGTTTGTGTGTGTTTTTGCTTTGTTTTTTTTTTTTTTTTCTGATTTAACTTGTAGATTTTTCTAGCTTCCAGGCGACTAAATGTAGGTGGAAAGAGATCAAATAGCAAGGATAAAGTAAAGAAACAATTTACTTAGATTAAGCATTAATTAGGAAAGGATGTTTGCTTTATTATTTTGTCCTTTCTCCATCAATTTGTTGACACTTGGACAAAATCATTAAGCACATGGGCAATTGTATTTATGTGATGGAATTCACAAGGAGAAAAGAAAAAAAATGAGAAGAAGGAAAGAGAAAAGAAAAAGGGAGGAAAAAAAATAAAAATAAAAGTAATTTTTCCAATCATAAAAATAATAAAAATAACATTTATAAATTAATTTTTGGAATTTTATGGAAATTTATCAATTTAATTGGTACTTGTTAAAATTATAATTTTTACAAGTTATTTCTATGTTTTTATTAAAAGTTTTATGCGATTACGCGATTTATTTGATTGTTGTGATTGACTATGATTATATCACTATTAGGTGATATTTATTCATTTTATAAGCTTAAAGTAATAGTTTTAGGGTTTCGATTAAGTTCAAGTTCGATTTTAAGTATTTGCACGTACATTGGATTTAGGGTTTTCATACGCGATTTAGGTTTTGAATAAAATTTTAGGGTTCTTATTACTCATAATATATTCAAATTTACAACTTAGTAAAATTTTTATCTTATTCGTCCTTATCGACTCCTAAAGTTATTTATGGTATTCGGGCTTAATCCTATACTCAAATTGTTAAATTTGCGGGGTTTACAATAGCCCTTTGCTTAATAGGAGATAGACATACTTGGACCATTTTCGAAGTCTATAGCTCAGTGACAATTCATCATTGTTGTTATGGATTATTTCACAAAGTGAGCAAAGGTTGCAATAGTGACAAGGATTACCGAAAAGAAAGTTGAGGCATTTGTTTTCAACTTCATAATATTGAGGTTTAAAGTCCCATTTATGATAATCATGGATAATGGACCATAATTTGACAATAACCAATTTTGAGCATTTCGTGAGAAATATGACATTTTCCTGAATTACACATCTATAGCTCACCTTCGAACTAATGGGCAAGTGGAAGTTGTTAACAAGATTATCTTACATGGCTTGAGGAGGAATCTTATTTAAGCCAAAGGAAAATGTAATGACAAATTGCTGGATGTTTTATGGGGATATTGGACTACCTACAGAATCACAATAGGGGAAATGCCCTTCAGCTTGGCGTATGGTATGGAAGCAGTTTTGTTGATCGAATTGGACTTGCCGAATATATGTATGCAAAACTTTGATGTGATGACTAATCAAGTTGACTTAATGGCAAATTTGGATACTATTGAGGAAATTAGAGATATCGTAAGAGTGAGAGTTGTAGCATGTTAGCATAAGGTAGGCAGGTGTTATAATTAGAAGGTGAAGCATAAGGTTATTTAACCTAGAGATTTGGTTTGCCAGAAACTAGAGGTGATTGGCGTGCGAGAGAAGTAAGGGAAGCTTGGCACAAATTGGAAGGATTCTGTCAGGGTTCGAGAAGTTGTTGGTAAGGGGGCTTATCGACTAGAAAGGTTGGATGGACCATTCATCCCTCATGCATGGAATATTGAGAACTTAAAACTTTATTTTAATTAATTCCTTTGATGTTATAAAGCATTTCCATTTGTTTTGTAAGGCAATAGCCTAGTCGTTTTAGAAGACAATTAGGTTCAAAGTTAGATTTGATTTATTTCTTTACTTGATCTTTTTATGATCGACGAATTATTAATAAGTTCGAATTGCATGGTGAACGAACTAATACTAAAGTTCAAACCTATTGCGATCAATGAACTTTATGAATTAGTCGAAAAGCCGAATAATGAACTTTATAACAAGTTCAAATAAGATGGCTAGTCCATGTCTCAAACAACTAACGGATAATATCTCAAGAAAGACACCCAAATATCATGTGTAACATAAAACATGCCGAGAAAATAAGGCGTATGAAATAAAGTATACTAAGAAATGATAAAGCGCGTGAAATAAAACGTCCTAAAATTACCAAATTACGCATGAAGAAATGTACATAACATTAATAAAAAATACAATGGTGAATTTTTGACCATTCGGTTGAATACTGTCCATACAAAAGATAAACTGATTATAGGGGAAACAATCTTATGATTTATTCTCAGATTAAGTAGAGGCATTCTATTGATCAGAAGTTAGAGCCTTATTAGAGCATATTTCCTTTTCGATGCTTGGGGTTTTGGAACAAGTGGATTTCTACATGTGCTCATAGGGGATTTCCTTGTACAAACAATCTTCATCATCTCCAAGATCCATGGCACAAGCCTCATTATCACCTTGCATATTAATCTTGGCACTTGGATCTTCGTCGGCTTCTTTGTCATAGCTGTTGACTTTATCATCAACGTTGGTGAAGTTTAAGCATGATAGATCATAGTCAAGGTGAAACTTAAGGATTTCTTATCTAGTCGCTTGAACCCCCTCTAACAACATTTTTCTCATTAATCTCTCATATTGCCTACTTGGTGTTATGATTTTAAGTGCCTCTTCAACAGAGGGCCCTTTCCTCACTGCCTCCTCTAATTCAACAATACAGCTTTGTAGACTAGAGTTGTTGGTCTCCAATCCCTTTATTTACATCCTAAGCTTATCTTCTTCATCACTCATTGAGTTGAGTGTTCAATGCAAACCCCAACACTCTTCCTTCTTTTTACGTAGCTTCTCCTTCAAGTCTTCAGCTTCCTCATCAACCTTAGCCTTAAGGATTGAGACTTCATCAGCAGCCAAAGAGTGTGCTGATTTCTTGGTAGTAAGTTCATCCTAATACTTTCTAGCCTCCATTTCAGCCCTTACTCTTGCATTCTCAGCAGCCATAGTTTGAGCCTTTAAGGAGTTGTATGCGTCTTCAATTTTTTGTAGCAAGTCAATATGGAATGATGAATTCTCTAGACTACCTAGCAGAATGCATAAAAATTTATTATTATTATTACCTTTTTCATTTCTTGATTGGCTTCATCCAAGGCCGTCAGAACATGGTTGTTGATCTATAAACAAACAAGAGTGTTAATAATCAAACACGCCTAAAAATTGAAAGGATTCAATTGATACTTATATCATATAGTTTGGCCGTGATGTGCACTTTATTACAGCCATCAACCCTATTGACATCTTTCTTTGTGATCTTTTTGTCCTTGGGAAAGATAACATCTTTCATTAAGGCCAAGGATTTTGTTTTGTCCTAAGGTTGAATCAATATGTAGGATGTTGTGGCTTTAGCAAAAAATGAAGTACTTGCCAACCTCCATGTTAGGGACAAATTTGGCATTATTGATGCTGAGAGCTTTGTTTTGCATTACCACCTATGCCCTTTCATCCAATTCCTTAGACCTCTTAGTAGGAGGTTGGCCGATGAGTTCCTTCCCACTTCTTTTGTTTGTACTTGGCATAACCTTTATTGGGCGTGATGACCCTTTGGCAGCATTAAGATTGGTGACTTTAGCTATGCTTCGGGGTTTGATTTCTTGGCTACCCTCTCTCAACTCCATAATCGGAGGAATATTTTCGGCTGGAAGGGTCTCAATTTGTGCGGCTTCAGCAAACCCAGGTTTCTCACTCCCTTGTTGCTTCTCATATGGATGGGAGGCCTTCTTCTGGGCCACTACTTGTTTTGTTGTGCCCTTTTTTACTACCTATTTTACAGCAGTCGGCTAAGTAGCAGCAACCATAGAGGCTGTACGTTTATTGGCTTTTGATTTCTTAGCCTTCATTTAGGCCAGTAGCTTAGTAAGGTTTACCTCACCAGTATCCATATCTACAATACAAAGTAGATGCATTAATACTAAAGCGAGGAATAAGAAAGAACTTACATTCTTCATACTAAGCAAGGCTTAAAGGTAACAATTCCTCCCCCAAGTCACGAGAATGGCTTTCCTCCTGTAGCTATACTCGGCATGGTGATTACTTAATAACATACCTTCTTTCTTGGAGAAAATTGGCTCTCCATTCTTATACCACCTTATTATCCTCTCGGCATCCTAGAAAAATATCTTGCTTTTCCTTCTTTCTTAGATATTCTTTGCTACGATAGCATCATTCAGCATTAACTCAATATCCTTAGTGTAGATTGGTTTGATCCATTGAGTCTAAAAATCCAACTCTTCATCTAAAACAATAAACATGAACTTGTCGTGCCACTTATGAATCTTGGATTCTAATTTGTCCATGAATTTCTGCTTATGCCTAGTACTTACGAAGTACCAACTGTCGGGCTGCCTCCTAATTGTAAAGAAATACTGAAATAATTGAGGCATAGCCTTGACTCTAACTTCTTCATAGACTATCTCGAAAGTTACGAGAAACCGATGAGTGTTTGGTGAGAACATACTCAGTGTAACTCGGAAATAGTTGAAGAACAATTTGACAAAAGCCGAGAATGGGAAGCACAGTCTAAAGTCGAGATATTTTAACTAGACATGAAACTCGCGCTCTCTTGGAAAGCACACCCTTTTCTCTTCTCTTGGCCTCTTAAGATTTCATGTTTCGAGAAGGTCTTGTCAGTATTTGTTATACTTCGAAACAAGAACTTTGTCAATAGCACTAGCCACTCCATTTTGTGAATCACTGAATTAGATTATATTATTATACAAGTATCTTGCCACATATCTTCCTTCTTTATCTTCTAGATAGTTATCTGCTACAAGAGAGTTGATTCTAGTAAGTTTATCCCATTGCTCTACTACATTGTTAGTTAAGCTACTGGAGGAACATGCCGTCTCACTCCTTCTTTAGGGTAGAGAAGTAGCCTTGGTCTTGGTTGCTTCAGAATCTGAAAGAACAAGTTGATGAATTATGTTGCAAACCATTCCTGATTTTGGCTATAACAAATGTCACATAACTTTTTGAAGAATTTGACGGAGAAGACGAGATGTTGAGAGCAAGCGAAAGCTTATGGATGCAAATGAAGTTGAAATCTATTTTTGGTATTGAAAAGTTCCTTAAATATGGATGATTTACCTTCATAACTTTAACAAGTTTTTGATAGATATGATGCACTGCTTAGATGATGGTGTAGATTATTGACATGTGTTCCGAGACATAAATCCAACGGTTGTCAAGGCTTTAACAATTATTAGTGCCCATTGTGTAATTATGACTGGGGTGACAGTTGTACCTAATTGAGAGGTCTCCATGTGTCCTGATAATCATGCCATTAACTATTGTTTTAGATACTCAACATGTGCCTATAAATACAAAGAAGAAACACTATAAGAGATATATGATAATTCACTATCACTTACTTAGTCTCTTCCAATATTCCTTTACTGACTTAGGCATCGGAGTGGTTGCACTGGACTGGTTTCAGTACCTTGTAGCCTTCTCTTTCTTTGTAGGATCAAAGTCGTAATCTAAAATCACCCAACAACATAACCCAAAATTCTTCACAATCGTTATGATATAGGGTCCAGTAAATATGTAACTTGTTTTGCCTTTGGTAGCTTGGTTTTTGAAGAAGAAGGCTAACTTGACCCCTAAATTAATTTGCAATGCTTTGCTAAGCTGTGAAGATATACAATGTCCACCAGGTTCACTACCATAGTGTTGAATTTTCTGCATGTCAAACTCTTAGCCAACACCGAATTAATGATCCTCAAAGTTGAATCTCTCAAATTAGAAGCCTTAGATTTCTTTGGACTATACACAAAATCTCTTATACTAAGTTTATTCTAGACTTAAGCATCATTAACTCCAATAAGTAACTCAATTTGCAACCTTTTATACTCTACAGTATGTACAAACTCCTCAAGGTATATGCCAAGAACTACTCGCAGTCATGGAAATGGCATATGGATACCTTGACTATGCACCTTGAAATGCATAGTGTTTCTCACTCCATCAGCCATGTGGTTGAAGTTTAACATGAATGTGGCGAGGAACTCTAATGTTAGTTCCTTATAGATTGGTTCATTGATATTTAACAGCTTGTCCTAACCACAAAACTCTTGATATCTCCTAACTCATAACCTGCTTGTCTTAGATTCTCCTAGTCAACACAAGCAATAGTGCCAAATCCTTTTTGTGTAAGCTTTACATATCTCTTCTTGTGAGCTTGCTTGGTAAATTGTAGCATCAGGTTATCCTATGGACGAGATGAGGTGCTCGACCCACCCTTCTTAATAGTATACTTCACTCTATCCATATTTGAAAAACACAAAAGAAAGGCTATTACAAGATCATGGCTTATTAAGTCTTTCTTTAAGGTGATTCATGCTTCCTACAAATTCAGCACATGAAGAATTATAATATTGTATTATTCATCTTTGACAAAATCCATTCCATGAACTAGCTTTATGAAAAAAAAAAGAGAAAGTTGTTACTAGCTCACATCCTTTATGATCCAACTATGAATAAATAATGGTTATTCATGTTATCACTTAACTATAAGAAAGCACGATGGCCAAAAAGATTAAAAAAAAAAAAGACTGGAAGAAAGCACAAGCGTAATCACCTTCATTTTAGAAATTCAAGAGTTAGTGCTTGGTGACAACATAATAACAAGGTAGTTTTCAACCTACTTTTTTCAAGACAATCAAACTCTCCATCAATAACAAACCTATTTATGGGAGAAAAGTGCATTTGTCAAGTTATAGTATAGTAAACGAATTTGAGTTTAAGTTGTTGGTCACCATGGGATTGCGTGCATTAATAATCACTCTAATGCTATTATCTAGCCGAAAGACTTATCAAATTCTAAAGTGTAAAGTATCCAATTTGTTATGATGTTTTTATAATCATAACGATAAGAGAATTCATGTTCTTAATATTGTCTTAATGTGATCTATTGGAAAAGCAATTTGGGTAGATTATAGGTAGGATTAGGGATAAATAAGTGAAGTGATTCCCATTAACTCATTAAAAAGAATTCTCCTGGTTAACAAATTTAGGGAAGGAATTGGATACTTTTGGTTAATCTTTGGAGGGAATTTCACCTAGAGATTATATAAAAACATCCAGAAGAATTCCATAACTTATCGTTACAAGAGAGATTCCCTCTAGTCATGCTAAATCTAGTTACATACTTAGTCTCACAACTATATGCATAATATCAAATAATGAGGATTGAAATTCTAGAAATAACAATCTAATCAATTAAGCACACATGATTAAATTTACAAAAATCAGGGAATTCATTAGAATTGATGAAATAAACACTATATGTTGACTATAGAATCTATAAGTCTAGATATCAAAGATTTATGCTGCAATCATGATAAAAGAACAATCTTTAATATAAACTATGAAAGAAATCAACTAATTGCAATATAAACAAGGTTCTAACAAATCCTTGTGAATGGCCACTTTCACTCTCCTTGTCTCTCTCTATTAAAAATCCGATTTCCTATTTATAAGGATTGGTCAAAAGAACTTAAATAAGGCAACTTCTTGTGAAATAACACAATTACACCCCAAAAGTACGGGTGTAAACTGCAAGCATCATTTCCCTTGCAATTAAAACTCTTTGAATTCTTTGCAAAAGTTAGATGAATGGATCATAGCTAGGAGCATCACCATAATCTTCAGCCATGATCTTCACTTATCATTCATCTTAAGCAAAATTCTCCTCCATGAGCTTCTATCCTTGATTGCTTCTTCAAATAAGTGAAGATCATCTTGAACGATTCTTGAACAAATTTTTCTCTTTTCACTTCAATAGCTCCTTAAAGTCCTAAAATCAATAAATTACTCCACTAGTATCAAATCCATTAAAGCTACGACAAAATAAAGAAGAATAACTATAAAAAAAATAGCAATAAACATATGTAGATTCACACTCATCACCCTTGCATCATCAACTACAAACCCTTTATCATGTTCTTCCTTCACAACTTCTTTAAGAATGTAGCTTTAGGTGTTTTTATCAATAAACAATGATAATAGATTAATTTTCATCACTTAAGTTACCAAAAATCACTCCTAAAACTAAAGATTAGATCACGCATAAATCTAACAATTCTTTAAAAAAACCTAACAAAACTAAGTAATAATTCACTAAACAACAAGAAAATCATCAATTGAAGTCATAGGTCAAGGTGTACATACTATTGTTGCTTGAAGAATCAAAAGAAATCATACTAAAATTTTTGGGGATAGTGTGTTTAAGTGAGAGAGAGTTAGAGAATGTGAGTTTTTAGATAGAGAAAGGGAATAGAAAGTGCAAAGGAGAAGGAAAGGTTGTGATATTCAAATTAAAGAAGGATCACGATTGGGTTTACGATCATGATTTGTGACCGTACTTTTGACCCCTATTGCACGCTTTACTAATTCATGTTCACTGGTAAGGATCACAGGTGTAATCTTGGTTGTGATTCTTTTAGCCTACTCTTTGCCTTGCTTCCTTGAAAAGATTAAGCTTGTGATCGTTGTCCTAATTCTTCTGGCCTTCTCTTACCTTGTTTCCTTGAAAAGATCATGCCTAAGTTTATGAGTGTAAACCTTAGCTATAATTCTCTCTAACCTTTAAATCTTATAAGTTTGTTGAACTTTATGCTCCTTAGCTTGAAATAACTCTTTGAAAATTATGGGCACTATTAAACAAATCATTAAAGACAAAATTTCAGTTAAAACTAAATTTCATTGACAAGAGCAAATTTCTAAAAACAAATTCATTGCAATTCCATGACAATTAGATGCTAAGAAGATAAAATTAACCTACGTGGTGGAATGATAATGTCTAAAAACAAATCGAAAATTATCTTAAGAAAATTAAAACAAGCAAAATTCCAAAAGAAATGAACTAAAACTTAGGTTGCCTCCAAAGGAGCATTGTTGGTTAACATCTTTAGCTTAACAAAATCATCTTTCTTGTTTTATTTCTACTTTGATCCTATAAGTTTGCAATTTGTTTCTTTGTTTCCTAATAAACTGCCTTGTTGCCTTTTTGTAATAGTTTGAGCTAACTAACCTAATTGATTTTCCAAATTACAAATCGATGCCTTCATATTCCTTATTATAACTTTAGTAGCTTAAAATCTAGCACTTGAGTTACTCATTTACCTATTTAGAAGTTCTTCCACATTGGTATTCCTATTCTATTGCTAAGCTTGAACATTCTTGTTTTGTTGCTGACTTACTTAAGAGAAAGTGGGGTGATTTCTCTAAACTAGATTATGGGTGTTGCTAAAGGGATTATTCTATGGCTTGTTAGCAAGCAGATTGACTTGTTATAAGTCACCAATTTGTGTCTCACCCTACACCACTTGCACCTATTTCATTAAACCTTTTATTTTCTTACTAAGATTTTCCACTTGAGCCATAAGGATTAGAATTAAATCGACTTCAAACTTTCCAGTGACTTTCACTTTAGCCCTTACATTATCCCACTGGGAATCATTCATAGCATTGCCTTCGATTAGCTTCTAGGCTTCATCTAGTGTCTTACCACTCAAAGTACCTCTTATTGCTCTATCGATCATCTACTTAGGAGGGTAATTAAGGCTATCATAAAAATTCTTAATTTGCATCCACAATAGGAGACTGTGATGTAGATGTCACCTCAAGAGATCCTTAAACCTTTTCCATGTGTTGTGTAGTGTCTCACCATCAATTTGAGCATAAGACAATATATCATTCTTGAACTTAGCACTTTTGGTAGGTGGAAAATATTTCCTTGAAAAATTCTCAACTAATTCATCCCATGAAGTAATTGATCCTTTTAAAAGTGAAGTTAGCCATTGCTTAGCCTTACCTCTAAGTGAGAAAGGAAATGACCTTAACTTGATTGCATCACCTATAAATCACTGAATAAGTTGCTATACCATGTGAATCACATTTGACTAAATCTAAAAGTTAGTTACTTGAACTATAGCTCTGGTAACGTTAGAGTCAGTCCTAGTCATTGTTGGCTTAATGTACTCTGACATGTTTTTATTGGCATCCTCAATATTTCAAACCATCTCTTCTTCTAATTCTTCTTTTGAATCTTCCTCTTCCTCTTCCTCTTCTTTGAAATGGAGTAGAGAACCTTGATTTATTAACTCTATTGTTCCATGTACTCTCCTACAAAGAGAATAGGTTATCCTCTCAACCTCAAGATTGAATTCTATAAGATCTGTTTCATTGTACTTGGTCATATACTAGAAATATATATAAGTTAGAGGAAAATAAGAGAAATAAAATACCATAAGAAAAGAAGGATATAAATGAAAAATAAGTTAGCATAATTGGTCAAGGGATTTTCCTAATATTCTAATAATTTCACTTAGTTGGTTCTTGAGCAACGCACCAAAAACTTGATCTGGGGTAAGTGCACTTATTAATTTATAGTATAGTAAATGGATTTGACTTCGAGTTGTTGATCTCTTAGGGAACCATTAATTAAGAGGAAATGAAATATCGGATTACTAGTAATTCTTCCGATTTTTCAATTATCTAATCAACATTTAAGGAGCAACTAAACTAATTGAAATTTACATTAATTAAATAAAATCCTAACTCACAAAACGAATAAAAAAAAAGAGCAAGAAAAAGAAAATTAGATTATTAAAGAACACATAATCCTTATTAAATTTATTATTTATTGCATAGCTTTATCCAACTTTCAAATCTCAATTACTTATTCGACATAGGAATTTGTAATATGAGTTAACCAAAATCAACATTTAATCTTAAGTATATTTTACTCAAATTGCTTTTACAATAAATTATCTTAAGATTGCATTAAGCTGTTTAATTCTACTATTAGGTTTCCCTAATATGAAGAAATCAGACAGTCGAACCTTAGTCTATTTAATTACTTATAGCTACACCAGTCTATTCACTATAGGATCTTGCAAACTTTATAGAAAACTTAAACATTAAATCAATAGTCGAAAATATCAATTTAAAGATAATAAATACAATGTAAATAGATCATAATAGTATTATCATTTATTAAATAACAAAACAATGTTACATAGAAGAACTAGGATTCAACAATAATTTAGTAAGAAGAAATTAATCAAAACATGGAATAAAACTAAAGAAATAAAAAGAAAGAGGAAATAACCTTAGCCTTTACTTGTCACAACTCAAGGGCAGCCTAGTTGTGACAGGCACTATATATCGTATAAAAGATTGTAGATTGGTTTCTCTTCCAATCATTGATCCTTCATACAACATATAAAGCTACTACAACAATTAGCTTCCTAAGAGTAAACAAACAAGAATGATATCACAACACATTTATATTAACATAAAGTTTATATCAAAGTAATTATACCAAACCAAAAGCTACAGTAATCTTAACTGTTGTTAAAGTAGCTGCAGCAAAGTCATAAATAAGAAGTACATAGGATTTTGTTTGAGAGTTTACATATGATCTCTCAACTCTCATATCTACCACACTTGTCTCAAAACCTAAAATTGATCTTTGGTATCTTGCGGCTAACGTCCACAAAGAGGTAATCCTACATCAAAAGTCTATGAGGGTATAAGCTAAATAGCGTAGTGAGTTAATCCCTCAACTACACTACCAAGCAAGTTATACATACATTAATTTCAAATATATGAATGCATGAATAAGTAGAATGCCAAATAAATACATATAGTTTACAAGTATTGTATGTAACTTAGATTTAATGCCCTCCAAAGTTAGGGTTGGAGTATATACGACATTAGTTAGATTTGGTTATTATACCTGAACTTATTTCATTAGAAACTCCATGTTTTGTATTCAAATAAAAATGGTCTATTTGTTTCAATCAAGAACCATGTTCTAAGTATAATTATGAGTGAGCCCTTACAGTCTATACTTACCTCTAAACAGAGGTAAGTTCATATTATACTTGTGCATCGTACTAAAACACTATATTCATAAGTTATTAACTCCTGTATGGCCTTTCACTACCTCCGTATGATTTGATGGCCGAAATTATTTTATGCAATGCATGTTTATAGATGATCCAATTTAGCTTAATCAAGTCTGATATTATTAGGTCCATTTATCATATGACTAACCATAAGTATAGAAAGATCAATTTCTACTGAATCTACTATGGAACAAACAATAAATTATCATATTTTAGAGTAATTTCATAACTTATCAAACAATAACATTTATATGCATAACCCAAACCTACACATCGTTCAATTATTAATAATAGTTAGTATTCGCTAACGATGAGTACAAACATGTATGGAATCATATAGAGTACTCACTTGACCATGTTGTCACTCAAGGGCCATAGCAATCTAGAGGAAGATTCAAACCCTCGTTAGGATTACTTGATTATTATGAAATAGAGAAAATAATAAGTAACTTGACTAACTAATGAGTCTATGTAAGTGTTTACCTAAATCTACTTAAGTTTTTTTTTTTTTTTTTTTTTTATAATTTTCTCAATTTAAGCTTTTTCATTAATTATGTATTATTTTTTTATTTTAATTCCGATATTTATGAGTTTATAGTCAATTTTTATTGTTTTTGGACTTATATTCACATAATAGGGTTCATTTTGGATATTAAGATTGATTATTTTGACTTGAATAATTTTAATTATTAGTTTTAGGCTTTTATTTATTATTTTATGATTTAATTAATTTTTAAATTTCATATTTTTAAAATATTGTATGTTTATATCTGATTTATGTAAATTTATTTATTTCTTCATATTTAAGCTTATTTTTTATTTATGTTAATTTTGTAATTTTCCTTAATTTCTTAATTATTATTATTATCTAATTAATTTGAAATTTTTGTTTCATTTACAAAATTGGAATAAATTGTTGACATGGCATAATTCCATTNGAAAGAGGGAAAAAGGAAAAAGAAAAAGAAAAAGAAAAGGAAAAGCAAAAGATTAATAAATGCACGAAAGTGACATTTTTGACTTTTAGTCAAAATTTAAAATATTAATTTAGTAATTATATTTATACATGTAATGAGTATAATTAGTGGGGGGAAAAGGAATAAGAAAGAAAAGAAAATAACAAAAATAAGGTAATAAATAAATAAAATAAAAATTTTAATTTTATTATAACATTTTTAATACTATAAATAATATTGATAAATATATATTATGATTATAAAGAAAATCATTAAATATAAAAATTACATTAACCATATGACACATAAATAGCCATTAGATAATATTATTAGACTCAAATAATTAAATTCATATAATACTAATTTATTGATATAATTATTAATAATTATAAAATAATATTATCAATTTTATAAATTAATATAGTACTTCCTCATTTATTTGCATTTGGAATTTATCTTTGATTGTTAGATAATGATTTTATGTGATTTGACATATCGATTAGTATTTATACTCAATTAGGGTTTTATTGTAATTATAGTAAATTGATATATTTGTAAACTTAAAATTGTGGTTTTAAGGTTTTTTATCACAGCTAGGTACTATCTCTAGTATTTACTGACATATGGGGTTTAGGATCTTTACGTGCGATTAGGGTTTCGATTAGTGTTTTAGGGTTTTTCTCATTAGGATAGTTTAGGGTTTATAATTTAAATAAATTTTTTAGTTTATTTGGCCTTGTCGACTTATAAAGTTATCTAAGACATTTACGTTTGGTTTAATGTTTAGACTAAGAATTTATAGGATTTACACTACTTTTCCCTACTTACTCCTTCAATAGAAACTACCTATAAAACTTAACCTATACTCCTATTGATAATGCTTCAAACCTAAAGTTATAAGGAAACTTTTTGAAAATAGGGTATTCTATCATCAATAACATGTTTATGCCCTATAAGCGCAACCGTGAATTCCAAGCATGATTCTCCTTTGCAATTAAAATGCTTGAAATTCTTAGACGAGAAGATCATGGCTAGAAACACAAGCATGATCTTCAATTGTGATATCCTCTAGACTCTAATTCTCAACCAAAATTTCTTCCTTCAAATGGAATAAGTCAATGTATTCTTCATTAAAGCTTCAAAACTTTACCAAATTCTTTAAAAAATCACCAAAGAATCCTCAAAATACCTACAAATGAGATTCAAATACTTCAAAAGTAACACTAACAATCAATAAAAACTCTACAAAATTATCCTAAAATATATATGTTAAATAAGTGTTATCAATACTGACCAAACCTCTTGTATAGGAGCATCCATTCCCAATAATTTGAAGGAGGGCCTGACCGACCTCCTCTAGGCAAATGCTGATGCATTTGCATGGTTGCCTTTGACATGCTGGGTTTCAGCTTGAAGATCGTAAAGCATGACTCAATGTTGATAAGAATGTTAAGATGGCCAAACAAAAAAAAAAAAAAAAAAAAGATATTTTGCCTCGGAGAAGTTGACCTCCTCAAAGATGTAGAAGAGAAGAAGAACAAGAAGATGAGAACAACAACGATGATTGACATCGTAACTAAGCTCCCAACAATGTTATAAGCACGATAGTTTGTGGCCCGCATTCTAGGAACCAACCAAGTTCCTTTAGCTCAAGTTCAACCTTAGGTAGCAAGCAGATGACGCACTTAAGGGAGAAGAGGCCTAGGATTGATATCTCTATCTCCTTTATTAATGAAGGCCTTTAGGGGATTGGAACCTCGTACCACGATGTTTGTGTGATTGACGCTAGGATTGTGTGCTTTGAAGTCCATGAAATGAGGGTAAATTTTGGAGGCTCGATTGTTATCTTATTTAGGCACGCTTATGATCAGACGAGGATCCTATGTCATATGAAGCCCTATCATCATGGTTCGATAGGCTTCAATAACGAAGCTATACGACCTAAGGGTATTATTACCCTAGATATGGAGCTTGGGGACATTGACAATGTTGCCATCCATCCCATGGAGTTTGTCGTGGTGAAATGTTGGTCCCCCTTCAATGTAATCAATGAGAGATCAAGCACGATCGCATTTGGGATGGTCACCTGCCCCTATACTTGAAGGTTAAGTTCACAACTTCCATTAGGTTCAGAATATGTAGAGGCGATCACGGATTCTGTCGGGAACTGTACGATAAGGCATTAAAGAGGGATATGGTCTTTGCTTTTGAAACTGGACCGCATGAGAGACCACCCTTTCCGATAATAGTTCAGGGACTAAAAGTCACTATTCAAACATACTTGAAATATGACATTTTTCTTTTCGTGATTTTGGTGGAAGACAAAAATAGGAGAAGTGAATAAGCATTGCTGTATGCTTTGAGGAGATTAGATGAACTAGATGCATCTTATATATGTCTATACATCAATTTGTATCTCTTCTATAATATTTGATTAAGTCATCAATCTTTTCTTCTTTCTTCCCATTTCCTCCTAATTTATTCTAAATTGCGTGGAAAAAGTTTCATTATTTTCCTTCTTTTTTCCATGTTTAATGATAAATTGGCCCAATTTCCTTATTTTCCTCTTCAATGTCATTTTGCATTTATTGTGGAAATGCATATAGAAACAAGGGTCATTTTATGGTCTCATTATTATCATCTAACCATTGAAATTCTCCCCCTATAGCCATCTCAATGGTTAAATGGAGCTACAGAAGTTTCCAAAATTTAATAGGGATATATTGCCAGCCAGCAACTCAAAATGACAGTAATTTAGATCATGTCCATGTCGAGATACACACAATGTCAATAATAAGAAAATTAAAAGGTGGATCCTAGGCTTATTTTAGGAAGTAAGTGTTTAAAAGTTAAGGGTGTTCGCATAGTTATAAAAGATTTTAGAGGTGGTTTGTGAATTTAACCAAAATAAAAATATAAAATTTTGCAAGTACTTATTTGTATCACAGCACAACCTACTTAGGATTATTTCGTATTCCTATTGAGAGCTCTCTCATTTATTTCAGTTATTATATCAAATTCACTTATTTTCACATAATAGTATCATGTTATTTGAATGAACTTAAATAAATCTTATCTTTTTTTTTTTTCTATATGGAAAATATTCATTGAAATGAAATTAATTGCGAAAGTAAGATCACAAATGATATGGCAAGTATTGTATGTTCTGATTGTCTTGAAAAAGGAAAAGGAGTCTTGGAAATGAAAAAAAGAATAGAAAAATTAAATTCCTTACAGTTTTGCAATAAATGTTCAGTATGTCTGTTAGTGCTTTTTCTATATTTTCACCCCTCAATATTTGTCCGTCAATTATTATTTTGGTGCATCATGATAGATTCAACTTAAGCTCTAGTATTGGCCTCAGGCCATTACTTTTATTGTATTCGAAATTTATTTTGATTATCCTTGTTACTTAAGCTTGTCCTTAGGACTAGAAGTACGGCAGTTTTATCATAGATTAAATTTTGAAATGATTAATTTGTCAAAGTCACAGATGATTTAATGAACAAAATGAACCTATACAGCCTTCTTTAACCTTGAGCAAGGTCATATTTGTACATGAACTATGTTTTATTTAGTAATCAACTAAACTGCGTGCAACAATAACATGAAGAAAAAGTCATGTGATCCACTGTATTATCACCTCACATATAGTTGTTCAGTCTCCTTTTGCAATGCACATAAATAAAGTCGTTTGGTTCAATAAATCTGAACGGTGAGGACAAGTTATGAAGCCCGTACATTCTTATGTTCTTTGGCATTATTGGTATAGAAGTTGTGTTTCGACCAAGCAAATGTTTTTATATAAATAGTAAAAGGCCATATATTGGGGCATACTATCGTATCCTTTATTGTTGTTCTTATTGAGACTCATCAACAAGAAATTGTCGTGTCGATAACGATTCTAATTCTCGATGAGATGTATATAGTTTGTGTAATAGTAATAGTCATCGACAAGGTGCTTAGTGGGATCATCATAAAGCATAGCCGAGGTCCATAGGGGAAATAAATTAAGTATTTAAATGTTGGGTAGATATTATTTTATAGGTGGGATCTCGAGCTAATTGAAGCATAGTTTGTGCAATAGTAATAGTCATCGACACGGTGCTTAGTGGGATTATCATAGAGCACAGCCGAGGTCCATAGGGGAAATAAATTAAGTATTTAAATGTTGGGTAGATATTATTGTATAAGTGGAATCTCGAGCTAATTGATGCAATTTCCTTTTTTTAATATCTATTGACTGAGAATGGTTACGAAAATAAAAAGCCAACCTCTAGGTTTTAGTCCATGAGTAATGCTATCACCATTTAATCCTTATCATGTCTGAAATTTTTAGAAGGGCAAATTTCACTTTACATGCATGAGTTTTCAAGTTTCGACACTTTATATATTTGTGTCTTTATTTTTGACAATTTACACACCTATGTTTTAAATCTATCCATCACTTAATTAATGAACATTGCATCAGCTTTTACCCCGCATAGAGTAATTACTTTAATAAATATAATGCTATTAAATATATTTAATAAATAATAAAATAACAAATAAAACAATTTCACCAAAAGAGAAGAAAATCCTTAAGGAGAGGAAAAAATAAAAAATGGATGGCATCAATAGTCGTCCAAGAAGAAAAAGAAGTAGAGGAATGTGTAAAATTCCGTTGCTGGTACATGTTTCAAGATACCTTGTACTTACTGTATAATAATAATGAAATAAAATTAATAAATAAAAAAGAATACCATTTCATTTGTATGAACTTAAAAAAATAATAAAACGCAACCCATGAGAAACCCTAAACTAAACTTGATGTACATATGTCAATCTTTTCCTCCTTAGTCTTTTCTTTATTGCATTTTCTTTCTATTTTATCTTCCTCATTTACTATGTCCAACTCTATTAAAGTTAAAAAAAGAAAGAATTTACTTGAAGCCACCTAAATAAGGTATGTTATTAATTAATTTTCTTTTGATGCAATAATTTCTTTGTATTTGTCATAACCCTTAAGGGGGTTTAGTAGGATTTTTTAAAATTTTCATATCACATGTACACTCATAATGCGAAAATTGTCTTGTAAGTCAGAGATTGCAAGAACTTAATTAATTAATTGTTAGGGTTACCGATTTTTAATTTATTAACTTAGTATAATATATAAATAACTATGGATATCCAATATTTCACAATTACTTAGAACCGTAGGAAATCGGTATCCTCTACCAAACGATAAGACATGGTAGTAAAGTTCTAAATTTAAATTAATTGAAATTACAAACTTTGAGTAGAAGAATGGTAATTAGAATTAATAGTTTAAACTGGCTATACAATCTATCTTTAGATTCTATCTTCTAATGTATCTCAATATTGTACTAATTGTATCGCTCTCACTTTATGCCTAGTTATTAATCAAGCTGCAAGAGAAAACTATTGGGGAGTAAGCTATATGAGCTTAGTGAGTTATCCCATAACCATATAGACAAACAAGTTAATCAATTATTAATTACAAACATATGTATGCATGGTTAAGCAAAATACCATATAGATACATACAGTTGACTAAATGTTGTATATAACTTAGATTTAACATCCTTCGAAGTTAAGGTTGGAGAATACACGGTACTAGTAAAACCTGAGTATTATATATGAATTTATATAACTATGAAACTCTATGTTTCATATTCAAGTAAAAACAATCTATTTGTTTTAGTCAAAAATCATCTAGGTATAATTGTGAGTAAACCATCGCAATCCAAACTTACCCTTAAACGGAAACCTCTAAACTCAACTTTTAGCCAAGTGGTTAGCGCTTTCAACGCTTAGTAATCTTGTTGGCCAAGGTAAAGTCATGATGTACATGTGCATCGTATTAAAACACAAACATTATAATAAATCAACCATTGCATGGCTTCTCGTTACCTCCGTATGATATGAGGATTGGATTAGTTGTATGTGATGCATGTTTATGCATGATTCGTTTTAGTTTAATAAAGTCTAATATAATTAGATCCATTTATAGTATAATTAGATAATATCACAAATAGTCAAATTTCTACAAAATCTACTATGCAACAAACAATTTGTTATTATAATTTAAAGTAACTACACGATATAGCAAACGATAGCAATCACATGCATATGTCGAGCCTACTCATCAATTATTTATTGATAACAATTAAGTATTCATTAACTATAAATACAAATAAGTATGGAATTATAAGGAGTACTCACAAGGAGTACTCACTTGACCAAAGCAATAGGAATTGTAGAAATTATTGAGTAGCTTGCCCTCCTGATTGGTGTTTCCTAATAAATAAACTAGTAAGAACTTAATGAGTATCTAGATGTGATGCTAAATGGCCTAATTAGCTACTATTTACCTTATGATTCTTGTTTTTGCTTAGGTATTAATTCATATGTAATTTTTTCGTTTTAATTCTGATTTTTATGAACTTATAGTCAATTTTTATCATTTTCGAATATATTTTCATATAGTAGGGTTTGTTTTGGATATTAAAACCTACATTTTTCAATGTTGGCCTAAATTGTTGCAAATTTGATTATTTTGATTTGAATAATTTTATTTGTCGATTTTGAACTTTTCTTTATTATTTTATAATTTAATTAATTTCTAAATTTCATATTTTTAGCATATTTTATTTTTAAGTCTAATTTATGTAAATTTCATTATTTCTTTATATTTATGCTTAATTTACCACTTATGTTAATTTTGTTATTATTGTAATCTTTTCCTAATTAATTAATTATTATTATTATTTTCTAATTATTTTGTAGTTTTTGGTCCAATTAAATATTTTAGGTAAATTGTAGATTTTTTGGTAACTTGTAGATTTTTTTCCTTATTTTTACGTTTCCTTGATTTTATATTATTATTGTATCTATTTATATGTTATTGTAATTAATTAATTATTAAATATATGGGCTTGATATTCCTTTATGGGTTTTGGCCCATTATGCATATATATATATATATATATGTTTGTTTCATTATGTGATCTTACAATTATGTATATATTTGTATATATATATATATGTACATATGTATTCTTACTTATTTACATAAATACATAACATATTAGTATATATACTTGTGTATATATGCATGTATACTCATATACACATATACATGTGTTTATAATTTTGTTATACCATCCTTATATGTATATTTATACATGTATGTGTATGTATATTTATACTTATACTTTTCTAAATTCTATTTTTAAGTAAATAGAATATAGTATATATATATGTATATATACATAATTAGTTTAGCTTATGTACATACTATAGCATATATATATATATATATATATATAGGCGTGTATGTATGTGTATTATTCCTACTTATTTACATACACATATATTTATATCATATGTTCTACTATAGTTTATGTATGTGTGCTTTATATATGTACATATACTATATATATACATAAACCACACAAGTATGTGTTTGTTTAACCAAGTATGTACATGTACTTATATATATTTATTTCAATATGTATTATGAATATAAAAGAATGAACTCATACACATCATCAAATACATGTATACATGATATTTCTATTACAAAAAGCTAAGATACGCATAATTCCTAATACATATACTCTAATACATATTACACCTAAATACATATGAACATAAAAAGGAAATTACATGGCTTCAATTGCAAATAAAAATGGAAATACATAAAGAAATACTCAATTACTTTAAGTTTGGAAGATTGAAGTTTGAAGCTCCTTATTTTCTTCTTGGAAGTGAGATTTGATGGTGATGAAGTGGGGAATTAATTGTAGAAACTAAGTGGAATGGTAAGTGAGAAATTTGGGGAAAATGAGAAGGAAGAAGATGGAATGTGAAGTGTATGTGTCAGCCTAAATTCTAAATGCTTATGATTTGATTTGATGTGGATGAGCCCAAAGCCTAAATCATCTTTGGATTTGTCACTAGCCTGAGATATGAGCTTAGAGATATTGTTGAAGCATATCACTTTGATACTCTCGAGCAGCTATTAAGATCATTTAGCAAGTTGAGAAGTAGAGGAAGAACTGTTCTTATTGAGCTCAACCAATCTAACCTATTCAACCATCCTACCTTAACTAGGGAAATATTAGGAGGCCTAGTAGCTCTATGTCGAGCAAAAGGGAACAACAGACATTACAAACAAAAGATGTTAGGACATAGCAATGAGGGGAAGAAAGGAAGTTTGAGAAGGGATAGCTCATGAAGGAAGGCTAGTGAGATCAAGTACTTCAAATGCAAGGGATTTGGGCACATGGCTACTCGGTGTTTGCACTGATGAACTATGGTGATTAAGGGAGACATTTCAACCTTTGATGTATTTAGTATCAATGAAGAAGTTTGTAAGGTCACAAAAGAACTAGAAGAGGGAGTAAAGGTACAAGTTATAGGAGATAACATTTATTCGAAGGAAGAAGACATTTAAGATTGGTTGTTTGCCAAGCTATGAGCATTAGAACTTAATAAGGAGAACAAATAGAGGGAAACTTGTTCCATACCACATGTAAAGTAAGGGATCAATTGTGTGCATTGATAGTTAATAATGGGAGTTGGACAAATGTTACCACTGTTGGCTTAATTGAGAAATTATAGTTGTTGACCTTCCTATACTCTTAAGCAGTATAAGTTACATTGGTTGAACGAGAAGAGTTTATTGCATGTCTTGCAACAAGTATTATTACTTATCTTGGTTGGGAGTTATGTATTGCCAATGTATGCTTAACATATCTTACTAGGTCAATTTTGGCTTTTTAATCAAAAAGTCATACATGATGAATTTATGAACACTTATACATTCAAGAAAGATGGTTGAAAGATCACTCTCAATCTAATGACTCTTAGCTAGGTTAGCAATATGCAGTTTAAATTGAATCGACAATCTATGAAGGCCTTAGTTATGAGCCCATCTGAATTAAGGGGAATCATAAAGTCATATGCGCCTACCTTTCTATTGATTCAAAGGCTATTGGAAATGAGGGAATAGAGTGACTTGCCTGAAGAGGCCATGAAGCCTATAGGAGAGTTTGCTAACTTGTTTTTCGAGGAATTACCAAGAGTGTTGCAACCCGAGGGGGCTAGTCGTGGCAATCGCCGTATACCGTACAAAGGATTGTAGATTGAGTTCCCTTATAATTAATGACCCTTTTATACGATACACAAGGCTACAACTACTACTAACTACCAAGAGTGCGCAAGCTTAAGCGATAGCATTTCCTGACGAATAATAATATAGAAAACATATCACATAATTTATGTGTATAAATGTTACAGATATAGCGTTTGAAACATGTCTAAAGTCAGACTAAGATGGAGATTACATATTTAACTCTACATTAGGTCAAAAGTACTCTCTGTCCTCAAACAGCTCCCACATTGATCCCATATAGAAAGCTAACCTCGGGCATACGACGGCCTGACTCTACGAATAAGTCGGCCTGCAAGAGAAGTCTACAAGGGTATAAGCTTACTAGCTTAGTGAGATATTTTCCCTCAACCATACAGCAATTAAGTTATATCACAGTTAAGTTCAACCAAATGAATGCATGAACGAGCAGTATGCCAAACAAATACATGCAGGTGGTCAGGTATTGTATGTAACTCAGATTTAACGCCCTCCGAAGTCAGGGTTGGAGATTCTTCGGTACAGTCAGATCCGGGTATCATATTAGAACATATTTCATAATGAAACTCCGCGTTTCATATTTAAAACGTAATGGTACATTCATTACCAAATTTATCAAAACGAGTTCTATATATGATTGTGAGTAGGTTCACGCAGCCCTCACTCACCCCTAAACGAAGGCCTCTAGACTCGACCCATAGCCAGGTGGTTGGCGCCTCCAACGCCTAGTCATTCCGAGGGCGAGGGTAAGGTCATATCGCATGTGTGTATCGTACGAAATCAATAACATTCAATAATCAACCTACGTATGGCCTCTCGCTACCTCCGTGTAATGTGACTGCCCGGAAATAGTTATGCAGTGCATGATTTATGAATGATCTAAGTTAACTTTTCTAGTCGAATAAAAGTTAAGTTATATTTAATCAGTGATCATTCCAAGTCGCAAACAATCAATCTATTGAATCTACTATGCATCAAACATTATATTATTGAACTTTAAAGTAGATTCACAATTCATAACAATTATCATGCACAAGCATAACCCAACCCCATACACATTCATTTATACATCATAATTTAGATTCACTACTTACAAACACAAACAAGTATGGAATCATAAGGAAAAACTCACTCGGCCATGGCTAGTTCAGGGATCGTAATAATCAGTGGGCAGCTCAAGGTCGATATCGTGATCACCTGAGAATAAGGAAAATATGTAAGATAGGGAATTTTAAAACTAACTAGAGTTATAATGTATAAGGTTTATTTCACTTAGTCATGTAAAACTGTCGATTTGAGCTTTTTATCGAATTGCGTATAACTTTTTCGTTTTAGCTCGGATCGTTATGAGCTTATAGTCTATTTTGATCGTTTTTGAGCGTATTTTCCCGTAACGAGATCCGTTTTGGACGTTGTGACTTGTAACTTAAACTGTGATACAAAAATTATCACAAAAATGATTATTTAAATTTAAAAAAAATTATAAAATATTGATTTTCGTTTTTTCGTAACATATTTATAAGTTACAAATTATTTAAATCATATATTTGTTATTTTGGGTATATTTCCTATTTTTCTCCTTTTCTTATTTTCTTCTTATGTACCTTATGATTATACATATATATATATTCCAATACTTATAATATATAGTATATAGTTTATGTTATTGTAAAATCGTAAATTACGGTATTATATATACATATATACACTATATATATTATACGTACAATATATGTATATGTATTTATTTCAAACATACTCTTATACACATATTCATTTATCTATATATATAAATATATATATTCGACATACATTCATATAAATACATACATATATATATTCGGCCTACATACCTATAAATACATATATATATATGTTCGATATACATATGCTTATATAGTATTTATCATTTATCATAAAACAAATATATATATATATATATATATACAATACATTTCATACATAATATACCATATACTATAATACTTATACCTTATATTATATATATATTTATGTGTCTCATACTACTACTTATGGAAGTATGTTAATATATGTATATATGTACTATACTATACGATTATATATGTATATATATACTAAAATAATTATACAAGAATAACCACATATATATAATTTGGGTATAAATTATACATGTGTACTATAGTATAAAATACATAATACTCATCATATGTATTCCAACAAATATACATAACATATCTACTCATGTATAATATACCTATGTACATACATGTATACATATCTAATCTTATATTTATACATATAAGTAAACTTAGGTATTTATACACATAAACATATACTATTAGTATAATATGCATAAATACCATAAAATGTCATAAAAATATTATAGTTCTACACATGTATACTATCATATACATATATATTTCTTAAAATAAATTACTTACTAATTATCTTGGATTTTTCTTCTTCTTTTCCTTCTTCTTTTTCTCTTTCCTTTCTTTCTTTTTCTCTCTTTTTTTCCTCTTGGTTTGCAGATTGTGGGTGTGTGTTTGTGCAGAATTTTTTTTTCTTTTTTCCATATTTATACAATCTTTCCTTTGCTCACGTGATGGAGGCTTAGTTTTTAAGCTAAGTTCACTTTTTATTAATTGAAATAAGACAAAAACATAACATTACGTGGCTACTTGTGTTGGCTTTCAATTTGTTAACTTTTGTTCTTTTCTTTCTTACGTTTTGTGCAGGTGAAGGATTTGAATGTGGAAATGAAAAGAAGATTTGAGATAAATTGAAAATAGTTGAGAAGGAAAATGAAATTTATTAAAAATTATGTGTAATTTTTCGAATCATATAAATTATAACGAATTTCCTCGTAGATTAGTTTTCAAAATTCTGTGAAATTTTATCAATTTAACTGGTACCCGTTACAATTATAATTTTTACAAGTTATTATGAAAATTTTATTACAATGTCGTACAAATAGGCGATTTAGTCGAAAATTACATTCGACTATAATTTTATTGCTATTGTGTAATATTTAACTATTTTATAGGTTTACGTTTATGATTTTTGGGTCTCGAGCAATTTTGAGCTCGGTTTCGATTAATGATGCATAAACGAATTTTAGGGTTTTAGTAAGCGATTTAGGGTTTTGATAAATTCCGAAGGTTTTGTCATCGGTGTTATATTTGATTTATTAAACTTCATTTTTTTTTATTATTATTCGCCTTATCGATTTATTATACAGTTTAGAACACTCGGACTCGAGTTAAGGTTCAACTATTGTTTTTCCTAGGGTTTACAAAGAGGCTTACCCCCATTAAGTGGGATAGAGCATTATATTAATTTGTAGCCAAGAGTTCCCCTCCTAATCAACTAGCCTATAGGATGAACCTAGAGTAAGTTGGTGAGCTATAAAGGTAAGTAAACAAACTTAATTGAATGAGGTTATGTTAGAGAAAGTTTAAGCTCATATGTTGTACTCGCATTGTTAGTACCAAAGAGGGATAGAACTTGGAGAATGTTCATGGACAACCAATCTATCAACAAAATTACCATCAAGTATAGATACTTGATCCTTAGATAGGATGACATATTAGCCAGCAACATGGAGTGAAATTGTTTTCAAAGATTGATCTTAAATTTGGATATCATTAAATTCACATAAAGGCAGGCCATGAATGGAAGACTATCTCCAAGACAAGGCATGGATTATATAATTGGTTAATCATGCCCTTTGGATTATTGGATGCCCCTAGTACATTTATAAGGTTGATGAATCATGTCCCAAGGAATCATATTAAAAAGTTTGTTCCAGACTATTTTGACAATATTCTATTGTACAGTCTTGACTTGATAAGTACATAGATCATCTTTGAACTGTTTTGAAGGTTCTATGAGTTAAAAGATTGTTTAGAAACCTAAGGAAATGTTGCTTTTGTATGGAAGAAGTAGTATTCTTAAGTTATGCTATTAGTAAAGGAGAACAAAGGGTAGATAAAGAGAAAATTTGAGCTATTTTAGAATGACCTACCTGACTTCTTGTATCAATGTAAGGAGTTTCCATAGCTTAGCATCCTTTCATCAAAGGTTTATTTAGAATTTTAGTATCGTTGTAGCTCCTCTAATAGAGCTAACTAAGAAGAACACAAAATTTCAATTAGGAGATATGGAGGAAGAGAGTTTGATGAGCTAAAGAGAAGGTTAACTTAGGCTCCAATTTTAGCCTTATCTGATTTTGATAAGGTCTTTGAGTTGTAGTATGATGCTTCTAACATTAGCATTAGAGTAGTTCTTATGCAAGATTGTTAACTTATTGCTTATTTTAATGAGAAGCTCAAGGGAGCCACCTTAAATTACTTCATGTATGAGAAGGAATTGTATGCATTGATTTGAGCTCTATAAATAAGGTAGCATCATTTGTTACTTAAGGAGTTTGTTGTTTGTACTAATCATTAGATGTTGAGGTATCTAAGGAACGAATCAAAGCTATCTAAGTGACAAGTCAAATGGATTGAGTTTCTAGAAGGTTTTTCATTTGTAATTAAGTACAAGAGAGGGAAAACTAACATAGTAGCTAATGGCCTATTTAGGAGACGTGTTGCTTTTCAACCTTTAGACAAGACTGATGGGATTTGCTAGTATAAAGGAGCAATACCCTTAAGACCTACATATCGGTCTTATCTATGCCTAATGCATTGAAGGAAGAACAATGAATGATTACTTTTGTAAACCTCGAGAAATTTTGGTATAGACTTAAAAACACAAAGATAAAATTTAGAGATACATTCCAAATAAGTTAAAATTGCTAAGAAAGATTTGGGAGATATTGTTAGAATTGGCTAGTATACCTATAATTTTTTTTGGCAAGACATCATCATATTCTTCCATAAAAGCCATCAAAAGTCTCTAGATAAGAACAGGAAAGAGTTAGTCAACTTAAGTAACCTTAGGTCAAGCTTGGTGGCTAAAGTCTATCTAAACTTGCTAAATAAGTCAAGTTTAAACATAAGATTGATTTGCTTATGCAAGAAGAGTGAGGTAAGAGAGGATGATGTCATCATTAGTCCAATTTAGTGTCCTTAAGCAACCTTTGGTGACAGAAAGCCTACATTGAAAGAGATGTTTTTCTAGATGCTTAGAAGCTAATTCCAAGAAGCAACCTTAATTCCAAGATAACGACATTTAGTAAAAAGATGGTCCAACAAGTTACTTAAGCTTATGAACTTCCATGGATGATTGGATTAAGTCAAAGTTAGCAAACCAAAGTCAACCCTATAATGCTAATTAATTTAAAAGACTTAAGGAAAACTAATGAGATAAGTAAATTGATTCTTATAACAAACAAATGAAACAAACCAACTAAAACCTTAATAAGATTAAATGTGGTGCCAACCTCAATTTGTGCATCAACACATGTAGAAAAAGACTAGAGATTAGATAAGAATGAAGAAGCAAATTTAAATAAGCAACCTAAGATGAGGTAAGCCATGAGATCATAAATGCATTTCAACAAGGAACATGTGAAAAATCATTTCCCTAAGTCTACTACATCTAGAAGCATGGGTCAAACTTTGAATTTCCAATGATAAGCAACCAAATTCTAGAAGCTATGATGTTATTGGTAATGAATTTGCCACATTATATCATGTTTACATCATAAGCTTCCAAAAATCCTATGAAGATAAGTGAAACAAGCTAAATGATGTCATGAATGACAAGATTGTTCATTACACGAACATATGGAAGAAAATGTTGCATCTTCTCCCAACAAGTGGCACCAACTATAGGATAGGATCACCAAATATTCAAAACAACAAGCCAAAATGTAAAAGACTCTCAAAGACCACTTAATCCTCATGAAGCTTATTAAGTAAGCTAACCTTTTTCAATAAATAGCCCCATTATTGGACCACATATGTCTCCATCAAACCAACATCATATTTATCTTTCATTGTTACATCTTCATCTACTTATTATTCTCAAGCCAATCACCAAAGCTCCACCACCATTTCTCCAACAATTTACTAACATTCATACCTTAAATGTTAGTTTCAATATCTTTGTCAACTACTAAGATCAAATCTCAAAAAGGAAAAGGATCATTTCTAACTCCTTTCTAGAAAACTCCTCTAAGAAAACAAGAAAAGTTTTCTATATTCAAATAAAACTCTTATGTTCTATGAAAAGATAAGATCTTCTACTAAACTTAAGGTTAAGCTTTGTTTTGATGTCAAACTTTTTCAAGCCAATAAGCTCTTTTCAAAAGCAATTTTTTCTCAAAAGTCTTTTAGATAAAAAGATAATTCCATTTTATGATCAGTCCTTATCGTGGCTTTCAAGAATGTTCAAGGAAAAGAAAGTTTTTCCTCAAACTCCTTACTTATCTTGAAAAAGGAGTTCCATGAACTTTTAATTTCATTTTTAAGGAAGTTTTTCTAAACCCTTTTCATATTTTAAGGAAGCTACCTAAACATCTTACTCAAATGAAGTTCAAGAAAGAAACCAAAAGAGTTCCATAAAACAAAAGACTAAAATGTTGAAAGCTAAAACAAGTGGACAAAGCCATGCCTTAAAAAAGTAACTTAACTATCATGTTCAAATAAATTTCTCTTGACTTAGACCTTGTTGACATATGGACTTATAATCTTGATACCATAATAATTTAGACCTTATGTGAGGATCGGAAAACTATGGAACAAGAACCAAGAACATTCATGGACATATGAACTACTTGGACTTTGAAAAAGGAACATTTAGACATGATATGGAAAAAGAAATATTAAACATGATCAATCTAAAAAATGGAAGACTTATAAAAGAAAAAGCTTTGAACAAAACTTAAGCTAAAAAGTTTAGTAATCCAATATGTTTCTTAACTATCTTTATCTTTCTAGGTACTTTTGATTTGGAACTCCTAGAAGACTATTACAACGGATAGGAAGATGGCTAAGTGAGTATCTATGATGAGTATCACTTGCTTGTGGTTATAGTTAGTAGCACTTTTAATACATATATCAATTGTTTTATGTTTGGAGTATTGGGAAAGTGCTTGTGTTTAATTGTGTGAAGTGCTTGTGAAAATATTTTAAGTTATTTAACACAATATAGTTGATGATTGTGATGTAATGTGTTCTTATGCAAGTGTTTGATATTTGGTTGATTGCTGATAAAACAATCTTAAGCATATTGTAACTTTAATATAAAATCGTTATGCATAGCATATTGTATAAACCTACTTTTTCCGACCACTAGCATATAGGGAATGGAAAAGTGAGTACTTTCCCCATCTTTTACAAACTAAGTGACTTTGAGGATGATCATGTATTGGATAGGGCCATATTCATTCTTTTGTTTTGGGTTTGCATGCATTTGGAGGTCGATTAGGGATTTGATTAGTCCTTAGTCATTCGGTGATCAAGGAAGGTGTTTATTTCTTAACACTTTATTTAGGCCTTATTGGGACCGATCTAGAGATCCTACTCTTGTGATTTATTCATAGGGTCTTTTTGAACATTTCTTTTAGTTTCTTTGACTAACTAGAAGATCCACCTTCTTGGGGATTATGAGGATTCTAGGTTAAACTTTTGTTGGTTCTCCTAGATAGTTAAGAGATTGGTTCTCTTGTGAGGTTAGGGAGAATGTACCCATTTGGTTCTCTTGGGACCAATTAAGGGGCATCATCTCTTAATCATTATGATGAATGGGTATTAGTTCAGTTAAGAATTGAGATTCTATTGCTATTTTATTGAGGTTAAGGATATCATGCTAAGTGACTTTTATGGTAATTTGGAGACTTAGATGCTTGGACACTAGTGGAACTAAGAATCCTCAACCCAAGATCGGGGTATGGGGGTGGAAATAAACCTTAGATTGTAAGCTAAATACCGATTAGTTGTTTGTATAGTTGCATATGTTTGATTGAATGATTGCATTACATATGTCTGAAAACTTGCTTGATTTGCTTGAAAGTTAATATGAGTGGATATCTCACTAAGCTGGATGTAGCTTACACCCCAATAGTTCTTTTTTATAAGTTATTCAAGGATAGAGAAAGAAGAAGTCATTTTGGCCTAGAGATTTGGCATGGTTACACCTTAGTGAAGAGAGGTTTTCAAACAAGAGGAAGGACAAGCTATTGCCTTGAGTTATGGGACCAAGATGAATTCTATTTCTCACAAAGGTAATAAAGTTATATTTATACAACAACCATTAGAATTACTACATATGGACTTATTTTGTCCAACCTGGACGTTAATTCTAGGTGGGAACAAATATAGCGGCCTTGTTATTGTTGATGATTTCTTGAGGTTTACTTATATTTTGTTTTTAAGACACAAGAGTGGTGCTTTTAAAAGTTTTGAAGTATTTGCGAAAATAGTTCAAAATGAAAAAAAGTTTTTCCATAATTAATCTTTGAATTGATTATGGGAAAGTATTTGAAAGTGTTGGTTTTATTACATTTTGTGATGAAAATGGTATCTCTTGTAATTTTTTTGTACCTTATACTCTATAACCAAACAGAGTGATTGAACATAAAACAAAACTATCTAAGTAATGACAAAGACTTTATTAAATGAAATGGTATAGCTAAGTATTTTTTTTTTTTGGTAGAATCTATACCTATAACATGTTATGTCGTTAATCATATGTATATAAGGCTTATGACTAATAAATCATCTTATGAAATCTTTAAAGGAAAGACGCCTACTGTTTCATACTTTTACGAGTTTGGTTGTAATTGTTTTGTCAAGAAAACATGAAAAATCTTAGGAAATTTGATGAAAGAGCTGATGAAACCATTTTTCTTAGATACTCCTTGAATTCAAAGGCATATCAAGTGTGCAACAACGTTACCAAGATAGTTAAAGAATCCATAAATGTCAAATCTATTGAAGAGATAGATAGTAAAGAGTTGGGTGATGAAACTTCGCTAATTTCAAACAAAGAGGATCAAATTTGTCAAAGTTCAAAAGTTACTTCATAACTTAAGTGAGAAGGTTCTTCAAAAGCTTCAACTATGCTTGATGTTGTTAACAAGTTAGAACCTACTTCAAAGGGCTCAATACAAACTTAGAACAGGCTTGATGATGCCAGTAAGTCATAACTTAATTTAAAGACATATTAATGAAGCTTGAAGTGATAATAATTGGATCTTAGTTATGCAATAGGAACTTAGTCAATTTCAAAGAAATCAAGTTTAGAGTTTGGTACCAAGGCCTAAAATAAATCTATTATTAGTACTAAATGGGGTTTTAAGAACATATTGGATGAGCGTTGAAAAATCGTAAGAAATAAAGCTTGATTGGTTGCTAAAGGACATTCCCAAGAGGAGGGTATAGACTATGATGAGACATATGCTCCTATAGCTAGGTTAGAAACTATACATTTATTACTTGCATTTACATGTTTCAAAATTTTAAGTTGCTTCAAATGGACATTAAAAATGCTTTCTTAAATGGTTTTATCAAAGAAGAGGTGTATGTACAATAACCACTAGGCTTTGAAGATCCATTTAAGACTGGTTATGTCTATAAACTTAAGAAAGCTTTATATGGTTTAAAACAAGCCCCTCATGCTTGGTACGAGAGGTCAAGTGAATTTTTAATAAAGAATGGCTTTCAAAGAGGTAAAATAGATATAACTTTATTTTTGAAACATTATGTGAAATATATGCTAGTTGTCTAAATTTATGTGGCTGATATAGTATTTGGAGTGACTAATGAAGTATATTGTTAAGAGTTTTCAAAACTTATGCAAGTTAAGTTTGAAATGTTGCTCATGGGAGAATAAACTTCTTCGTAGGACTTCAAATTAAACAAACTAAAATTGGTATATTTATTTATTAAGAAAAATATACCAAGAAAATTTTGAAGAAGTATGGTTTTGAAATTGTCGAAGAATCATCTACCTTAATGAGCACTTCAACAAAGCTTAATTGATAGGCAATGGAAAAAAGATAAATGAGAAGCTTTATCATAGTTTGATTAGATCTTTGCTATGTTTAATTGCTTCTCACCTTGATATTCTATTTAGTATTTGTGTTTGTACTCAATTTCAAAGTGCATCAATAGAAACACATCTCTCTATTATTAAAAAGATTTTCAAATATATAAACAGTTTTGCAAAATTAGAATTCTAGTATCCCATAAACAAAAAATTTGATCTAACATGATACTTAGATGCTAATTATACAGGCTATAAGGTAGATTGAAAGAGTACTTCTAGTACTTGGCTATTTTTAGATGAGAAATTGGTTTCTTAGTTGTCTAAGAAACAAAATTTTGTTGCTCTTTCAACAACATAAATAGAATATTTTCTATTGGCAACTATTGTGCTCAAATATTATGTTTGAAGCAACAATTGAGTGGTTATGGATTTAATTACAAAAATATACCAATAAAATGTGACAATACAAGTATTATTAATTTAACAAAAAATTCAGTCCATCATTCAATATCAAAACATATAGAAATTGGGCATTAATTTATTTATGACTATGTTGCAAATAATGATGTATGTGATGATTTTGTGCTTATCGAATATCAATATACTAATATATTTACAAAGCTCTTAGATAAAACTAGATTTTAATATATTTGAAATGAAATAGGGGTGTATAATCCATTATGTTAATTTTTTTCCAACTTATCTCCCATTTCTTTTAATTTGTTATAATAAAAGTGTTAAATAAAGTAGGGAAGAAGAAAAGAAAAATAAAATAATAAAAATTTGGACTTGTGTTGCACACTTTCTTATTAGTTATTTTTTAATCTTAAAAGTGTCTACGTGGGTCCACAAAATCCTCTCCTCATAACACATATTTCAGCCTACTATTAGTATATGCTTTTTTTTTTCTTTGGTCATATAAATTCCCTTTCTCTTCATCTTCTCTGTATTCAAAATTTTTTCATCACCTTCTCCATAACTCTCACTTTCTTTTGACTATCCCAAGCCTCTATTTTGTTTTCTTTCTTCTCTCATCATGTTTCCTAGAAGGTTGAACTTTCTGGTTACCCAAGCACCAAAACAAACAAAGGCTATCAATACCTTTAATAACCCCATTGATCTCACCTGCAAAGATAAACCTACTGAGCTAAACCCTCTTGAACATCAAAATGTTCAAGATCAACCATAAGAACCCATACCTAAAAATCCTCAAGAACCTTCTAAACACACTCATATAGAAACCCTAAACTTATAGGATGAATACCTAAATGAGTTAGGATAAGAAACTACTTAACCTTAACCATCTGACCATCCTTTTGAACATACCCAAGATCCTTCACCCAAAGAACTAAAGAATATCAAGCAACCTATTTCTTCCTTATCATCTGAAGAAGTGGCTAAGATTGAAGGCTTAGAGTCATCTAAGTCCAATAGGGTACCCTCCTCTTGAACCAAAAAACCAATAAGAAACCCAAAACAATTCCATCTAAGGGAGTCAGAAAGATTCAGAAGGTTGGACAACAAAAACAATCATCTCCTAAGCAACCCGATAAAGTCAATAAAAGGTATTCTGTTGAAGGTAAAAAGATCTCAATTAAAGAAATCTTTTTCTTGGATTATGATTTATTTGAAAAGAATGGACCATATTGGTTTGAGTATGTAGATGGTTTGGATATTAGGAATTTAAGTAATCTGAGAAAATTTATTCATGAGGAGTTAGTGGACGGATTTTATAGAAGGTTTGATTTAAGACATCAAAAAGAATGAAGGACGAAAAATCAAATGATTTAGATAACTAAGTAAGACACCATTGATTGCTTTGGGATTAAGTTTGTAGTTGATGATGAAAATCTATTAGATATGTCATGAGAGAGCATTTTGAAAGAATTGAATGGTGTTGGTAGGGATGTGTTCAGTACTAAATTTGAATTACTCATTAGAATACTACAGAAATTTGTCATTACATTTATTTTTCATAAAAGGGGTAGTTTAACTTTAGTATCTAAGGAAGATGCATTAGTGATTTTGGGGATGTTAGGGAAGAGGAAGATTGATATTGTTGGTTTGCTAATGAAGTATTTCTAGTAGTGTAAGGAAGCTAAACCTTTTAGGAAAGTTTAATGGAGGAGGTAAAGAATTCCCAAAGAATCTCATTGTCCTTACTATCCAACTAAATTAGGACAAAAAATTTTCAAACTAATGGGGATTCATGTAACTGATAAGTTAAGGAACTTTATCAATAGTGGAACATACGTGCATCCATCCAATCCAGAAAGAAAAGTTATCATAATTAAGTGAAGAAATGAGGGAGTGTGAGTTGAAACAAGTAAAAGAAAAAGTAACAAGAGCATAAAGAAGAGGAGCAAGGTGGTAAGGAGTTTTGGTGCAACTAAATTTAGAGAAGGGACAGTACATGGTTTAGAGAGTGAAACCAAGAGTAGTATAGAAGAAGTCTAATGAGCTAAACTTGGAGAAAATTCAGTTTTTGTAGAATAAGTATCTAAAGGGATTAAGCATGTAGTTGTAAAAGTGGTTAAAGAAAACTTAGTCAAGATGGGATCCATGTTTAGGGATTGGATCAAACAAGTAGTCTAATAAACCAAATCTAACCTACTCCAACCTTAATCTCAAAACCATTTTGATCACCAACTTGACCATCTTGAAATTGATCAACATGATCAAACATTTCACTCTGAGTAGAAATAGGCTCCAATTTCTTCTACTCACTCACTTGTAGCGGTACTAATTCATTTTGATTAACCTAATTAGACACTTCATCCAGAGCAGGAGTAGACTTTAATCCTTTTTCCTTAATCTCCTCTAACGGAGCCTAATAATCTACCTCCTCCAATACATGAGCCCCCTCTTGTTTTGTTTCCTTAGTCAACTCCAGAAGGTCTTACAAGAAATGTGTCTGTATAATCTAACATAGAAGATACTCAAGGTCGTCCTCATTCTACTCCTCAAGCTGCAATAAGAGTTTAGTAATCTATTGGCTCAAATTAGACTCTAAAACAGCTAGCAGTCACATATTTCGGAAGGGTCAAAACCTATGCAAGGAAGAAGACAAGAAGAGTTACGAAGTAGATTTCTTTGTCTTCTGACTTAGGTTGAAATTTCATTTAAGTTCTGTTTTAGCTTGTTCAAGTCATGTCTCAATTAATTCAGTTTTGTTCTTGTGTTTTGTCTCAAGTTTTTTTTTTTCTTTTTTTTTTATATGTAACCTTGTCATAGTATATGGTGGTCTTCGATCTGATGTAATTCTTTATACTTTTGTTCAATGAAGTTTATTTTCTCTCTAAGTTTCATTTTGTTCTTTTTCATCTACTTTACTTTTGTTAATTATAATAGATTAAGGGGGAGATAATAATATCTGTAATGATAACAAAAAGGAGGACATATGCTAAAAACATGACTTTAACTGATAATAAAATGGATTACCTTTATAAATTATCAAGTAGATTCATAACGGTAAGGTTGAATTTGATCATGTAATCTAAAAATAAGTTTTAACAAGCATTTTTCTCTAGCATTCTACTCTAATAACCTGTAATAGTATAAAATTGCACATGTTCTTAATTTAAATAAGTGTCTTGTTACCATAAAAAGAGAGAGAATATTGAGTTTTCTTAATAGATTTTGTTAATAGCAAAAAGTAATTGTTTGTCTAATAAGTGTTACCAAGTGGGCAGGGAAGAAGTAATTTAAAGAGTTTATTAGAAGGTGTTGGTTAACTCTAGGTGACACTTTAGAGACTTATTCAGAAGGTTCATACTATAGTATATGTATTGTATTCAGAAAGTTTTAGAGGGTTGTTGAGAGGCTTTTCTTGAAGGTTATAGCAACTAGATTCATAGAGTTGGTTAGAGAGTTCATGAACAAGAACAAGGAACTGTTAGATTGTTAGAGACTTTATCAAAGAGTTGAACTAGAAGGATTCAGATAACAGATTTTTAATTATTTCTAAAGTTATAATTTCAAGATTGAAGACCTAACTCCATTTTATTAAGTGTATTGGAGTAACGCACTTAATTCCATTCCACATAAGTTGGACTTTAAATCTAAGGGGATCAATTTTAAGGAGGATAATAATTTAATTTTGAATTTTTCGATGAGTTTAAATTTTTACACAAGTTATTACAAGTTATTAACCTTCGCCAAGTGCTTGTGTGAAGGTCTGCTACTAATATAAATTGATGAAGCAAAGATCGGATTGGATAAGCTATGGAGTAGATGACATAAACGGCCTTTGGTTCCCTAATAACGTTTGAATTTTAGAATATAACGTTTGGTTAAGTTTGAATTATTTTAAATTTTAAGATTAACAAAGTTTACCATGAAGATCGAGATAATCAAGGGATTTCACAACTATAGGCATATCATTTGGCAAGATTAGGTTTGAAACTTAAATTTGAAATGCTAAGATCAGGTTTTATGCAGATATTTGATGAAGATATTCTTAACCCATCTAGACGTTATTTTAAGATGAAAAATATTGAAGAACTGAAATAAATATTAGAAGATTTACTTCCTAAAGATTAGGATTAGTTATGAAGTTCAAATATGGAATACAAGATGTTTTCAAATTTTTAGGGATGCAATAAAGTTTGAATTTTAGAATATAAGGATTGGTTCAACAAAGACGAAGTACTAGCCATAGCATTCGTATATAAATACATATCATTTGAAACAACATAACACTTTTTGGTAATTGAAACAAAGAACTGATATCATGCAACATTTTCACTACTTATTATCAGAAAGTTTAGTAGAGAGTTCATCAGAGACTTTTTTTTTTTTTTTTTTCATGCTAAATCATTTGAGAGCTTTATAGGTGCTTCTCATTTTGACTTGTAAAAAATGTCAAACTGTTTGATTGTTGCGTTTGTGAGAGGGTTTTCTATAGACATATAGTTAGTTGTGTGAGAGAGGCTAGATAGGTAAAGCATAGGTTTGTGAAGGCTAAGTGTTAGGGAGAATGTAGCTTCTCTCCTTTTGAATTTGATATAGTGGATTAGTGGAACAACACTGGTGAGAAAGATCGTGTCTTCAATAGTGGAGCTAGAAGAGAGGAGTAGGTGTTGTTAGTCTAAATCAATATAAGTTATTGATTCCTATTGTCGAGCCTGTTTTTCGATTTCTTTTATTTAAAATTGATTTCCCCATTTCCAATTAATATTGAACCATAACCCATTTAATATTAATCATCGATTAAAGAAATTAGGAAATTCTGGTTTTTTATTTAGAAAAATTTTTGGAGTCACCACCTAACTGGAGTCGGGAAAAAGGAAGAAAACTGTAATCAATTGGGTGGATTGATTACGATTTAGCTACTGATCTTTGATTTCAATTTTAATGAAGAACCAGAGGGTTTTGAGTTTGAGGGCTAACCTATTAAACCCTAACAGGTATCACTATCTATTTACCGAAATTAGGATAATTCTTCTAACTATAATAATTAAAAAATAAATAAATAAATTTAAAAAAAACCTAAGTTTCTACATATTTTATTGTCGCTCCAAAGGTGCCTACGTACTCGCTAGCTGGGATTAAACAATCGTAGTTCTTTTAAAAAATTTTAGTGTGTTGATTGATTTTAATTTTTGAAAACCAATTGAGTTTACGTTGTTACCGATTCAACTCATTCAAACAAAATATAAAGGGTCCTAACTCGTGAGTGATAAAAAAACTTTCTAAAACATTATAATCCTTTTATAAAAAGTTTCTTTTTGTTTATTTTTATTTCTAAAAAAAAAATTTCTATATGATGATTTCTAAAAAACCTAATAAATAAAAAAAAAATCCTAAGCTAATATATTCACACCTATATTTCTACTTTAATAACCACTTATCTAAATAAATTAATAAAATTATGCAATCTACTTAATATATAAAAAACTAATATCAAAAGCCTCCTAAACTAATATAGTCATACTACATTAAATAACCTAGGAACCAAGAATATAGTGATAATAATAAACAAATGAATAACGTAACATAAAAAAAAAAATCAAAACTAGAAAAAACTAAACCTGGCTTGTTCTTGCGCGGCAGTTACTAACAACTTGCGTGCATAGCTTGGTCGGGGCATCAGCGTAGACTTGAACCTCGATTAACGTCAGGCAATTTGGTCAATGAATATGCTATTGTTGTTTTGGTTAGGTGGCTTTGGTTGCAGAAGGAGGACATTGGGAAGGCATTGGTCAGTTGTTGGCAGTGAGGATGAGTGTTGTCGTGCGTCTCGCAAGCACCATGTTCAGTGTTGCCGTGATTGGACTGGGAGGATGGAATAGTTGTACGTGAGTTTAGCATGTGGATCAGTAACGCGGTATTGCTAGAGTTACGAATTAGTCGGTTGTTTGTGCAGTGAACTTGTTGTGTTTGGAATTGCTGCTGGCGTTGGTCGTTATTAGAGTTTAGCTGTGTTGTGTGGTGTGCGTGCATTCTGCTTGCTGATAAGGTGCTATCCATGGAGTGTGCTGTAGTGGTTTGGGCGATGCATGGATAATGGGACATTGGGATGTGGTGCTGTTAATTGTGGGCATGGACTTATTGGTTGAATGTGTTGCAATAGTGGCGTAAAGTAATTGGTCTGATTAGTGGAGTTGTGGATTCGTCAAGGCGGTCTGTCGTGACTACTTAGAGATAGTCGTGGATGTCCGTTTGCTGTCGCACTGTGAGTAGCAGTTGGGAGTGAGCTAACCGTATAATCTGCAGTGCCTAAGCTTGCTTTTTGGCTGTAGCGTAGATGTTGCGATGCGTCGTTCGTTGTGGCAAATTGGTTAGGCATATGTAAAGTGCTCAGGGGCTTGTGTGTGACTATTGTTGAACGAAGGAGAGGGGATGGCTACTCGATTTGAAGATTGGGGGGCACTGTTCGAGTTGTAGTGATCAGGGCGCTCTGTTGTGGATGTGGCTTAGGCAGTGAGAAGTTAGAGTGGAATTGGACAGTGAGTGAGGGTTGATTGCTAGTGCTTTGCTGCTTGTTTGCAGTCATGAGCGACTTGTGGGTGAAGGGTTACTGCAATTTTTGTTTTGAATGTGCGTGAGTGGGCTGATCAGCAACTGTGGACCTCGACTGGTGTTTGGATTAGGAATGACAGAGCAAATTGGATAGTTGAGTTGTGAAAGTGGATTACAACTTTTTTTTTTTCCGATTGTATGTGTGTATTTATATAAGCCGAACAAAATCATGTCAAATCATATCTATTGTATCTAATTAAATAATTAAACTAGATCCGAATTAATTCAAATCTGGTTTAATAAAATCAAACTAGATTCACAAGATTTTAATTAGATATGAATCTCGTTTATTCATCTTCGTTTTTTGTAAAAGATAGAAAAATAAAAGACATAGGTGCCTAGTGAGACTCGAACCTAAGACCTCAAATTAAATCCAATCCAATACTCCAATACTTATTCGTTAGACCGTTGGCCTATACTCTGATATTCAGTACAATTAAATTGTATTTAAACTACCTGATTCCCTAAAATAATTTTTTTTAGACTCTAAAATAATTTTCTTCCTATAACAATCTTTGTATATTTTTTCTTTTTTATTATTTTTTTTGTATTTTCATCATTTTTTCAAATTTTTATTATTATTATTATTTTTACTTTTTAATTAAGACCCTTTTTTGTAAAAAATAAAAATTAGGACTACAGAAGGGCAAAAATTAGGTATCTACACCTATAAAAGGTAATAAGTAAGGCTTTGGGGCTGTCAGCGTTAGTCCAACATAGCTACTTTGATGCTTAAGTTAGAATGTGTTCAAGTGTTTAAAGATATGAGTAAGTGAGTAGTTAACAAGAGTGTCCAAAGAGTTCTTTCAAGTAGTCTTTGTTTTGTATTTATAGGTGTCCTATAATTGTGAAGCATGAGTAGTTGAACTGTTTAAGACATGTAGTGACTCCTAAATTTAATAATGTGATAGATTCTGAGGAAAGTAGGTTATTATGTAGTTGAGGGCTATTAATAGTTAAACTATTCTTGCCCTTCCTTTTGAATTTAAATATTTCACTGAGGTAGGTTGGGCTTCCTAACCTAGTAAGTAGTTAGGCCTAGGATTCCCTTGGTTGTCAAGCTAGATTAGTAATGCAAGTACAAGGCAAAGTGCTGACCAATTATTAATAAGGATAAGAAATCCACTGGTAACATTTACCCCCTAACTCCTTTGGTCAAAGATTTGAATATGGGAGTAAACTTGATGTTTCTTTGATGAGTCAAGTGGGTAAGCAAGCATTTGAGCCTTTGCTTTTATGCTCAGATTGCATAATTATTAAGCAAGTATGTCTGGCTATCTACAAACACTTCACCATTCCTTAAACAGTTACATGTTGTAATAAATTTTTAATCCAATGGTTGTGACTCTTTGTTTTCCTACTTATTTGCCGATCATGTGTACACATGCGATAGCTATTGAATCAATCATCATGGCAATGCACACTTTGTAGCATCATATCTATTGGTTGTTATCAATACATATGCGTCCTTCATCGGTATGTTGCAATCAAATCACATTTCTATCAATCCCAAGAACGGCCTTTGGTTCCTCAAATAAAATGATGCACTCAATCCATCTATATAAAACCCTTAGAATTGAGAGAATATGCTTTCTTCGATCATTTATCCTCTCAAAGAGTGTTTTCCACATTACTTCACAATGCTTCCTTCTCTTCTCTTCTTTTCTTAAATTCCTTAAAAAATTCTCAAGCTTTTCAAAAATTTCAAATTGATTAGGTATGGGCAAAAGTAGAATTCGTTATAGTTAGATGATTCTGAGGCTACTCCAAACACCCCTTACTCCACCCCCTTTGGTTCCCCAAATAAAAGGATACACTCAATCTATCTATATAAAAACCTCAGAATCAAGAGAATATGCTTTCTTTTGATCATTTATCCTCTTAAAGCATGTTTTCCACATTACTTCACAATGCTTCCTTCTCTTCTTTTCTTTTCTCAAATTACTTAAAAACTTCTCAAGCTTTTCAAAAATTTTAAACTAATCATGTATGGGAAAAGTAGAATTCGTTATGGTAAGATGATTTTGAGGCCACTCCAAACGCCCCTCCCCTCCCACATCACCACCTTCCCCCTTACATGAATTGATTAGTTTAGCTTCAATGTCTAATGGCTAAGCTAATAGTGTCATAAAGAGGTATGAAAAGCATGCTCACATTGAAGCATTACCAGTAGATATTTATCTTGATGGTGGGGAGGATAGGAAGGCTGTAAAGTACCTTTATAATAATGTTGTATATTTGATACACTTGATGGAGTTTGTTAGAGGGATTGTAGCCAAGTATAATAGGTATTTTAAGTACCTTCCTATAGTGGAAATTGCACAAGTTGAGGAAAGATGAGAGAGTTTGTTTTCCTATTGACCATGAGTTTCATTTATATTTGAAATGCTTTGATTTCGGTTTATGTTTTCCTTTTTTCGATTTCCAAAAACACTCTTCAATTATCTTTGCGTGTCACTTAGCATGTTTTCCCCAAATACTTATAAGATTTTAGTTGTTTTTGAGATTATTTGTGAGGAGCTCAAAGTCAGGACTATAATACAACTATTTAGGTACTTCTTTACAATAAAACCCTAGGTTAATGGGTGGTATTCTGTAGCTGCTTGTTATGGCAAGAAATTCATGGATGATTTGGAATCTAAGATCTACTATTGGCATAATAAATATATATCAGTTAAGTCAAAGGTAGATTTAGACTTTTGGAGTAGATGGTCAGAACTTATTTTAATTAAGGATATAAAATTATTGTCAAATGATGTTACTATTGCAAAGAAGATTCAAGATAGGCAAAACGCAATAAAATATTTTATTGGGACATTAAGAGAATTATTTAGCAACATGAGAATGGAAAGCAGGTCTTTTCGATGAAGAGGAAGGTACGACTCAATTCTTCTTGCTATGTTGAGTCGAGTTAGTAGTTATCACATCTTGGCATAGCACAGGATATACCATCATATAGGAATACCTATTTATATTCAACAAAAGTTCTATTTATAACAAAAGAGTACTATAATGGAGTTTAGCTTTACACTTATTTATACAAAAGAGTATATCAGTTAAACTTAACTAAACCTAAAACACAGTACTTTTTTTTTTTAATTTCATATGTATAGATCTTTCATGGAACTAAGAACAAAATACAACAAGGCTTCTTCAAAAGTGGTTGACTTCATCCTACGCGCTTTCATAAGATTTTTTCCCTTAGCTGATGTTGATGCCCAATTAATTCTCTTCATAACTTGAAGATACATAAGTATCCCCTTAGCTCTTTGTAAGCTAAGTGAGAGTGGATAAAATAAGCACATAATAAGCATAATACACATTCACAAAGATCGGTACTATAGAGCATTCAATTTCATAACCCAAGTTATCAATACAAACTGTTTATGTAGGAAATTCATGCCATGCTTATGTACGTAATATGCATCGGTACTGATATCTATGTATTTTCAATTTCTTGTTTGGTTAGTCAACATATCTAAGCATTTGGATACAACGTTTAGGAACCTAGGGCAACAAGGAGCTGCTTAGGAGTAGGACCTCCAACTCAATTAAATAAAACCATCTATTATGGTTTGAAAATCCAGCACATTGCCAACCTAGTTGAAACCATACATCGTGGCTAGACTAAGTTGAGCAATGCAATTCTATATGCTCAAAACCTAGCTTAGCAGTATTTAAGCTTTTAGAAACATGACCCATAGGTCCTTTCGTGCCATGCCATGAGTGTAGTAAATAATACAATATCCCAGTATCAAGCACGAATCTCAAGTTCCACATCATAATAATTTGACTATCTCAACTTCAGTTTTGTTTCTCAACTCATAATACATTCCTTCATCTAATGTTCACTTAGGTAAACACCCTAAAGGACTGTTTAGTTTCCAAGTTTTCCAAACCGAAATACACATTGATGAATCAATCATACATGAGGAAACATTTCACTTAGTCAACACATTCAACAAAATCATACATCCAATTAATCCAACACATCATCATAGTTTACAACAAAACTAATTCTAAGTCAAGTAGACATAGGTCTACTTGCTCAAAAATAAAAATATCCACTTACTAGGGTTTAACTCTAGCGTAAAATCCTAAGCTTCATGATAAGGTCCTTCTTCACCTATCATACCTAGGAAAATATGCACAGACCTTAAATTAACTACAGCTTGATATTACGCTCTTATAAGCTTTCACTATCGCGTTTCTAAGTTTATTCTGATCGTATCTTATTCATTTCTTATTTGATTTTAATAAACTTTATATCCTCAAGATCGTTATTTTGAGTACTATTAAAATATCTTAAGAATCAAGACTAATTAATATTTTCAAAAGTTCAAAAATACCCTTTCGTATTATCGATTCGATTGTATGTTATTGTAACTTTGTAATCGACTCGAGTAAGCTTTAATTCTAAACTAGAAGTCATAAAAATTATACTTTTCAACCATGCTCAATATCAATTACACGTCATAGTTAACAATTTTACATTTTCTAGCAATCACGTTGATAGTATTATTCGCTATTTCACATATTAGGCTAATATATAGGTTTATACTAGGAAAAGGCATAATAAATAGTATACAAGCCCAATTAATTATACGAAAAATACCATAAACTCAAAAAAATATGCACTTTACATATTGACCATCATTTGTACTAAACTAGCTTATTGCCTATATTTCTAGAAATAGCATTTTAGCTCAAAATTAATGAAAATTACACAAATAAGTGAATTTAATCACAAGATAAAAATCAAGTGTTTTAAACATCATTATAAACTTTTAGAAATCAAAATACATAGGGCTTATACATTGATTTTATCAAAAATTAATTAATAAAAAAAGCAAAATTGCCAATTTTATTCAAGATAATTATAATAAATGGTAAAGATGTTTATTTTAAAAAATTCTTATTACTACAATTAAATACATATATTATGTATAAAAATTTATCTTGAAATGATGTTATTTAATATTTCTAAAATTTAATCTAATTTTCGTCCAAATAAAGCAATTCCTTAAGCACCCTATATTTCCACTAATTTTTTAATTAAAATAAAATTGCTACATTAAAATACACATAAAATAACTCCAAAAACCCAATTTTCATAATTTACTAACTCCGTTTTGTATTTTTAGAAAATTAGGAAACATTTAGTTGAAATTTTGGTTTACCTGAATTATTTGTCTTCGGCCACCACCAAACCATCTAACCTTGTCAAAACAACGAAGCACACTAACCTCTCTTTAACTCCTAAGTTGCTATAAGTTAGGTTGCTCCTAACCTAGTGAACTACCTTAGATCAGATCATGCCCTATTTTTCTTATTTTTTTCTAAATTTTCTTGTGTTTTAATATTTTCAAAATGTTTTTTTTTTTATGTCTTTAGGTTCTATTTATAATTTACAAGTTGATTAGGTTCATAAAAAATTAAACGTATGGCATATACATGTCATTTTTTTAGTTTTTCCAAGCTTGAGGTGTTGATTTCCTATTGAATCATTGATGACTCATGTTTTCCATTATTTCCCATGCTGCCACATCATTGATGACTCATCCATTCACTTTTTAGTTAATTTTCCATCATTTCATATTAATTTTCCTTATTTTTTGTAAATTATTATTATTATATATATGTATTTAATGCATATAATGCATATTCTATGTTGATATATGTATATTACATATAATTCAACTACATTTATTATTTTTAAAAGTTAAATAATTTATCTCTAGTATCTCGCTATATTTTGAAGTTTGAATTTCACGTTTTCAATAATTATCGGCTTTATCGATAAATTGACATTTTTCTTAAATTAATCCTTTTATATAGCTTAGGTTGAGAAATGACTTTACTAGAATGCTTCATCTAACTTTTTTAACCTTACTGTGAAGTTTGAGTTAAAATGGATAGTGTAGCTCGATGCCCTAAATTTAGGGTCTTGGATTTAAGATTATTGTATGGGCTCAAAACCCTAGAGTATTCCATCCTACCCTCCTTACAAAAAATTTCATCTTCAAAACTTAATTACTAGTCGAAAAATATCAATTCCAAACTTTATTCTAGGAAAAGAATAATTGACGATAGCATTACTAACCTTGTGTAAACAGTTTAGGGTATTAGACTCTCATTAACTTGGTAGATTCTCGTGTAGCTTCCTTAGTGGTGTGTTGACTCCATAAGACTTTCATATACTCAATGTCTCAATTTCTCAATCTTTGAACCTTGGTATCCAAAATATGAATTAGATGCTCTACATTTGTAAGGTATTCTTTTAATTACACCAGAGGTACGCCCAATACCTTTATGAGATAACCTATGAATTTCCTTAAAGTTTAGACATGAAGTACGTTATGAATTCCTACATCTCATTGGGTAACTCAAGTTTACAAGAAACTTTTCTAATCTTTTTCTTAATTTGAAATGGTCTAACATATCAAGGACTTAGCTTTCACATAATATTGAATTGTCTTACACCCTTCATTGGTGATATCTTCAAAAATATCCAATCATCTATTTGGAATTCTAATGACTTTCTTCTAACATTTGCATGACTTTTTTGACGGCTCTTGGTAGTTTGTATTTGTTCCTTTATTATATGGATCTTCTCCTTAAGATCTCGTAATATTGGCGGTCTAGTGACTTATTTGTTCCGTATGTCATCCTAATATATGAGGGATCTATATTTACATCCATACAGTGCTCCATATGGAGCCATTTGGATGGTATTATGATAGCTGTTATTGTAAACGAAATCTACCATTGGCAAATGGTCATCCCAATTACCTCTAAAATCCATCACACAATGCCTTGAGCATATCCTTGGAGTTTGGATTTTTCGCTCCAGTTGCCCATCACTTTGAGGATGATAAAGTTCAGCTTAATTCCCATTTTTGCTTGTAAAGATTGCCAAAATCAAGACATAAAACAAGAGTTATGATAAGATATTATTGACATCAAAACACCGTGAAAACGAACTATCTCTTTAACATAAACTTCTATTAGTTATCAGAAATTCGTTGTCTACCTTTTGGATAAGAAATGCACTAATTTTGTGAGCCTATCTACTATAACTCATATCATATCATGTTGTCTCCTTGTCGTTGGTAAATCGCTCATAAAATCCATTGTTATATGCTCCATTTCCACTTGGGTATTGGTAAAGGTTGTAATAATCCTCTTGGTCTTTGATGCTCAGCCTTCACCTTTTAGCAGTTCATATGATGCGATATATACCATGTCACATCTCCTTTCATCCTTATCCACCAAAACTTCTACTTCAAGTCCTTATAAATCTTATTATTCCTAAGGTGTAGGGAATATCTTGCACTATGTGCTTTATCCAATATCACCTCTTTAACTTTTGAATCCTTTAACAAACAAAGTTTTTCTTTAAATCTTAACATTCTTACATCATCAATTCTAAAGTTAGGGTATTGCTCAATATCATTTTTGATCCTTTGTAGCTCTATATCTCCCTTCTGAGCTTCCATGTAGGTTCTACCCTTAGATTAGTCAACATACTTCTTTCTTCTCTTGTTACAACTTCCAAGATTAATTTCTCCATTTCCTCTATCAAATCTCGTTGATCTGTAATGAATGTAGTGACACTACCAAACTTCTTTCTACTTAATGCATCAGCCATTGCATTAGCTTTCCCAAGGTGATAATGAATTATAAAATCATAATCTTTCAGTAATTCTAATCGCCATCTTTGCCTCAAATTCAACTCCTTTTATGTAAAGATATACTTTAAACTTTTGTGATTAGTATATACCATACATTTCTCTTCATATAGGTAATGCCTCCAAATTTTTAAAGTAAATATTACAGCTGTAAGCTTTAAATCATGAGTTAGGTAGTTCCACTCATGTGGTTTAAGTTGTCTCGAAGCATAGGAAATCACCTTATCATTTTGCATTAGCACGCATCCTAATCCACTTCTAAAAGCATTACAATAGATCACATACTCTCCAGATCCGTCCGGTATCGTTAACATTGGAGTGGTTACCAATCTTTTTCTTTTAAGCTCTTGGAAAGTTTCTTCACACCTATCATTCCATTCAAATTTAACCCCTTTTTGTGTCATTTAGGTTAATGAAATAACTATTTTAGAGAAGTTCTGTACAAATCTCCTATAATAACTAGCCATTCCTATGAAGCTCCTTACTTCTATTACAATGGTTAGCCTTGTCTATTCTATTACTGCTTTGACTTTTATAGGGTCAACTGCTATTCCTGCACCAGATACTATATGTCCAAGAAACCTTACTTGATCCAACTAGAACCCACACTTCTTTAGCTTCACATAGAGTTTGTTATCTTTAAGAGTCTAAAGCTCAATCCTCCAATGATTCGCATGTTCCTCCTTACTTCCTGAGTATATTAAGATTTCATCAATAAACATAATTATGAACTCATTTAGGTCCATTATAGAGATTTAGTTGATCATATCCATGAATGCAGTAAGAGCATTTGTTAGCCCAAACGACATCACTAAAAATTCATAATGCTCATACCTAGTCTTAAAGGCACTCTTTTGTACATCATATTCCTTAATTTTCAACTAATGGTAACTGGATTGTAAATGATAAGTGTAAATTGCTTTACACTTTCAAGGCATATTTAGGCATAAATTATTCATAATTGTGATTCAATTCATAATTTTTGGTACTTAATTGTACAATGTATTGATTTTAGATGAATCATGAGCAATGGGACGAAATTTACATAAGAACAATAATTTTTAAGGCAATAACAGCTATGAGGAGAAGAAGACCTTGAAGTAGAATCAAGATTCATTCAATTACACTTATGATGATGAAAATTTAGAATTGCCGGCACTGAGCCTTCATCATGGATGTGATTAAAGAAGTACTAATGATCACCCTATTAATCACGACCGTGATTGTATAGTAGGGGGTGATCTTAATCACAAGTGTGATGAGTTGTAATGAAGTGGTGAGGAGTTCATGTCTACTATCACAGCCGTAATTGGTGTAGAATCTTGTTTTCTAAGACGATCACGCCCCGAGTCATGAGTGTGATGGGAGTGGACATAACTGTTCTTCTTTAACTTTTTCACATGAACTAATATGTGAAAAACGTTTTAACATTAGGCGGTGTCTTGAAGTGGTATATTAGAGTCCTTTGACAAGAAGAGTATATATATACCACGACTTTTGGGAGAAAAAGCATGAGATTAAGAGAGGATAACATTAGTAAAAATGCCATCAAGTAACATAAGAGATCATTAGAGTTAAGACCATTATGTTTCGTATTTTGTGTTATTAGATAGTGTTCTTGAAATGAGAGTTTTTAGTGTAACATTCTTCACTAATTTTGAGAGAATCGTGAAGAATCTAGTGTTGTATATTATGTATCAAAATCCTTCAAGCAATAAAAAAAGGGGTTTTATTCTTTTCTCTTCTTTTATGTTATGTTTTACTTTCTTTTTCTTATTTCTTTGTATTTACTTTGTTTCTGTCATGTGTGAGTGATAAAAATAGGGTTTACGAAGTCATTTTAAGATGAATGTATTGTGAATTGTCATTATTCCTAGTAATTACGAATTTTTAGTGATTAGAACTTCATATAAGTTGAGATCATGTAGTGTACGACACAATCTTGCAACAGATTTCAATGGAATACATTGAGAAACAGTTCTACTGAATAGATCTTAGTCATTAAAATGAACTACTTCTGCTAACAGAGATATTTTTAGGAAGTTTGCTATAAGTAGTATGGAATTTAAGGATTAGTAAGCTTCTAATGCAATCTTGCCTTGTCTATTCTTTGAGAACAGATTCTAAGGAATGCAATTAAGGTTAGAATTGGGTAATTTCTGAGAAGAATACTCATGAGTAGAGAATTCCTTTAGCTGAGTAATTGTTAGGATGGATAGTTCATAAACCATGTTAATATGATGGAGTAAACTTGCTTTGTAATTTGTTGTTTTTGTGTTATAATTTTATCTATTGTGTTTTCTTGGTGTAATTTTAGAATTAGTACAATTTAGTTGTAGTGATCATTTAAAGTACTTCATTAAATCATTCAGTCGCTAGTTAATAGGAAAAAAATAATTGGTACTAGTGTTTGAATCCTTTTCCTAATGGAGATGACCCTATACTTATCCGTACTAATAAATGATAGGTAAACTTGCCTATTTAACTGTGTAGAGGATAAAATATAGGAATTTAAATTGTAAGACTCGGAAGCTCTAATTGGAGGTGATCAGTAAATTTATTTTCAAGAATACTATGGATCCCTTCAGTTGATCGAATAAGTAATCAATCCTAGGAAGTGGGTATTTGTTCTTTATCGCCACTTTGTTCAATTCTCGATAATCTATACACAATCAGAGACTTTCATCTTTCTTCTTAACAAATAACGTAGGTGCACCTTACAGAGATGTACTTAGCCTTATGAATCCCTTGTCTAGTAGCTCCTATAGTTGCTTCTTTAATTTCACTAATTTTATAAGAGTCATTCGATAGGGTGTCTTAGAGATAGGTGCAGTACCCAGTATAAGATCTATGGTAAATTCGATCTCCATATCTAGTGGTAGTTTATGCCAAATCCTTAGGAAAAACCTTAAGATATTAAGACACTATTGGTATGTCTTCTAATCTCACTTCTTGAACTTGGGTATCCTCTACTGAAGCTAGAAATCCTATGTTACCATTTCTTACTGGCTTCTAGGCTTTAGTTACTGAGACTATTTGAGGTGTTGCTTTCCTAGAGCTTATTTTAAAGTGAAATTCTTCTCCATTAGGCTTCTTAAATACCACTATCTTTCCTTCACAATCAACATTCGCTCAATGCTTAGTTAGCTAATCCATTCCTAGTATAGCATCGAATTATTTCATATCCAATATTACTAATCCCCCAAGCAATTTATATAGATCTATACATACATTAATTTCCTTTAACTTTTGTTGCATAACTTATTCTCCTCAAGGAGTCATCACATCATATCATACCTTAGAATCTCTATTGGGAGTCTACTCCTATCAAAATAGTCCTTAGATACATATGAATGTATTGCTCCTTGTATTGAACAATGTATAAGCATAATTACCTAATAGGCAAAACAATCCAAAATAACAATCACAATTATATCATTACTCTAAGGTATAGGATTCAAGTTAACATACATCATCTAATTATATAAAGGAATCTAAAAAATCATAAGGTTCAGGACTTGTACTTGCAACTATGTTGTCATCCTTACCTTCCTCATCTTGGGTCACATTCACCCTTCCTTAAACTTTAGGTTTGGCTCCAACCTCTCCTGGTCGGTCATTTCATTTTGGCTTGGCCTATTGGCTTAAGTTTGGTTTGGTTTTGCCTGCTAATCTGCAATACACTGATTGGCATTATGTCCTATCTAACAACACTTATAGTAGTATATACTTCTAGGTTTCGGGTTTTGACATTGCCTAGTCATATGTGTAGCTTCTCCATATCTAAAACATTCCCCTTGTAGTTTTGGACACTGTACAACTCGATGCCTACAATTACATTTCCAACAAAGTAGCATAGCTCCACTAACCTCCGATTCTTGTTAGGGGGGTTAATAAGCCCTTTTTCCTCTTATCATTTCATGGCTACTATTAGAACTCCCCATAAATTTCCTTTTCTTACTTTCTATTTTTTCAACTGCCCTTTGTAAGTTACAAGCTTGCTTAATCAAATGAGTCTCATTGATCATAATAGCATATCGCACTAGCCTTGTCCTTTTTAACTCAACTTGAAAATAAAGATCAAGTTTAGCCTTAAACTAACCAACCTTAGCAAGTTCATTATTTTGTATTGCTTTCGGGGAAAATTTCAACAACCCAATTAAACTTCTATTAATATTCTTCAGTAGTCCTGCTTACTTGGCTCAACTTATAATATTCTTCACACATTTAGGGAAATATTGCTCCAAAAATGCATCCCTAAAGGCATTCCAATCTATGGGTTTTGCCATTATTCGTTTCTTACTTCTCTACCAATTATCCATATGTCCATCCAATAAAATAGCAGTAATCCTAACCCTTATACTACCTTGGACCTCATGTACTTCAAAAGCCTTTTCTAATGAGTTGATCCATTCTTTTGCAAGTAAAGGGTCAGTTTTTGTCCCGTCAAATGGTTTCACTATATGTTGCACCTGAGTAAACTTATCCCCATTCACTCTACCAACCTCAGCCAAAGCAGTTGCAAGTTGTTGTACTACATCCATTACTTGTTATATAGGCGAAGCTTGATTTGGTTGAAGTTGTTGTTCCTCCCTAATATGTCTCCTAGGAGCAGTTGATGAACCAAGATCCCCACTTGCATGTGTTTGCACCATTTTGTAGATAGAAGTAAACATAATAGATACAGTTAGTTTTCTTATATTGGTTACTACTAACAAAGTAAAGTTCATATGGTACTTAGCTATCTTGTACACCTCACACACATGTAATACTGTGGTCCCTAATTTATGCTCTAATACCACCTAAAGGGTGTTACATCCTAGCATAGCACAAGATGTACCATCACATAAAAATACCTGTTTATATTCAACAAAAGTTCTATTTATAACAAAAGAGTACTACAACGGAGTTCAGCTTTACACCTGTTTATATAAAAGAGTACATCTGTCAAACTTAACCAAGCTTAAAATACAATTCCCTTTTTTCTTTTTTCTTTTTTTTTTTTTTTATTTCATATGTATAGATCCTTCATGGAACTAAGATCAAATATAACAAGGTTTCTTCAAAAGTATTTGACTCCATCTTATACGTTCTCAAAAGACTTTTTCCTTTAATTGATATTAATGCCCAGTCAATTCTCTTCATAACTTGAGGATACATAAGTATCCCTTCAGTTTTTTGTGAGCTAAGAGAAAGTGGATAAAACAAGCATAGAACATGCATAATATATGTTTGATAAGGATTAGCACTATAAAGCATTAAATTTCATAATTCAAGTTATCAATTCAAACTATCTATGTAGGAAATTCATGTAATGCTCATGCACATGATATGCTTCAGTATTGATATCCTATGCTTTTCCAAATCCTCATCCGATTAGTCGACATACTTAGGCATCAGATACAACATCCAAGAACCTAAGGCAGCAAGAAGTTGCTTGATAGTAGAACCCCCAACTCAATAAAATAGAAACCACCTATTGTGGTTTGAAAATCTAGCTTATAGTCAGCTTAGCTAAAACCACACATCGTAGCTAGAATAAGTTGAGAAATGCAATTTTATATGCTTAAAACCCAGTTTAGCAGTGTTCAAGCTTTTAGAAACTTGACCAATAGGTCTTTTCGTGCCATGTCGTAAATGCAATAAACAATACAATATCCCATTATTAGGCACAAATCTCAAGTTCTATATCATAACAATTTGACTATCTTAGCTTCAATTTTGTTTCTCAACTCATAATATATTCCTTCGTCTAAGGTTCACTTAGGTGAACACCCTAAAGGACCATTCGGTTTCTAAGTTTTCCAAACAGAAATATGCATTGGTGAATCAATCATACATAAGGAAACATTTCACTTAGTCAACATAGATTCAACAAAATCATGTATTTAATCAATCCAACACATCATCACAGTTTACAACACAACTAACTCTAAGTCAAGTAGACATAGGTTTACTTACTCAAAAATAAAAATATCCACTAACCAGGGTGTAAAATCCTAAGCTTCATGATGTGGTCCATTTTCACATATCACATCTAGGAAAATACATACAGACCCCAAATCAACTACGGGTCGATACTAAACTATTATAAGCTTTTACTATCACGTTTCCAAGTTTATTCCAATTGTATCTTATTCATTTCTTATCCAATTTTAATAAATTTTATATCACCATGATCATTATTTTGAGTACTATTAAGATATCTTAAGACTAAAGACTAATCAATATTTTGAAAAGTCCAAAAATACCCTTTTGTAGTAGTGATTCGACTATATGTTATTATAACTTCATAATTGACTCGAGTAGGCTTTAATTCTAAACTAGAAATCCTAAAAATTATACTTTCAACCATGCTCAATATCAATTACATGCCATAGTTACCGATCTTACGTTATGTAACAATCACTTTACTAGTATCATTCACTATTTCACATATTAGGCTAATATATATATATATATATATATATATATGTTTATACCAAGAAAATACATAATATATAGTGTTGATAGTTGAATTTCATTCACTTAACCACTTGGTTGTTGACATGCCGAGTAACTTTATTCTTGGCAAATGCTGAGTAACATAGATTCGTATTTGATTTGAAGTTAAGGGAAGTGGCGTGAACATTTGCCACTTGGCATGGTTATATTATATAACTGCTTAGTATTCATATATTTCAAGAATGTACCTAATTAAGAGGTCTCCACATGTCCCAATAATCATGCCATTAATTGTTGTTTTAGATACTTGACATTTGCCTATAAATATGAAGAAGAAATACTGTAAGAGATATCTGATAATTCACTATCACTCATTTAGTCTCTTTTGATATTATTTTACTAACTTAGGCAATGGAGTGGCTGTATCAGACTAGCTCTGGTACCTTGTAGCCTTCTCTTTCTTTGTAGGATCAAAGTCTTCATCCAAAATCACTTAACAACAAATAGTATACGAGCTCGATTAATTATATGAAAAATACTGTGAACTCACAAAAATGTACACTTTAGATATTGATCATTGTTTGTACTAAGCTAGCTTATTGCTTATATTTCTAAAAATAGTGTTTTGGCTTAAAATTAGTGAAAATTAAGAAAATAAGTGAATTTAATCACAAGATAAAAATCAAGTGTTTCAAACATCATTATAAACTTCTAGAAATCAAAATACATAGGGCTCATACATTGATTTTATAAAAAACTAATTAATCTAACAAAGTAGTAAAATTGTTAGTTTTATCCAAAATAATTATAATAAATAGTAAACATACTTATTTTAAAAAATTCTTGTTACTACAATTAAATACATATATTAAGTATATTATGTACAAAAATTCAGATTGAAAGGATATTATTTAATATTTTTTGAAATTTAATCTAATTTTCGTCCAAATAGAGCAATTCCTTAAGCACCCTATAGTTCCACTAATTTTTTAATTAAAATAAACTTATTACATTGATCTATACATAAAATAGCCTAAAAAACCAATTTTCATAATTAATCAACACCATTTAGTATTTTTAGAAAATTAGGAAACATTCGGCAGAATTTTGGTTCATCGAAACTGGCTACCACTAAATTGCCCAACCTTGTAAAAAAAAAAAAAAGGTGCACTACCCTCTCTTTAACCCTTAAGCCACTATAAGTCAAGTTGCTCTTGGCCTAATGAACTACGCTAGATTAGATAGGGCCATGTTTTTCTTATTTTTTTCAAAATTTTCTTCAGCAATTTTGTTGTGTTTTCATATTTCCAAAATGTTGTTTCTGATATGTTTAGGTTGTATTCATAATTTACAAGTTGATTAGATTCATTAAAAATTAGACATGTAGTATCACATGTCATTGTTTTAGTTTTTCCAAGCTTGAGGTGTTAATTTCCTATTAAATTGTTGATGACTTATGTTTTCCATTGTTTCCCATGTTGCCACATCATTGATGACTCATCCATTCACTTTTTAGTTAATTTTCCATGATTTTAAATTAATTTTCCTTATTTTTTATAAATTATTATTATTATTATTATTATATATGTATTTAATGCATATAATGCATATTCTATGTTAATATATGTATATTGCACATAATTCAACTTCATTTGTTATTTTTGAAAGTTAAATAATTTATCTCTATTATCTTACAATATCTTGAAGTTTGAAGTGATTCAATTTGTAATGCTTATGTGTTTGCTGATTTTATCGTCTTTATGTTTATAGGTGAGTAGACATGTCATGGCGACCGTTGAGGAAGCCAAGGAAGAGATGAAGAAGGTAAACGCTGTGCTTGCTCTCTTTGTTCTATGTAGTGTTGGAAGCTAGTATTTTATCGAATTCATGCAGAGGGTTGAGGAGGCTTATAATGCCTCCAAAGCATAAACAATTGCTGCTGAGAGTGCAAGATTTAAAGCTAAAATGGAAGCTAAAAAGCTTAAGGGGTAGTTGGAGTCTAAGTAAGAAGCCCTTAAGGAAGTATCCATAGAAATCCTAACCTTGAAGACCTAAAACAATGAGCTATTTAAAGAAACCTAAGAGCTGAAGGACTAGCTTAAAAAATGGAAGGAAAAATGCTAGAGCTTAGGGTAAACCATAGTTTTTATGAATGAAGAGGAGGATAAGTTGAGGGCTTAGATCAAACATTTATAGATTAATAAGTAATACCTTGAAACTCAAATCATTGAGTAGAAGAAAACTTCTAAGGCAAAACTTTTTGTAGAGGAAGCCCTGTAGATCGTCACACCCAGTAAGCAACAAGAGAGGTTACTCTAAAGAAATTTATTGGAAAGGCTGCAACTTGCTAGGGAAGAGGTGTTGAAGGTCCACCCTAATGATGAACTTTCTTGCCTTAACTTAATCGATGTTGATAATGATGAGAATGATAGTGATGATGAAGAAGACATCCATATTGAGGAGGAAGGTGATGATTAAGGGCAAGATGGTAATCCCCTTATTGCGGTTGAGAGCCCCTTACCTTCTAAAGAGCTTGCTTTAGAAGAAGTTCCTCCTACACTAGTAAAGATGTCCTCGGCTACAAATGAACTGTCCGATCAAGATCTTAATTTTGTTGATGTTGTCCTGTAAAACACTGTTGAGCAACCATCCAATTGAATATTTGTCTTTGATTTGAACTTTATTAGGTCAGAATGCTAACCTTTTTCGTCGTAGTTCCTTAAACTTATTTTAGTTTCTTGCCAAAGTTTCCATATGTTTAACCTTTTGTACATTTTATTTTACGCACTAAAGATTATGAAAGTCACTTGAGATGGCTTTATTGTTACGTTTAAATCCCTATTTTAATTAGGGTGATAAACATCTATTTGTTAACTTTTATAGGTGTAGATTGGACAGGTTCATTAATTGTATTAGATCTAAACTTACAAGGGTCATCTACTGATACGAGGCAAGTGCACCTATCAATTTTAATATAGCGGATGTAAGTCCGAGTCGATCCCTTAGAGATTTTGAGTACTAATATTAACTTTAGCTTTATTATCTAATCGGAAAATTGTGATCAGTTGAATGAATTAAAAATACTGAAATTAACAAACTAAACTAATTATGAGACTTGATTAAACAAATTAGAAAGCAATAAAACTATGAACGACTCCAAGTAATTAATAATGTATTTAGGAATTATTTCCCCTAGTGTTTAATATGTGACCACTTAAAGTATATTCAATTCAGTTTCTATAATTCTTGACCGGAGGGATTCACAATTAAAGCTAATATCTTTCTCAAGCATATTAACCCTAATCCTAAATTATTTACCGGAATCTCTTCACTTAGTAATATAATTTAGAATTGCATTAATGTATAATGAATTCCCACACAAACAATTAACTTTCCGGAAGAAACGTGTATCTTATCTCTAAGTATACATGTAATTCTCTCTAATTATGCGAAGATCTAATTACACATGCAATTTCTCAATCAACATGCATAATATCATATATTGACATTCTAGAATTATCAATCCACAATTAAACAACATAATTGAATCAAGAAAAGATAGAAACTTTATTAAAAATTATAATTCAATCCAAGGGTTAAATGAAACCCTAGGTTCCATAATCCTAAATACTCGAATTCTAAGCTATCATAATGAATCTAAAAACGAGTTCCATAAAAAACGTAAAATAAAACATGGAAAACCCCTTTTGTTTGATGAACAATCTCTCTAATCTTGAAGTCGATGTTGTTCTCGCCTCTTTCTTGATGTTCTCCTCAAGTCTCTTCTCGTCTCTTGTGTCTCTCCGTTTCTGTCATGTCTCCTCCTTTTGAAACCCTAAGATATCCTTTTATATATGTATTACAAGAATTCTATTTTCGTCACCAGACACGGCCTGGGACATGGCCGTGTCCCCAGGTTGTGTAACTTTCTGCACTAAGGCAAAATTTTCTACACAACTTCAAAACTTCATAACTTCTTCGTTTGAACTTAGAATTGAGTGAAACTTGATTCCTTTTCTTCGTTTTTGATCCTAGAACGCGTTCAAACCTTGAAATCAAAATTTTACTCAATTAAGTATCAATTTCTTTAAAGAAAACCAAAAATGTAAGGGAAATATTATAAAATCACCATATGAAATATGTTTAAAATTAGAGTTATCAAATTTCCCCACACTTGAACATTTGCTTGTCCTTAAGCAAATAAATCAAAACAAAACTTTCGGGACAAGAAATGCTAATCAAAATTTATCACTGTTTAGGAAACCTGTGAACGAATACACTTGACCCGAAGAAAGGTAAGAAAATCATTCTCAACTTACTTACAATAATAAAATCAACCAATTTCATTTGACCATATTCGAATGCTCCAACAATACTTAATACTAGAATTCACTAGTTAACTTATGAAAATCAAAGTTTACCCAAGCCATTTAACCAAGGATTCTAAAACAAAAAATTAGATTTAACATCTCGCCAACTGATAAAGAGTCATAAAAATTTTGTCCATTTGACTAAAGTGTATACAATTCTTTCTTCCATCTCACCAAGCACCATAATCTAAAGCAAACACATTTTACATCCACTCTTCCTCTGATCATCCCCTTAGTTCATGATTTTGTTGAGAGGTCTTTTGAATTTACTTTATTTAATGCACAATTGTGTTGGTAGAGGGAAAGAATCTCGCTCTTTTGACGGACCAAGACCGATCCATACCAACTTATTTTTTATATTGATAGTAGGAAAGAACCTTGCTCTTCTGACGGACCAAGGCCGATCCATATCAATTTTTTCATTAGAATTGGCATTGGGACTCAATCTCGCTCTTCTGACGGACCAAGACGAATCCTTACCAATTTTTCTATTCATACACTTGTTATTACTTTTGACCTCCAATCATTGTGATTTTTCAGGGGTTTCTCAAAAGAAGAATTTCATTTGTTTGTTTGCTAAAAATTATAGGGCTCTTAAAAATTTCTAAGAGAAAAGTATACATAAAAGTAAATTTAAAAATAACCATGACTAACTCTTAACTAGTGATGTTGCTCCAATCTCAAGTCTTAAAATCCTAAGCTAAATAACTCGTAACATTGCCTTCAAAAAATTTGACTAATCAATTCTAGTAAAGTATAATAAGATCAATAATAATCAAGATGTCATAGTTGATTTGGCTTAATACTAGTTAATCACCTATTACAAGTTAACTTAAAGAGTAATTGGGTCAAATATGAATAATTGGTCTCTTAAACAGTAATAAATTCATATATATCTCTTCCCTACACTTAATAATGTACATTGTCCTCAATGTACGGCGAAAAATCAAAGCAACATGAAAAAGCAGCACAGGAAAAAGGAAACATATGTAATGAAAGGAAACTAATACTTCCCTGCCAGTCGAAAAGAAGTGCAAAATGAAGAAGCAGCATCATTATATATAACAGAGTTCACAAGTCTTGATCAATAAAAACACAAAAAAATTGGAACTAAGAAGAGCCTCAGCTATAGTAGCATCATCATTGTCATCACCCTCCTCATCATCCTCATCATCCGCATCACTTTCTCTAGCCTCCTCGTCGTCACCACCCTCATCCGCCTCTTCCTCACTACTCTCATCATCCTCTTCCTTTTCCTCACTCTCCTCTTTATTGGTAGCCGACGCTTTCATTTTAAGAAATTCTTCCATTTTATCCTGTTGGATATGAAGCTTATCTACACTCTCTCTTATATAATGAACCTCAGACAGCAACAAATCAAATTTATCGTCAAAGTTGGCTGAAGACGTTTGACCTCGAGATGTGCTGCTGTGAGAGCGTCGACCTTGACGTCTTGATGGTAAGAGGTTCATGAGTCGGAAGGAATTTAGGCGCATAGGAGTGACTTAGCTAATGAAACTAAGTGAGGGCCAAGCAACAACCTTGGTCCTCATAGCCTGCACCAGTAAGGTAATGTAAGAGCCGCAGCAAATATGCCCTTTCTTCCGAGTAGTGGTGGCTTGGTGGCTAAAGAGTTCGGCGATTTCGATGGCTAGATTGATGGGGTGTTTATGGATGACACTATAGAGATAGAGGCAATCGTTATTAGACACCACCCCGGTGCTAAGGCCTCTATCAATCAATGTATGGGAGAAGAGCCAGTGAAGAACACGGTATTCAGGCCTGACTAATTGAGAGGCCTTACTCCTGGCTGGATCATAGGCATCGCCAACCGTGATCTCATTCCAAAATGACCCTGTCGTGACGCCACGAGGAAAACAACACGAGAGACTTTGGAATTCTTCCGTCCGTGTATATCTTTCTGTATATAAACCAAGATATCTGCCTAGTTGAGTGATGGACATGTGGAATGGATGGCCACTCAAGGTGACGTATAATTTGCATTTTAAGCCCATGCTAGTAGCACTGTCTTTATCTTGCTTATAAGTGCACAAAAATTCCAGGGTCAGCTCTTTATAAATTGGAGCTTCAAAGGATAACAAGCGCTCCCAAACGGTACCATCCAAGAGCTCCTTCATTTCAGTGGTGAGCTCTAGTTGAGCGAAAACATCCCAATCCAACCGAAGGGTCTTGCTAAAAGGCTTAGACTGAAGCAATTGATAACGTTATACTTGGTAGTCCTCCTTAAATTGGAGCATTGGGTGCTCCATAGGGGGAAGAGTAGCTAGTGGTTCAACAATTACGCCAGATTGTGACGAAGAGGATGCCGCAAATTTGGATTTCCGGTGAACGGAAAGCTTAGATCGATTAGCCATTTGAATACCTGAAAAGAGTCAACAATCCAAATCAAACACGGACATCCATATCGCACATAGTTGAAGAAAACAAAAAAACAAGAAGAACAATGGGGAAGAATGTGAAAAGAATGCTCATTGGGGCATTTCAACAAACATACGGAGTGCAGCTAGAAAACGAGGTAGTGGAAAAGAAATGAGTGGCAAATACTTCCAACGAATTCCACTACACAATAATTAACGAGGAAAAACAAGCGTCTATACATATAAGAGACGCGAAATGACCCAGAATAATGATCGCCCATTGCTAACCCTAACTAGCATGAATGAAGAATGACAAGCAAATTAACCAATAAAATTTGGAATTGACAGAGCATAATGAAATCTAATTATAGGAGGCAGCATTATAACATATGAGATCAAGAAACTCAAAGCAATGATGCATGGCATTGATGAATAATCAAAAGAAATCGGCAGGCCAAAAACAATATGCATAAAAGGAAGAACGCACATAACCCAATTGCTGCAGCATCAGGAAAAGAAAGGAAAATTAAGGAGGAAAAACTTACTTAGATCAAAATGCGGAATGCAAGAGTTGTAGAGAGAAGAGGGAGAATGAGAGAGAATATAAGAGAGATATGTTTGATTGTGAGTGTGTGAGAGGGTGTGTTTAATTTAAATTAATCGGTCGTGTGCAAAATCGTGTTATTTGGGGTCAACACGGGTTGGGACATGACCGTGTCTCTTGCCCGTGTAACATTCTGTTCCATCGTGTCTAACTTGGATGCACACGGGCTAGGACACGACTGTGTCCCCTGCCCGTGTGACTTTTGCTTCCCGTGTATGAATACTGGATGGACACGGGCTGGGATACGACCGTGTAACTTTCTGTGCCCCCAGAGTAGGATCGCAGTCAGGGCAGACACAAGCTGGGACACGACCGTATCCCATGCCCGTGTAACTTTCTGTGGGTGGACAGTTTTGAACGTCTGGATGGACATGGGCTGGGACATGACCGTGTCCCTCGCCCGTGTAATAATTTAATTTTTTTTTTGAATTAAATCTAAAGATAAAGGAAACTTAGAAATAATAAAACTAAAGAGAAAAAGCAAAAATAAAACTAAAAGGGGAAAGGTTATGACGAAAAATTGAAAGAAAATATACGAAGCAAAGAAAAGTTAGATAAAATGGAAAATAGAATGAAGAAAACTTAAGGAACTAAAGCATAAGTAGAGTTAGACATGGGTTGCCTCCTAAGAAACGCTTTAGTTAACGTCGATAGCTCGATGGGATACGTCTTCTCATGTTAGTTCTGTCAGATGGAGATAAAACTCCTCCCGTCCAACATGCTCCAAGTTTCCACTCAAGTATAATTTCAACCGTTGTCCATTTACCTTAAATGTGCCCTTCTCCGGGTGTGTAACTTCAACAGTCCCATACGGGAAAACTCGTGTAATTGTAAATGGTCTAGACCACCTGGATTTTAACTTACTTAGGAATAAACGAAGGCGAGAATTATACAAAAGAACATGATCACCTTCTTTAAATTGTCGACCTTGTTTGATTCGCTGATCATGATACTTTTTGGCCCTTTCTTTGTATAATTTGGAGTTCTCATATGCATTCGCTCGCCATTCCTCTAGTTCATTCAATTGAAGTTTCCTATGAGAACCTACACGCTCAAAATCAACATTAGCACTCTTAATCGCCCAATAAGCCTTATGCTTTATCTCTATCGGTAAATGACAAGCTTTGCCATATACAAGTCGGTAAGGTGTGGTCCCAAGTGGTGTTTTGTAGGCAGTTCTATATGCCTATAGAGCATCATCCAACTTTTCTGACCAATCTTTCCTATGATACTGTACAGTTTTTTCAAGAATTCGCTTTAGATCGCGATTGGCAACTTCCACTTGGCCACTACTTTGGGGGTGGTATGGGGTGGCTATCCTATGTGTAACACCATAACGTTTCAGTACTTGATCGAGTTGAGCATTGCAAAAGTGCGTTCCCCTATCACTTATAACTGTCCTAGGGGTGCCAAATTGAGAAAATAGGCCTTTCAAGAATTTTTTTACTACCCTAGCATCATTAGTAGGTAGAGCTTTAGCTTCTACCCACTTAGAGACATAGTCAATGGCTACTAGGATATATTTGTTTCCATTTGAGTTCAGAAAAGGACCCATGAAATCGATCCCCCACACATCAAATACTTCAACCTCGGTGAGGGGGTTTTGTGGCATTTCATCCCTACGGGATATATTCCCCACTCGTTGGCAACGATCACAACTTTCAACATATCTCTGGGCATCTTTGAATAGGGTAGGCCAATAAAATCCTGCCTCTAGGACCTTATGAGCTGTCCTATTAGCACTATGATGCCCACCCGTAGGCCCCGAATGACAGTGGCTTAAAATTCGCCAACCTTCGAGGTGTGGTACACACCTTCGAATGACATGATCTGCACATACTTTAAATAGGTAAGGATCATCCCAAAAATAATGTTTCATATCATAAAAGAATTTCTTCTTTTGCTGGTGTTGAAGTCCCTTCGGTATGATCCTAGTAGCTAAAAAATTAGCAATATCTACGAACTAAGGAATTTCCATATCACTTACCTGGGCAATGGCATAGAGTCGCTCCTCAGGGAATTCATCCTTGATCTCGTTCTCATCGAGCAATTCCAAGTTTGGATTCTCAAATTGGGATAAGTGATCTGCTGCTAAATTCTCAGCATCTTTTTTATCTTTGATCTCCACATCAAACTCTTACAACAACAAGATCCACCTAATCAATCTTGGTTTTGCATCCGGCTTTGCTAACAAGTACTTAAGGGCAGAATGATCAGTATAAACAATCACCTTAGATAGGAGCAAATAAGAGCGAAATTTATCAAAGGCAAAAACAACGGCTAACAACTCTTTTTCTATAGTAGTGTAGTTCTCCTGAGCATTAGTAAGAGTTTTGCTAGCATAGTAAATTGGTTGAAAGTGCTTGTCTCGCCTTTGTCCCAGCACTGCCCCGACTGCGTGATCACTTGCATCACACATAAGCTCAAAGGGGAGTGCCCAATCAGGTATTACAATGATTGGAGCATTGGTAAGTTTCTCTTTAAGGATATTAAAAGCTTTCAAACACTCCTGAGAGAAAACATAAGGCACATCCTTCTCTAATAGCTTAGTCAAAGGGCGGGCAATTTTCGAGAAATCCTTGATAAATCGCTTGTAAAAACCTGCATGTCTTAAGAAACTTCTTATGGCCTTAACCGAAGTTGGAGATGGGAGTCTTGCAATCACATCCACCTTGGCAGTATCTACCTCAATTCCTCGATAAGAGATCTTATGGCCCAGCACAATACCTTCTTGTACCATGAAGTGACACTTCTCCTAGTTGAGGACAAGATTGGTCTCTTCACACCTGGTAAGTATCCTGTCCAAATTATTCAAACAAAGGTCAAATGAGTTGCCAAAAACTGAAAAATCATCCATAAATACCTCCATTATGTCCTCTATCAAATCATCAAAAATAGCTAACATGCATCGCTGGAATGTAGCCGGTGCATTGCAAAGACCAAAAGGCATTCTGCGATAAGCAAAGGTGCCATAAGGACAAGTGAAAGTGGTCTTCTCTTGATCTTCCGGTGCAATAGGTATCTGAAAATAACCAGATAAGCCATCCAAAAAACAATAAAACATATGTCCAACTAGTCGTTCTATCATTTGATCAATAAAAGGTAGGGGGAAATGGTCCTTACGTGTAGCATCGTTTAACTTTCGATAATCGATACATACACGCCAACCTGTTACCGTTCTCATTGGGATCAATTCATTTTTTTCATTAGGGACTACTGTCATCCCACTTTTTTTTGGAACAACTTGTACTGGACTTACCCATGGACTATCAGAGATAGGATATATCATACCTGCATCAAGGAGTTTGATAACTTCCTTTTTTACTACCTCTTTCATGTTTAGATTCAAACGTCTCTAGGGCTGCACAACCGGCTTATAGTTTTCTTCCATTAAAATCTTATAAGTACAAAAGGAGGGATTGATACCTCGAATATCGGATATTTTCCAAGCAATGGCCCTCTTATGCTCCTTGAGTACCTTCAGTAACCTTTCTCTCTGTTCTTGTTCCAGATTGGATGCTATAATTACTGGTAATTTGGAGTCCTTCTCTAAGAAGGCAGATTCCAGGTAGTCAGGTAATTGCTTTAGCTCCAATACTGGTGGCTCCTCAATTGAAGGTTTTAACTGTGCTTCCTTCCTCTTTTCAAACTCTTCAAACCCTTTCTCGATAGAGATAGGTTTATTTACCTCTAGTTGGGCTACCACCTCGGATTTGACAGGATCTTCCGAAGCTTCCTCTATGCCTAATTGCAAGCAACTCTCCAACGGATCCTTAAAAAGAACTTCCTGCATATAACTTGAAACAAAAGTGTCAGTAACATCTAGAAGGTAGTAAGTACCATCCTGATCGACAGATTTTTTCATAGCCTCGGAAATTTTAAACGTGATCTCTTCATCTCCTACTCGAAGAATGAGCTTGCCACCACTAACATCAATGATAGCTCTAGTGGTAGCTAAGAATAGTCTTCCTAGGATAAGGGGTAACTTAAAATCGTCATCCATATCCAATATCACAAAATCAACTGGAAAAATGAATTTACCCACTCGGACTAATACATCCTCAAATATACCTCTAGGATACGTCACAGATCTATCAGCTAATTGCAAACTCATGCGTGTGGGCTTAGGTTCCCCTAATCCTAGTTTCTTAAAAAATTTATAAGGCATTAAATTGATGCTAGCACCCAAATCAGCTAAAGCTTTGCCAATTAACAGATTACCAATATGATAAGGAATAGTTAAACTTCCTGGGTCTTTTAGCTTCTTGGGCTACTTGTTTTGCACGCTCGCTGAACACTTTTCATCCAAGATGACTGTAGAAAGCTCCTCCAGCTTCCTCTTGTTGGATAACAAATCTTTCAAGAACTTAGCATACTTTGGCATCTGTGCTAGGGCATCAACAAGAGGTAAGTTAATATGCAGTTGTTTAAAGAGGTCAAGAAACTTACTGAATTGTTGGTCATTGCAATCTTTCTTGAGTCTTTGGGGATATGGGATAGGTGGTTGATATTCCTTCACCTTTGATGACTCTACATCTTCCGTTGCTTTCGTCCCCTCCTTGCTCTTGCTAGTCTCCTCGCTAACCTTCCTCTCAGCATGCAACTCCTTCCCATTCCGAAGTGTTACTGCCTTAACATGTTCCTTTGGATTGGGTTCTGTATTTCCCAGTAGCAATCCCTGCGGTCTTTCAGAGATTAGCTTCGCAAGTTGACCAATTTGGTTCTCAAGGTTGCGATTTGAAGCCTCTTGATTTCTCAGCGAGGATTCAATGTTGGATAAGCGAGCCTCATTGCCTTGAATGTATTTTATGAGAAGTTCTTCCACACTAAGCTTCTCTTCTTGAGGGAGAGGAGGTGGGAATGGTTGTTGAAACCCAGGTAGGCCAAAGTTGGTCTTCTGCTGGCCTTGGTTTTGGTTTTCCCATGAGAAATTAGGGTGATTCCTCCATCCTAGATTGTAAGTGTTGCTGTAGGGGTTATTTTGTTGCTTAGGTAGATTTCCTAGATAATCCACCTGTTCCAGTTGTTCTTGTGCTCCATACCCCTGCATACCAAAATCACTTACATCCGATTGCACTTGTTGAGGGCCAATTGAGAGTGCATCAATCTTTTTACTCAATAAGTCCACCTTGGCTGCCAGAGCAGTGGTCAAGTCCACATCATAAATTCCCATGGCCTTTTGCTTGGCTCTAGTGCTTTCCCACTGATAATTGTTCATCGCTATTCCTTCAATCAGGTTTTGTACTTGCTCAGGTGTCTTTGTGTTCAAAGTACCTCTTGTGGATGCATCAATCATCTATCTAGTAGATAAATTGAGACCATTATAGAAGGTCTGAATCTGCATCTATAGTGGGAGGCCATGATGTGGGCACCTCTTGAGCAAGTCCTTGAATCGCTCCTAAGTGTCGTAAAGCGTCTCCGCTTTCAATTGAGCGAAACACGAAATATCATTCCGAAGTTTAGCGGTCTTTGCAGGTGGGAAATATTTCACCAAAAATTTCTCTACCAATTCATTCTAAGTTGTGATTGAATTTCTTGGTAGGGAGTTCAACTACTGTTTTGCTCTTCCCCTCAAGGAGAAAGGAAATAGTCGCAGTCGAATGGCATCATCCGTGGCTCCATTGATTTTGAACATATCACAAATCTCTAGAAAACTAGAGATGTGGGCATTAGGATCTTCATCTTGGAGACCGTCAAACTGAACATATTGTTGCACCATTTGTATGATGTTAGGTGCAATTTGGAAGTTATTAGCCGCAACGGTTGGCCTTGCAATACTAGAGTCGGCTCCAATAAGTGTAGGCCTTGAATAATCGGACATGGTTCGATTTGCTTCATTCCCGTTGTTAGCCATGTGTAGTAGATCTTCCTGCTCGTTGTATTGAGTGTTGGCCCCTTGACCTTCTTCCTTGATTTTAACGATTGACTCGTCATCTATGGTCGCCACAACTTGTCTAGGTCGCGATCTCAAATTTTGAAGGGCAGTTCTCTCAATTTCAGGATCAAGTTCTACCAAATCTTCCGAGTTGCTTCGGGTCATGCACTACAAGGGCAATAAATATAAAATCAATTGCAGCTCTTGATAATAAAAATAAACAATGAAAACAAAAGAAAATAAAGAAGAAAAAAAAATGGTTAAAGTAATAAACCAACTAACGTTCTTAATATAAAAAATCCCCGGCAACGGCGCCAAAAACTTGATACGAGGCAAGTGCACCTATCAATTTTAATATAGCGGATGTGAGTCCGAGTTGATCCCTCAGAGATTTTGAGTACTAATATTAACTTTAGCTTTATTATCTAACCGGAAAATTGTGATGAGTTGAATGAATTAAAAATACTGAAATTAACAAACTAAACTAATTATGAGACTTGATTAAACAAATTAGAAAGCAATAAAACTATGAACGATTGCAAGTAATTAATAATGTATTTAGGAATTATTTCCCCTAGTGTTTAACACGTGACCAATTAAAGTATATTCAATTCAGTTTCTATAATTCTTGACCAGAGGGATTCACAATTAAAGCTAATATCTTTCTCAAGCATATTAACCCTAATCCTAATTTATTTATCGGAATCTCTTCACTTAGTAATATAACTTAGAATTGCATTAATGTATAATGAATTCCCACACAAACAATTAACTTTCCGGAAGAAACGTGTATCTTATCTCTAAGTATACATGTAATTCTCTCTAATTATGCGAAGATCTAATTACACATGCAATTTCTCAATCAACATGCATAATATCATATATTGACATTCTAGAATTACCAATCCACAATTAAACAACATAATTGAATCAAGAATAGATAGAAACTTTATTGAAAATTATAATTCAATCCAAGGGTTAGATGAAACCCTAGGTTCCATAATCCTAAATATGCGAATTCTAAGCTATCATAATGAATCTAAAAATGAGTTCCATCAAAAACATAAAATAAAACATGGAAAACCCCTTTTGTTTGATGAACAATCTCTCTAATCTTGAAGTCGATGTTGTTCTCGCCTCTTTCTTGATGTTCTCCTCAAGTATCTTCTCGTCTCTTGTGTCTCTCCGTTTCTGTAATGTCTCCACCTTTTGAAACCCTAAGATATCCTTTTATATATGTATTACAAGAATTCTATTTTCGTCACCAGACACGGCCTGGGACATGGCCGTGTCCTCAGGTCGTGTAACTTTCTGCACTAAGGCAAAATTTTCTGCACAACTTCAAAACTTCAAAACTTCTTCGTTTGAACTTGGAATTGAGTGAAACTTGATTCCTTTTCTTCGTTTTCGATCCTAGAACGCGTTCAAACCTTCAAATTAAAATTTTACTCAATTATGTATCAATTTCTTTAAAGAAAACCAAAAATATAAGGGAAATACTTTAAAATCACCATATGAAATACGTTTAAAATCAAAGTTATCATCTACGTTTATTGACTAAGATAGATTGGAGCCTGTTAAATTGTTAAGTTCATTAACCATATTACATTAGAACTTATTAAGAGTGTTTGAGTTCGTTAATTGTATTGGGTTAGAACTTGTCAAGGTTGGTTCATTCATCGAATGGGCTTGAATCATACCATCCATTAATTGCAAATTGACTAGGACAAACTCAAGACATTTATATCATGTTATGCGGTAGATTGGAGAGCAAACTTATCATTTCACTATAGTAAGGGCTACTTGCTTGACATAGATCTAAAATAACTATTAAAACTAATACATAGGATTAGCATACATTGAATAGGAAATCAAACATAATTACTTCAAATACAATTTTAAGTTTCTAGTGTTCCATGCTTAAGGAATGATTTACCTATCTACAACCTTTCTAACTTATAAGCTTCGATCCTTACAACATCTCGAACTTATATTAGGTCTTGCTAGTTGGTGGCAAGTTTTCCTTAGGCATATTGTACAACTGTTGCTTCTATTTTGCTGTAGACTAAGTCCCTAGGTCGGGAAGACCTTATGCTTAACCTTTTGGTTGTAATACCGTACTGCCCTATGTTAATAAGTAGCAACTCTTGCCTTGGCAATGTCTTGGATTTTCTTGATGTTATCCATATTGGCCATTAAGCTAACCTGATTTTCTATGATGTTGAATCCTTATGTCCACAAATTGGGTAATTCCAATTCAATAGGCAAGACAACCTCTAATTCAAATGCCAATTTGAATGGAGTTTCTCCTATTGATGTCTAATGGGTGGTTTTATATCTTACAAGATGCTAGGAAGCTCATCAGCCCACTTTCATTTAACTTGATCAACCCTTTGCTTTAACCTGCATAATATGTTTTTGTTGATAGCCTCTTTGAGGATGAGTGACTAAAGTGTAGTTAAGTTATATGTCATGCTTTTTGTAGAAAGCTTTAAATTTGTTGTTGTCAAACTATAGACTACTATTGGTTTATAGGGGACTCCAAATGTTGTTAGGATGGAGCTTGAGACGAATGATTCAACCTTATATTCAGCTATCTTTGCTATTGCTTTAGCTTCTATCCACTTAGTAAAATAGTCAACCATGACCAATATAAATTACCGTTGCCCAATTCCCTTTGGGAAAAGTCTGAGGATATCTAACCTTTGTTGAGCAGAAGGCTAAGTGCTAAATAGATTGTAAAGTTCACTTGAAGGAGCACAGTTTAAAACCTCATGTTTTTGATACTATAGGCATTGTTGAACTATACTCTTGGCATCGTCTTTCATGGTCGACCAATAATAGCCGAGTCTTAAAGTGCAAATGTATAGCATCTGAGATTTGACATGATTACTACATATACTTGCATGTATCTAGGCAAGAATTTGTTGTGGCTCTTTGGGTACGAGACATAAAAGATATGATTGACTAAAACTGTGCTTATAAAGCTCATCATTAATTGTAGTGTAATTTGTGACTTGATACATAAGCCTTTGTATGATGGGAATCAGCCTCTAACCATATCCAAGCCGAGGCCTATCAATGCTTGCCAAGGCTGAGCTACAGCTAGAAGGACGAAGGGAAGGAAAATAAACACTCAGCATCAACTCTGTTGTCAACTGAGGTGCCAAGAAACCATAGGGTCGAGTACTTAAGACTAAAGAACCATTCGGCATTACCCCGAGAGACTAGCATCGACTAATTCCAGAACTCGAAAATTATGGGCCAACCTCTCTAGTGTCTTGGCCAAGCTACATGAGACATTAGGGATCCTTTCTTGAACTTGTACATCTAATTGCTGACCCCATCCGATTCGGATACTATTCCTCTTAGGACATGTTGAGTGATTGCATGCTGAGCTCTATAAAACGCACAGTTTTGTATTCTTGTACATGTTTTCTCTTTTATTTTATTTATGGGACTAATTCTTTAAAGTTTAAGACCTTGTACTTTATTTACAGTTTTGTCACTAGGTTTTAGGACTTGCTATAAATAGCAACATTTGTACTAATACATATATAGGTACAAATAGATATACAGAGATATATACAAAGTGAAACTTCCCTCTTTCGAGCAAGGCTATACTTAAGTTAGTTAGCATTTGTCAAATTATCGAGTGTTGATTAGACTCTTTAATCATCCTCACGTTCTCATCAATCTTGTTCTCAGATTGTGGCAAACTCCTTTATTTGAACTGGTTAGTGAGTTGCATCTAACCTTCATTTAAAAACCTGGGCAACATTTAGCGTTTGTGAGTTGAATCGAACTTTATTTTGAGCTCAAACCCCCGATCGTGTTTATGTTTTTGTGAGTTATATCCATCCACATTCATTATTAAAACCCTTCCTGTTCTTCGTACCCATTCTCCTTGAATATCCATTCTTATTCATTTCTAGATTCGTTGTTGTTTCCTTTTTAGATGAATCCTTAGATTCCTTATCAACTTGGCATTAGAGATTCGATCCTTATCATTTATAACTCCTTCTTATTAGCAAAAAGTACTCCATCCCTTAGGTACTCAATAATCGAATCCATCTAAGCTTTCTCTCTTAGACAAGACTATACTTCACAACATTGTCTCGATGCTTCCAAGCTTAGCAAATACTCAATAAAGGGTCTATCATTCAAATTTGGAAGCAACGTATTGACCAACTTTGACAGTTTATCAAAAGCAATGTTTTATGTCCTCGAAATTTTAACAATGGTAAAGGATGAAAATTCCTCTACAAGCGTCCATACCATAGCTAAATACTTGCTCATTACTTCTTCCTTTACTACATAATCTCCCTTAACTTAGTCAACAATCAAGTGTGACTCTAAGAACACTTTGATCTTTTCAACTTCAATTTCCTTTGCCAATCTCAATTCAGTAATTAAGGCTTCATACTTATCTTTGTTGTTGCTTACCGAGAATCCAAATTCAAGGCATATCGAATTTTCAAATTCTGTAGCCTATGTAAAACAAGTCCTACTCTACTACCATCATGCATCAAAGAGCCATCAACATATAAATTTTAAACAGGAATTTCAAAAAACTTGACACTTTCCTCTTCACTTGTGAATTCCGCTACAAAATTTGCTAATACTTGTGCTTTTAGTGCCATTCTAAGTTTGTACTAAACACCATTGGCACTTAATTCAAGGGCATACTTCATCATTCTTCCCAATGTATTAGGTCATTATAGGGCTTGTTGCAGTGGTTGATTTGCAAGGACTACAATTTGATGAGCTTTAAAGTACGATGTTAGCTTTTTAGCTGATATCACCATGACCAATACAAACCTTTCAACCTCGGTATACTGCTACTTTAAGACTTGGAAGACATGGCTCACATAATAGATTAGCTGATGTTCTTTCCCTTCAACATGGACCAAAACGGAGGAAAGAGCTTGGCTGCTAATGGATAAATAAAGGAACAAATCCTCCCTAGGGACAAGTTTTGATAGTACTAGTGGTGATGATAAGAAATTCTTCAACTCCTTAAAGGCAGCCTCGCATTTAAGTGCTATTAGATATAGTGACTTTGCTAATTGTTAGTCTCTTCTACAATCTCTAAACCCCATAGGAGAGGGGAACTTGGCCTTGAGGTTCACAATTAAAGGAACTATGCCAAATAGGTTTTAGCATGGTCAACCTATGATCATATTATAGGGTGACCAACAATCGATGATGAGGAAGTCTGCTTTGTCTTCTATTACATTGTCATCATCTCAAATCTGAATCGGGAGTGTGATCACTCTAGTTACTCATAATGATCGATTGTTGAAGGCATACAAGTCATAGTCATAGGATCTTAATTTTATCTTAATCTTTCGCTTCATCTAGTCAAAAGTGTATTGGAATATAATATTGTTCAAACTTCATATGTCAATTGAAATCTCCTTGACTTCAAAGCTTGCAATTCTTACTTGGAACACTAGTACGTTACTATGAGGGTTTGTATGCCTTTGAAATCTTGCTCTATGAAGTAAATGGAATTATCGACCTTTATTTTCTTGCCTTACTCATTGCAAACATAATTCATGGCGTTAGTCAAGTTCAGATAGCAAGAGTGGCCTAAATTAAGGGTTTGCTGGCAATGATGTTTATAACACCATTTGGGCCCTGTTGTTGTTACCTCCTTCTTTTGCCTCCCTTCTAGCCTTAGGAGGTCAATTATTATGATCTTGCTCATCTCTTCTCCTACTTGTTGGTCCCTCGATGCACTTCACATCATGAGCTACAAACTTTCTCAAATAACCTCTTTGAATTGCATCCTCAATAGCATTCTTGAGTTTTAAGCACTTGTTTGTATAGTGCCCTTTGCTACAATGGAAGTGACAACACTTATTTAAATTCCTTCGTGATGGGTTTCCCCCCTTGCATTTAGGCCATTGCAATACCCTCTATTTCCATACTTCCATGAAGATGTTTGATATTGGGCGGTTGAGGGGTGTATGAATAGAATAGTTTGGAATTTGTGGCCTTTTACTTTCATTATTACCTCTTAAATCTTGTTCATCTTGACCACCAAGTTAGTCCTTTATAGTCTTTTTGTTCTTATTGCTCCTTCAATAAGTTCTTTTTTGGTCAGCCTCACATCGAGCTTTTATATTATGTTCTTATCAAATGTAGGAGGTAGCTTTGGCCTTTAGTTTTGCAAATGTTTTTGTTTATTCTTAGGTAGAGACATAAAGAAGTCTTTATAGGGCTTCACTCCATCAATCACTACATTTAAGGTGACATCCATGTCTAATTTAGGGATTTGAACCATCTTGGCCATAAATTGAGCCAGGTATTCCCTAATTGATTCATCAGATCTTTAATTGATATTGTTAAGGACAAAAATATCCTTAACTGAGAGTTTTCTGGCAAGGAAATGCTATGGAAACACCTTGACTAAGTCCTCAAAACATGTTATAGGGTTCAGCTTCAAGTGCTTAAGCCATATACTTACTAGCTAAGTAGGTAGTTAGGTCCAAGATTCCCTTGGCCATCAGGTTAGGTCGACAATGCAGGTATGATACTAAGGCTAGTCCAACAAAGCACTGACCAGTCATTAATGATGAAGAAAAATCCACCAGTAATAGTATGCACAAGGTCGAAACTATTTAAATCCTTTGCTAGATTCTGTTCTCCCTATCTCTTTTTATTTTTTAGTTATTTATTTATTTTATTTCATTGTCCAAACTTATTAAACTATTAAAGTGCTACTATTCACCTAATACAAGTTATTAAGTGGGGATTTTATCTTACAAATTAGAAAAATTTAAAATTTTTTTAAAGATATCAATTAACAAAAAACCCCTAACCAACCCCCTACGAGATATCTTACATAAGGCTTATAGATTAGGACTTTTCAAGTAAGATCCTCTAGCAAATTTAAGGTTATAGGTTCTTTCTTTGGTTAGTTTTGGCCAATAGTTTGTGGGCATGACTTTATATGGGAGTTCATAGGGTAGAGTGTAGAACTCAAGGGATTGGACAAATTCATTTTCATAGAGCCCCATGAGCACTCTAAGTTTGGCTATGGATTGAGTGAATTCAGTGTTTCTCAAATAGAAAGATAGTGAATTTCGGGCTCCACATGGTAATTGGTCATGATCTACATACAATAATGAAGATATGTACAAAAAGAAACATATCTGTATATTATTGCTCCACAGAAAGGAAACGTGATCTTTGATTAATGGGGTAAGTGAATAATCACTATAATAGGTAACAACTAAGATTAACAAGATTTCTTTTTTGTTTTAGGGATAGCTTAAGGAAGTAATATAATAAAAGAAGAAAGTGGTTTTGTAAGAGAATTGAGTCGAATCAGGAAAAGTTTTAAGCAATAAAATCAAAGGAAATTTGAATAGGATTGTTTGTAATGGGGATCACTACCATGATTCGTGGGCATGAACAATAATTTTCAATTTGGACATGAACACATACAAAATCACAAGCATGATCTTGGTAATGGTCTTGTCCTTGATAATGCATACCACATTCCAAGGAGGGTTACACCTAAGATTATGGGTGTGATCTATAGGGTGTATTGCTCTTACACTTAATTTGCTTAAATTTACATTGAGAGGAGCATGGCCATGTTCCTTAACCATGGCCTTCTCATAATTTTTTTCAAACTTCTCCTTTGATGCAAATCACATCCCAAATCATGATCTTTGATTTTGTTCTCCTTAGCATAAGCAACATCTTCTTAAGCTTCCCAAACCTAAAACACTTCAAGGGATTGGTTAAAGCAAAGTGTGTTGAATTATCAAATAACAGGAATCAAAATCTTAATGATAAATAAATGAAGAAAACAAAATGACTTAGATTGCCTCCTAAGAAGCACTATTGTTTAACGTTGTTTGCTCAACGAGTTAAGATACAGACTACTTCTTTTCGTGAACTGGGAAGAGATTGAACTTGATGCAGTTTTCTTGATCAAAATCTCCCTCTAAATATAGCTTGAGTCAGTGACCATTTACCTTAAATGTCCTTTGCGTGAGGTACGAAATCTCCACCACTCCATACAGGAATATTTAGGTTACTTTATAAGGTCTAGACCCTTATGATTTAAGCTTAGCTAGAAAATGTCGTGGTTGGGATTAGTATAAGAGAACCTCATCCTTGACTTGATATTTCTTTTCTTACTTAATCTAGCTATCATGGCATTGCTTGGTTTATTTCTTGAATAGTCTTAAGTTCTTGTAAGCCATTTTACACCATTCTTTTAGCTCATTAAGCTAAAGTTTCCTATGTTCACCAACATGCTTAAGATCAAGGTTAACATGCTTTATAGCCTAACAAGCTTTATGTTCAATTTCCATAGGTAAATGACACTTTTTCATATACAAGTTAGTATGAGGTGGTGCTTATATGTGACTTGTATTCAGTTCGATATGCCCACATAGCATTGTTGAGCTTTTCTATGCAATCTCATCTGTTGTGCTTGAATGTCTTTTCCAGAATCCTTTCTAGATCCCTATTTACAACTTCTAGAATCTTGATTTTTCTCTGAGGATTCTTGATTCAAAGACAATTGGTTTTGTTGTTGGAGAAATATCCCATGAAAATAGAAACCTAATGTTTGAATTTTCAAAAACTTGAATCTTGCTGTTCCTGATTTGTTTCTTTTCCAAGCTTGATTGATTTGAATGTTGTTGTACATGAGGATGTGTTCTGTAATCTCTAGAATGATTTAAATTCAAAAACTTTGAGGATTACTACTTAACCATATGGAGAAGTTCAAAAAGATATGATAAGATCATGATAAATCAATTTGACTCTTCAAAAATAGTTTGGCACATGATCAAGCATATCTGTCGATAACAACCAATTATCATCTTCTAAATCTTATTTGAACTTTTGAATTAGAAAAACTCCTAAAAATCTAGTTAAATATATCCAAAATATCCGACCTTATCCTCAACAACATACCTTAAGATCCTTGAAAATTTTATCAACAATGAGTTGTAAACATAAAAAAAAAAAAATTGCATCAAGCCTTGTAAAATTTTGAGTAGAACCTTAATCGACATAGCTTCCTGATATGTTTGAAATTTATTTGTATATAATGCTTAACCCTTAATCAACCATTCTATAAATTTGAAACTAATCCAATTTAAAATCCCCGTTGACTTAACCATTGTAGTATAACAAAATTGAGTATATTTCCTTAATATACCCAATAAAGTGGAGCTAGGTCTTCTTACAGATTTTTCCAACTTAATTTGTTCAAATTATTTAGAAAATAACTTAGGAACAATAGTTGACTTCGATTCTATACACAAACTATATTGTTTTGTTCTCTTACAAATATATTTTCTAACACACATTCTGACAAGCACAAATTCAAACTTATTTTCCTTCTTACACCCTAATAAATTTACTATCTTATCAAAGTATAAACCATTCCTAGAAAAATATGAAAAATTGAAATAATTCGATTGAATAGGTTTATCTTTGATCTTTTTGACAACTTTCTAACTTTCTTTCTGATCTTCATCAGACTCTTCAGACCACTTCTTTTTTTTATCTGAAGAAGGTTTCTTCTTGGTTTTCTTAGAAGAAACTTTAAGGTCAAATTTTTTCATTGCTTTTGTTACTTATTTTCTCCTTTGAGAAGCTTTCTTTTTTCTTTCTTCTTTAGGGGTTTTTCCTTTGAAAAACCTCAATTCCTATAGCTACACTTTCTAAACTACTCTTTCTTTCCACATTCTCCATAATTTGATCAAAAACTGGATCTTGACAAAGATTCAAAACAACATTTAGATGAGAGTTAGGGTTAAGGTTTGGATTTGACTCAAGAATAGCCTTGGTTGGGTTACTATGAGGCATTTTAGTGGAGTTAAAGGGTTCATCAAGAAGATTCACAGTTACTATTGGTGATTTCTTCCTAGACTTATGAAAGACTATTTGAAATCAAGTAGAGTCTTTGAGTTGCACAGCTTGATAGAGAGAGAAGCAAGTATTTAAAAGAAAGGGAAAATGGGCTCATATTGAAATGATTGTAAGAGGGAGTTAATCCAATTGTAGAATGTGCTATAGTTTTGTTAAGCACAAAAATGTAATGTGCTTTTAGTGGCTATGATTATGGTTAAAAAAAAAAAGCATGCTTTTGATTACATGTAGGAAATTATGAAAAAGAATCACTATAGGAGAGAGAAAAGATATCTTTAAGATTTTGTAAGTTAATATTTTACATCTTAAATTTTAGTATATGAAAATAAATTTTACAAAATAAATAAATATCTAACAAAAAGGATTACAAACCCCTATCTCATTCCTAATATACTCAAAATGAATACTTTCAAGAGGTTTAGTAAATATATCTACTAAATCATTATTGGTTGGTATAAAATCTACTATAATATCTTCATTATTCACATTATGTCTTATCTCAATATGTTTATATCAAGAACGATGAACCAGATTTTCTGTCAAGGTTATAGCACTTGTATTATCACATTTAATAGGAATATTTTTATAAGACAACCCATAGTCTAACAATTATTGCTTTAACCATAAAATTTGAGTAGAGTAGTTACTAATAGAAACATACTCTACTTTTGCTATAGAGAGGGCGGTAAAATTTTGTTTCTTGGAAAACCAAGAAACTAATTTGTCCCTTAAAAACTGACATGCACTAGAAGTGCTCTTCCGATCCACTTTACAACCTGCATAATAGCATTTGAATATCCAATTAAATCAAAATTATGCTTTTTAGGATACTAGATTCTTAATTTTATAGTATTGTGGATATACTTAAAAATTTTCTTTACAGTAGATAGGTGTGTTTCTTTTGGATCGCTTTGAAATCTTGCACATATGCACACACTAAACAAACTATCAAGGTGAAAGGTAGTAAGTTATAACAAGGAACTTATAAACCCCTAAATTTTTCGATCTAGCTTTTGAAGTAGACTTAAGTATGTTAGATAATCTAAGAGTTGACAAGGATAATGAAAGTGAAAACCCTAAAATAACTAATCAATCGTGTATAAAATTTTTCTACCCTAAATGTATGTAAACACAAAAGATTTCATTTGAAATTGATAAAAAAAAACCCTAAAACTAAAACCTTAAAGACATATGAGCACTAATTCATTATAATATACCCTAAAACCCTAATCGATAATATAACCTTCGTATTTTGCTAAATCATTAATGAAAGATTAAAGATAACTTTCAATCATGCATACATATTTAGAATCCTTAAGAAATCCTTTAGAAACTAAGATATTCTATCATATATCACATTCATCTTCTAAGTATATAATTAGGATAGTATTACATAGAGTTAGGGGTGTAGTTGATGCTTATGTTAAATGTAGTAAACCTTAATACTCTAATTGATACTTTTCATACTAGTTATACTAAGTAGCTTACCAAATGATGTATATAGGATATAAATACTTGAAGTAAGATCTCATCATCTATTTTTACTAATCAATTCACCAAATGCTTCATTTCCTTGATTTTTCTCTTAATTTTCCATAATTACTACATTATGTAAACTAAATAGCATACACTTTTGGAAAGTTGACCAAGTCAACACATGTTGACCAAAGTCAAAAGGTTGACTAAGTCAACACATGTTGTCTAAAATCAACATGTAGAAAAGTCAACAAAAGACACTTACACTTTAGAAAATATCGAAACCATCTAATGATTTCTTTTCTTTTCTTTTCTTTTAGCTTCTCTTTCCTCTCTTCCCCTTTAATTGCCGTCCACTTCTTTTCCTTCTAGACCCAGCCATCTTCTTCTTTACAAACATAACACAAAACAAAAAGAATCAAACCCTTACCCCACTCCATTGCTGTAACCTTTCCCTTTCCCTTTCCCTTTCACTTTCAAATTTTTCCAAATTTGTCTCCATATTTCAAGAACAAATTAAGGTATGTAATTATGTTATTATGTATTGCTTTATATTACTTGTTAGTTAGGTGAAGAGGTAGATTAGATAAATAATTATGTGTTATATGTATCCATGTTGAAGAAGGCATAAAGTTTCTATCTTTAGGTGTAGAAATCATAGTGAAGTGGAAGGAGATGCATGTGTATATATCTTTAAGTATATGTACATAAGGGTATTTTAGAGAAATACAAGTATAGAGACCTTTGTATATAAGTATTCATTATGTACATAACCTAAACTAAGACATATACTAACTACACATATCTATACCATGCTAAATATACTCTTAAAACACAAAAAGAATGAAATTAGAGAAGCCTTCTTAAGAGAAAATTTTGGCATACGAAATTTGTATAAAAATACATATGTGACCGTATGTATATACGGGTATATGTACAAGTATAAATATGGTATAAGTATAAGTATACTAGTATACATATAAGTAGAGTAATGGTAAAGTATAAACTTAACATATGTATAAATGTATATAAGTATACAAATACACTTAGGCATGAGGTAAGGCTTATGTAAGCAAACGATGATGTAAGCGATGATGCAATTAAAAGATGACATAAGCCATGACATAAGTAAATGATGACATAAGCGATGACACAAGCGATTGATGATGTAAGCGATGACATAAGCATAAATTTATAAAATAAGAAATAAGAAGAATACATAAGAATTAGGTACATAAATTAATAAACCCTAATATACTTCCTAAATTGGATTAAACTTAATTAAGTACATGAATTAGTAATAGCAAGGCAAAATTCTTTAAGTGTAAGAATCTAAAGGCTAACTAAGTCATTAAGTACAAACAAAGGATATAAATATAAGCAATAAGAATAATTAAGTTTCCATAGTTAAAAATTTCCATAAATTTAGTCCATATCATAAAACATGGGTCTTAATGTCAAAATGGATATCACCGTGTGAATGTGCATTCGAAAATGATAAAAAATGACTATAAATTCATAAATATTAGAAATAGAATGAAAAAAGTTACATACGATTAGTGATAAAGTATAACGGGATAAAAGTTGATAGTAATTTAAGTAAAATTAGGTGAATATATATTTAGAATTACTAGTTAATTCAATTACTTACTAGCGTTATTATATTGTAATGATCAGGTGATCTCGAGGTGAGCGAAGATCTCCCGATTGATTACTATGACTAGAGCGAGTCGTCATGGCCGAGTAGGTATTTACCCTATGATTCCATGCATGTATGTGATTGTAGATAGTGGACCTAAATGTTATTGTTAATTGACTGTTGTGTGGGGTTGGGAAATGCTTGTGTATGTTATTATGTATTGAGTTGTGAATTTACCTTAAGTACAGATAATACTTTGTTTGTTGCATGGTAGTGTAAAAAATGATTGTGTGTACTATTGAATGGTCATATTATAATTGGACTTAATTATATTCGGCTCATAAGAAGAGACTGGTACATGCATCAACATGCATTACATAGATACAATTCCGATCGTCACATCACACGGAGGTATAGAGAGGCCATTCGGAGGTTGTTATTATTAATTTATTGGTTTTGTACAGTGTACTCGTACAAAATGACCTTATCCTAGCCTACAGGAATACTAAACATTAGAGATGCCAACTACCTGGCTAAGGGTCGAGTCTAGAGGCCTTCACTTAGGGGTGAGTGTGGACTGCGAGGGCCCACTCATGATTATACTAGAACATAGTTTTTATGAAAATAAAAGACTTATTTGATTTAAGTACGGAATGTGGAGTCCCATAGTAAAGTAAGTTCTAATATAATACCCGGATCTGATTGGTGCTGTGTACACTCCAACCTTGACTTTGGAGGGTGTTAAATCTGAGTTATGTATATGGATTAGCTAACCATATGTATTGTTTGGCATTCTATTTGATCATTCATTCATATGCGTGAACATAATGTATTTATAACTTGCCTCTAGTGTGGTTGAGGGTTTTGCTTACTAAGCTTAGGCTTACACCGCCTTAGACTTTTGCTATAGGATAACTTGTTTGTAGAAGAAGGCCAGAGGATGCCATGGGTTAGCTTAGGGACTTGCACAAGAGCGAGCCTTCCTGTGTATTGAGAGAGAACAGATTATGTAGACTTATATTTATGTACTTTTGTTTTAGTAGTAGTATAGACCTAGATGTCATAAATTACTGTATATTGTAAATGTTGCAATTTAAATTTTATATAAATATGTTTGTGTGATTATATCATATGGATCTATATGTTCTTGAGAAACTAGTGGTTGTAGAGCCTTATATATCGTATGAAGAGTTCATGATTGGAAGGGTAACCAATCAGGGGTTCTTCGTACAATATGCAGCATCTGCTATGACTAGGCTGACCTCAATTCATGATAGAACCAATTAAACTATGATATGGCTTCTCATTTACTTTCTTATTGTTTTCTTCTAAGTCTAACCTGATTGATGTACTCATTGGAGTTAATGATCCTTTAGAATTTTCAAAACCAAATTTCTTCAAAATTTGTTTGGTATATTTTTCTTGATGAACAAATATACCATGGTTAGTCTACTTATTTTGAAGTTCTAAGAAGAAATTCAGTTCTCCTATGAGTAACATTTCAAATTCTGCTTACATGACCTTATAAAATTCTTTAGAAAAACTTTCATTAGTAGAACCAAAGACTATATCATCTACATATATTTGCATAATGAAAATGTCATGACCATAATATTTCAAGAATAAAGTTTTATCTACTTTACCTTTTTGAAAGTCATTCTTAAGTAGGAATTCACTCAACCTTTTATACTAAGCATCTAGTGCTTGTTTCAACCATATAAAGCTTTTTTGAGCTTATAGAAATAATCAAATGTAAATGGATCTTAGAATCTTAAGGGTTGCTCAACATACACTTCTTCTTTAATATACCTGTTTAAGAAAGCACTTTTTACGTCCAATTGAAACAATTTGAAAAATTTTTAACTAGCAAAAGTAAGCAATAATTTGATAGCTTCTAACATTGCTATAGGTGCATATGTTTCATAAGAATCTATCCCTTCCTCTTGAGAATATACTTTAGCTACTAACCTAGCTTTATTTCTCATAATTTTTCCATTTTCATCTAACTTATTCTTGAACACCCACTTACTACCAATTCTAGATTTATTACTAAGTCTAGGTATTAGGTTCCATACTTGATTCCTTTAGAATTGGTTAAGTTCATCTTGTATAGCATTAATCCAATTATTATCACTTAAAGTTTCATCAATAGAATTAGGTTCAACCTTAAAAAGAAATGCAAAATGATTCTCTATATTTTGAAGACTAGATCTAGTTCTAATACTAGAGCGAACATTACCTACTTACTTATCTATGAGGATGATGCGATTTAAATCTCAAGGTAGAAGGGGGTGTATACAAACCTTCAAAACTTTCTAACTTACTTTTTGACAACTCATCATATTGTGGTTTTGATTTAGTAGCATCAAATTTGGAATGAGTCCTTATTGAACCATCATAATTCCATTTTAGCTTACTAGGAGTAGAAAACTTTCAAAAGCACTTTCTAACAAAGGTTTTGATACTCCTTCACCATTTTGTTGAGTTTGATCTTTCTTAGTAATCATGGGTGCTTTGTCATCAGAATCCTCTTTTCCTTTTTCCTCAATAAATCTGACATTGATGGATTCTTCAACTACTTTGGATACTTTATTGTATACTTGGAAGGCTTTAGAATTAAGTGAATATTCTAGAAATACTGCTTCATCTACTCATTCCTTAAGTTTTCATAAAACTTTACTTGTTCTTTTCACAAAATACTTACAACCAAACACATGAAAGCACGAAATAGTAGATTTCCTACCTTTAAAAATTTCATATGATGTCTTGTTTGTCAAAGGTCTTATGTGGACATGATTAATAATGTAACATGCAATGGATGCAGCTTAAACCCAAAAATACTAAGCTATTTTACTTTCATTCAATAGGGTTCTTGTGATTTCTTGAATAGTCTTATTTTTATGTTCCACTACCCCATTCTGTTGTAGTGTGTATGGAGTAGAGAAATTGTGAGTTATATCATTATTCTCACAAAAAGTTATGAGATCAATGTTATCAAATTCTTCTTCATGATCTATCCTTAGACTGATTGTAGATGTTCCTTTTTCATTCTATACTTATCTAGCAAACACTTCAAACCTTTTAAATGCATCACTCTTATGACGAAGAAATAGAATCTAGGAATATCTAGAAAATCATCAACAATCATTAAACCATGCTTATTTCCATCTAAACTTAATGTTTAGGTAGGACTAAACAAATCCAAGTGTAATAATTTTAAAGGTCTTTTAGTGAAGATGACATTCTTACTCTTATGAGAAACTGAACTCATCTTACTCTTCATATAGGCAACAAAACGAATATCATTTTGAATTCTTAACTTTGGTAAGCCATTTACTAAATTCTTGTTAGATAATATCTCCATTTGATAGAAGTTCACATGTCCTAATTTCTAATGCCATAGAAAAGTATTATCATGCATAGATAAGAAGCAACTTTCTGAATTAATTTTTATAAGCTCAATTAGATAAATGTTTTTCTTCTTATATCCTTCAAAGAGTTTATATTCATTTTATCAAAACCAATGCATTTGTTATGTTCAAAAGTTATCTTGTATCCTTTGCCACAAAGTTGGCTTTTACTTAACAAATTACCTTTTAATTCTTTTACAAGAGATACATTTTTGATAGTATGGGGGAGGAAAACCAATTGTACCTATTGAAAGTATCTTACCTCTACCATTACCTCCAAATTTAACATAGCCATCTTCTTTCCAAACTAAGTTTATGAATAATGAAGCATCACTAGTCACTTGCCTTAAACAGCCACTATCGAGATATCATATTCCTTTTATTTTGGCTTCATGTTCTTACATACATCACAAACAAATGAACTTTATTTATGAACCCAGCAAAGCTTGGGTCCTTTAAAATTTAAGCTCGTATTTTGATTTTTCATTTGATAATTGCTGAGCTTAGAATTTCTATAGAAGCAATGTTTTTCAATATGTCATAGTTTGTTATAAAAGAAGCAAGCATAGGGTTTTTGAATTTTATACCTGTTGCTTACCATATTTCTTGAACTTAGAGTTTGATATTTTCCAACATACTTTCTTATTGAGTTTCTAAAGTATCTGTTTCCTTGTGAATACTTTCTGCTCTAATCAGAAGAGCTCTTACTTGTCTTTCTAACCTACTCAACAATCTTTTCTTCTTTCTTATTATCTATTGTTTCTTTATTGCTTGCTTCTCTAGGTCTTACAAACACTAAATCTCGTTTAGAATGTGAAGATTCACCATTTTTAAATCCTAATTCAGTTTTAGATTGACCAATGCGTTGACATGAAATAAACAACTGGAGTTTCTTATTACTTTCATCAAATTTTTTGAAAGTATTTTGTATTGAATTCAACAAAACATTAACTTGTCCTTTCAAGCCTTTTATTTCTTCCTTTAATATCAAGTTCTCATTTACTACTGCTTCCCTAGCAACACGTAACCTTTCTACAACATTTTTTAAGATTTCATTTTCATATACTACCAATTTGTTCATTTAAATGAGAGCAGCTTTTCCTTCTTTTAAGAATTTATTCTCATTGTCAATTCTTATGTTCTTGTCATTAGCTTTAGTAAGAATTTTCAATAATTTATTTATCTTAGCACATATATCTTCTAGAGTTTCATCATCACATTCCCTTTCAAATTTGAAGCTTACCTTAGAAAGAGCCATTAGACACAAGTTTGCTTCCTTGGTCTCATCTTCTTACTTTTTGCTTCAGTTTCTAGCTCATCTAAGTCACTTCATGTAGCCATCAACAATTTGCACTTCTTCTTGTATTAATCCATTTTCTTGATCAGTACTTGACACTCATACTTGATATGTCCTAGTTTCTTACATTCATGACACATGATCTCCTTCTTTTCTTTGACTTTCTTTTCTTCTCTCTCTTTGTAACATTTTCTTACACCATTCTTGTTTCTATTAGAAGAAAACCTTTTTGAATTATAGACTTTCTTACCTTTCTTTTTCAATAGACAGTTCAGATGCCTAGCTAGCATTAATACATCTTCTTCCTCATCTTCATAAGAATCATCACTTTTTGAATCTACTTCAACATCCTTAGCTTTGAAGGCTATGGAATTTCTCTTTGAATCTTTTAACACACTTTCTAACTTAAGTAATTCAACTTTATAAGCCTTTAGCTTGCTATGTAATTAACTTAAATTGAGTTTTGTCATATCACATGCTTCCTCAATAGCTATCGTCTTTACATTCCAAGCCTTAGGAAGGATCCTTAGCATTTTTCTAATAAGATTTGTATCACTCACTCTTTTTCCAAGAGATGATAGGTTGTTAGTGATGATAGTAAAATGACTAAATGAATCTTTTATGTCTTCACTAGGAAGAATATGAAATGTCTCTTAGTGTTGCATTAAGGTGTTGATCCTTGTCTCCTTAATAGTGTTCATTCCTTCGTATGTTTGAACCAATGTATCCTAGATCTCAGCTATGCCATAAGAAGAGATTAGACAGAATACATAAGGTGTAATAGTAGAAAGAAGCGAATTCTTATCCTTTGAGTTCAATTTAGCTTTCATGATTTCTTCTATTATAAGAGATGTTTCTAAAACTTTAGCATCTCCATTTGAAAAATTTTCCCAACCTTGATAGTTGGTTTCTTTGATATACGTCTCCATCCTAAATTTCTAATAAATAAAATTAGTACCATAAAAAAATGAAGCCTTGTTAAGTTGAATAATCAATGAACCACTATTTTCTACCAATGATCTTGACTCTTTGTAATATTAGAGCAAGGCTTTGATACCAATTATAGGTCCCATGTAAGATATCAAGAGAGGCAGTGAATTGATATCTTTAGCAAAAACTAAAACTTTATCAATTTAAAAAAAAAATCCCTTTTAATAGCTTAAATGGAGTGATAAGTAGTAAAAAATTGATTGTCTAACTTAGACAAAAAAATAAGAATACAACTAAAAGTCATAAACTAAATAGAGTAGAGAGAAAGAAGGTTAGGTGATCGATTTATAGAGCTTTGGCCTTTTACCTATTATTCTCTTTCAACTCTATTGTTGGGGACCTAGTTCTCCTCACCAGTGTTGTTCCACTAGTCCAATCCTTTCATTGATAAAAAATGGATAAGAGGTTACAAGGATATTTAGTTGCTTCTCTATTCTATCTTACTAGCTCTTCCTAAGCTAAACACATGACTCAGAGAACTCCCTAACCTCATACATACTTAATTTACAATGTCAATAATGTTTACAAAGAAAATGAGACAGTACAATCAAATGGCTCTTTACAACTTTTGCACAAATGCAATAACAATAAAATAAGAAAACTATTTTTACTTAGTTTTGAACTGAGTTTTTGATAGAGTTTTTGACAGTGTTTACGAGAGAGGTTTTTGAATTTCAGTTCTTATCTTGATTCGCATATGTTAGTTTTGTATAGCTTCAATTTATCTTGAATTAATCTTCTGTCTAATAGCTAGAAATGGTTAGTTCTTGATTTTTCTCTAAGGAATCTTGATTCAAATACAATTGGTTTTGTTGTTGGAGAAATATCCCATCAAAACAGGAACCAAATGTTTGAATTTTTGAAAACTTGAATCCTGTTGTTCCTGATTTGTTTCTTTTCCAAGCTTTAGTTATTTGAATGTTGCTGTACCTGAGGATGTGTTCTATAATCTCTAGAATGATTTAAATTATAAAACTTCAAGGATTACTACTTAACCATATGGATAAGCTTGAAAAGCTATGATAAGATCTTGATAAATCAAGTTGGCTCTTCAAAAATAGTTTGGCACTTGATCAAGCATATCTACCGTAAACAACCAGTTAACATGTTCTAAATCTTATTTGAACTTTTGAATAAGAAAAACTCCTAAAAATATGGTTAAATATTTCAAAAATATCCAACCTTATCCTCTACAAGATACCTTAAGATCCTTGAAAATTTTATCAACAATGAGTTACAAACTTTAAAAAAAAAAAAAAATAGCATCAAGCCTCATAAAATTTTAAGTAGAACCTTAATTGACATAGCTTCCTGACATGTCTGAAATTTATTTGTATATAATGCTCAACCCTTAATCAACCATTCCATATAATTGAAACTAATCTAATTTTAAAATCTCCATGAGCTTAACCATCTGAGTGGAACAAAGTTAAGTACATTTCCCTAATATATCCAATAAGGTGGAGTTAGGCCTTCTTGCAAATTTGTCTAATTTAATTTGTTCAAATTACTCAGAAAATAACCTAGGAACAACAATTGACCTCAATTCTCTATACAAAATATATTGTTTTGTTCTCTTATTGATATACTAACACACATTTTGATACAAACATCCTAATAAGCACAAATTCAAACTTATGTTCCTTCTTATCCTTTCTCTTCTCTAGGTTGTCGTGCATACTCAATGTACTTATTAAGTTCATTCTCATTTTTTTGTTATCATCAAAAGATATTAAAGGAAAACTCAATAGTTAGTATAAACAATAACTTTAGAAAAGATTTGATACAACTTGAATTTGTTGAATGTAAAGATTATACTAATAGCTCCTTTTTTAGGGTGGTGTAGTTTTCTTAAGCTTTTGTGAGGGCCTTGTTGACGTAATATATTAGCTGGAAGTGTTTCTCTTGCCTTTTCCCTAAAACTGTGCTTACAACATAGTCACTTGCATGACACATTAGTTCAATGAACAAATTCCAATATGGTGCTGCCATTATAAGTGCATGCATTAGCTTATCCTTTAGAATTTTAAATGCTACTAAGCATTCTTATGAGAAGATGAATGGAGTGTCGTTCTCTAATAGCCTAGTTAAGGGTCTAGCTATTGTTGAGAAGTCATTAATAAATCTCTTGTAAAACCCTACACGGCTTACAAATCTATGCATGACTTTGATTGAAGTAGGACAGGGCAATTTTATAATTGTGTATATTTTTGCATTGACTACTTCAATACCTCTCTAAGACACTTCATGTCCTAATACTACGCCTTTTGATATCATAAAACGGAACTTCTCTCAATTTAACACTAGATTTGTTTTTTCACATCTATTTATCACTTTTTGTAAGTTATTAGAATTCTTAAATTAAGAAATCATCTGTAAACACTTTCACTATATCTTTAATAAAATCTGCAAAGATTGCCATCATGCATCATTGAAATGTGATGAGTGTGTTATAAAGGCCAAACAACATCTTCTTATAGGAAAAGGTGCCATAGGGACATGTAAATGTGGTTTTCTCTTGGTCTTCTAAGGCAAACGGGATTTGGAAATAACAAGAAAGCCCATCTAAAAAGCATTAATACATATGACTTGATAGGCATTTTAGCATTTGATTAGCAAATGGTAGAAGGAAATTATCTTTCCTCATAGCATCATTATGATGTGTCTTTAAGGTCCAACACATGGAGGAGCACCATAATAAGAAGGAACCAAAAGAAAACATAAGGAGTTTAGCAAAATCCAGGTAGCTGCCAATTGGATATGACACACCAATTGATCTTACTCGATTTACAATTTGCCAGATATGACTCATCGGTCCAAATTATAGGATCACTCTCCACTACTTCTTTCTAAAGGGAATAGATAAGAGTTAAGGAAAAATGAGAACATTAGGGTCACTTACAAATGAAACTTATGTTAATATGATAATGTAATGGATGATGTATATGTACATACAAGTGGGGTTTATATACTAGCCCCACTAGGGTTATAAGCATATATGAAAAAGACAAAAAGGGTGATTTACTATTTAGAATACATGAAATATAGTGAAAAAAGATAAAAAAGACAAAGAATATTATGTATGGGAGTAAGGAATTCTTTTGGATTGTTGTACTAAAAGACACATGTCACATGGTGGTTAGTGGTTTGGAATAAAATAAAATACAAACTTAGTGAAGAAAGAGCCTGCAGTCAAGGCCAACTTAATCTAGTTCAAGTTAGAGCTCGGTTGATCAAGGATATCCAATGTCTAGATCCCCTTCAGGTAGGATATCTCGTAGTTCGATTTGGACTGAGGTCAAATGCTGGTCGACTCAAGAGCTCGACTCAAATAATCATTTGATTTTGGTTTGCTTGGATGATGTTTAGGTCATGGTAAAGCTGCTTAGCAGGTCGACACATCTATTCGGCTTCTTGGAAACTATGTTAGCACTCATGTGAGCCTAATGCTTAAGTTATCAGTAAAGTGAAAATGGAGGATGGAATAGGAATCTTCATCCTGGAACAAGCTTTGAGTTAATATCCTCTACATGAGTCCTTGGAGTCCTCTAGCTTGGCTATGCATGATTGGTTTGAGGAGTTGATTCCTATCACATTGAGTTTCCTATAGTCTATGCAAACTTTCTACCTTATGACTACTTGAATCAAAATTAACCCATTCCATTCATTTAGAACTACTACCATCCCTTCTTTCTTAGGTACAACTTGCACAAGATTAACCCTTGAGCTATTAGCAATTGGATAAATCATACTTGTCTTAAGAAGCTTTGTTACTTCAGCTTTAACCACTTCTTTCATGTTTGGGTTCAATTGACTTTGTAGTTGTACTTCTTGTTTATGTCCTTCTTCCATGAGTATTTTATAGGTACAGAAAGATGGGTTAATTCCCTTAATGTAAAAAATTTACCAAGCAATCTCTCTTTTATGCTTTCTAAGCACATTTAAAAGCTTTTCCTTCTATTGTGAATTTAATCCAGAAGAGACTATCACAAGTAATTTTGCACCCTCTTCTAGGAAGGGATATTCTAGGTAAACTAGTAGTTGTTTCAATTCTAAAATAGGAGGCTCTTCAATAGAAGGCTTTAATTTTTCCTCTTTTGCTAGCTTTATCCTCTTAAACCTAGTACTATTGACAATTGGTGGGTTGGCTTCCAGCTATGTTATTACTTCAGCATAAGTTGGATCACATACCAACTCTTCTTGTTCTCCCTATTTCAAATAATAATCTAAAGGATCCTTCGTTAATAATTCTTGCAAAACACTAGTTATGAAGGTGACGGCAATATCAAGAAAAAAACATATATCGTCTTGTTCAATATATGATTCCCCTAAGCACATACAAACTTACTAGTGTAATTAAGTGCACCTAGTTAAGTTATAGTATAGATAAAATAGATTATGAGTCCAAGTGTCGATCTCACATAGAACTTTACATGGGAGTAGTATTTGATTATTTAGTAGTTGCATCCTTAAATTATTCTAGTTACCTAACATATATAATAAAAGATTTATATGAATAATTAAATGGTGGAAAACTAAAGATTACTATAATGAAATAATTCAAATAATGAAACCATAATAGAAATATAAATAAATAAAAATAAGAACAATAATAAGAAAAATAAGTCAAACAATTAAATATGAATAATTTAAATTGAGGAAGAGACCATGTTACTTAGTAAATTTTTAGTGCTATCTACTACCTAATTATGAGTGACTTATTCAATCTCAAAAGTAACATTAGATCATGGAGATTTCTATTATGAACTAATTGGACTCGAATCTTGTTTAATTCCTAGTCCTAAAACTCATGTCGTAAGATTGCATGATACTCTTGAATCCCACTATTAGGTTGTCTTGATCCAAAAAATTTTAACTACTAAATGTTTTAGTCAAGCAATTTTGCCTAATTGTATCAGTTAGTCATACTGCATGCTTTTGCAAGCTCTATAATAAACTCTAGCAATAATTCAATCACTAGTACATTGAATCAAAGTAGACAACAAAAAACAATACAATTATATCGCAATATACAAAGTCATAGATTGAATTTCATTTATAATAGATAAACACCCTAGAATGTAAGGTTTAGCAAAGTTTTACTAAGAAATTTAAAATAAAGATATAACAATAAAGTACAAGAAAAGATAAGAGGAACCCCTTTTTAATTCTTTACCTATTTATAAGGAGTTTAACTCGATTTACAAAGAAATAACAATAATAAAAAAGATTAAAAAATTATTGCAAGTCTATGGGCTAGGTATATAGTTGTGATGTGTGGGCATGCATTTGCACTTTGTCTGAAATCTTTAAAATTTGATTAAATTAAATGATGAGGGGAATAGGGGTTTGAACCAAGATCTTGATCTTCAATTGTGTTCTTTCTTAGACTTTGTTTCTTACTTGAAATTCCTCTACTTCAAACCTTGATCAACGTTTTCATCCAAATAAGCTTTGAAACTTGAAAAAAATTCTTGTAAGTTTATCAAATGCCTCTTGAAGTACCTAAAAATGAAAATTCAATAAAGCTCAAAATACTATAAAATCAACTAGATTAGTATCCAAAATAGCACAAAAGAACTATAGAATATGTATGCTAATTTCATGTCATCAACTAACCCCATACTTATGGCTTTGCTTGTCCTTAAGCAAAACATGAAAACGTCTTAAGGATAAGGTAGTTAAAAATAAACCTTAGAAAAGTACACCCTCAAGTTTGAATAAGTTAGCAAAAGTTCTTTTAGAATCACCCCTTTTTTCTTAACTTAATAATGCCTTTGAAACACTTAGAAAATAACTCTTAGGAACTATTGCATTTCAGTAATCAATCCCAATAATTGAAAGTTACTCATATCACTTAAACAAAAACTAAACTAGAAATTCAAAGAAACATCAATAAGTAAAGAAAAAGTTATAAAGATTTCATCACTCTAACTCAAGAGGAGAGGATTCTTCCCTTAATAATTTTATTTTGAAAAACTAGACTAGATGTAATCACATCAATTCATCTTTTAATTGTCTATCTACTATTTTCAATTTTTGTTAAGAGGCTAGTTGGTTTCAATCTAATTTCTTTATAGAAGTTGATTAGCATTGGGAAAGAACTTCGCTCTTTTAAGGGATTAAGGATGATCCTTACTAATTTTTCCTTTTTAATTATTTAGTAGTTGTTAGTGGAAGGCACCTTACTCTTTTGAGGGATCAAGAGTGATCCTTAGTAATTCTTTTTATCTAATTCAATTAATATCTCCAATTACTTTGATTTTTCAAGCAACTTTCTAAGGACATATCTTCTTTATTCATCGAATCTAAAAAATTTGAAAAAGAGGGATAGATAGTTATCACCCGTAGAATTAAGCTTAGAAATCAAAATAACTAGTCCTTAACCCATCAATATTTATCTTAATCTTGAGTTTTGGTCAAAGCTTAAGCAACAAGGAACTTCTAAATTATAAGGATTTAATCACTTAAATTCAGCAAAGCTTTGCAAATTCATAAAGGATTTGGGAAAATTCAAAAAAATTTTGCTTGCATAATATATAAGGGGTGCAAATTTCTAATTTAAGAAAAATTTCAAAAGCTTAAGTGTGTATCTAGATTATTAACATACATAACCTATGCTTCCCCCCCTATACTTAAGTTGTACATTGTCCTCAATGTACATAATAACAATGCAATTCAATGATCAAAAGTGGGAGAAAAATAAAAATAACAAAGAAAAAAGAACTGGAACTTCCCCAGTTTTTGCATTGATCCTTGAAATAAATTTGAAGTCCAGGATTTCAATTCCATCAATCTAATTAAGCATATGGTTTTCTTTGCATATAATAGAATGAACTAACCAGAAAACAAAAGGAAAAAGCTAACTAAATAAAACTACTACTACTTATTCAAGTACCAAAATGTTGATATCCTATAGAAATTACAAAACATTAAAAGATTATATAGTTAAACAAAAGGAGCCATAGTAAATAAGTTATAAGTACAATCATCCAAAAATAAAATTTAGATTGATTCTTTGAGAAATAAAAATTAATGGCGTAGGCAAATTCATTCTTCATTGTCATCCTCTTCATCTTCTCTTCCTTGATCTCCTCTTCTACTAACTCTTCGTTTGAGTCTAAGGGTGTGTCATGGGTGGTGATGGTGGTGGTTAAACATCTCTTCTAACCTTAGTGCAATCAATCTTATGCATCAAAATTCACCTTTTCTTCATTATCTTCCTCACAATCCTCTTGATCGTATCAAACATTGAAGAAGATAATGAACTGGACCGTAGCTGGGATAATGAAGGAGTGGCTTTGCTAAAAGGCATGCTAGAAGGCTTAGGAATTGGACCCTCAGGTGTTGCAGAAAGCTTCATGGCAGTCGGAGGGCCAGAAGGATCTAGTTCCAGCATGCATGGATTGTCATGGAAGCAAAGGGTGTTTCCGGGTAATCTAATGACAAAGGGACTTGCAAAAACAAAACCCGAACAATCCTTATTATCTTAGTTCCTAAGGAACTATGCCATCTTAACTCCCAGGTTTATAGGTTGTCAGTTAGTAATATTATGTAGATAAAATATATCCCTCTCGTTTATTACCCCTTGACTATTCTTTCTTCCTATAAATCCCTTGGGCAGAATATAATGAACCAATATGAGAGTAGGATTTCTCAACTTATAAGCCTTAGATCTCTCTAAGTCATAAGCTCCTTCTTCATGATTAGTTAGGTTAGACCTCTTGACCATTACAATTATGTTAAACCTCTTTGGGTCATGAACACTTTAAGGTAACTTATATGGTAGCTCCATATATTCTTGGGTCACAACATAATTCATAGAGTAAATACCTATCTTAATAGGTAATTCATCAAATGGCATGGTCATCTCTTAACCATCACACCTAAAATATAGAGTATTATTCATACCATTATTAATGTTATTAAAAGTTAACCTCAAAGTGCTCAACACTTCTAGTGTTAATTCTTTACACACTAGCTCATTGATTGTTATAAACCAGTCCCATCCTCTAAACCTGATTAATTGCCTCACCTTAGCATTGTAGCCAACTTGAATTAGTGAATTTCAACTTTAACAGGTGGTTTGGCAAAATTGCTTCTTCAACAACTAGAGATATCTCTTTCATTACTAAGATTGATGAAATATCAAAAATAGATGTATAGGGATAGTGCCTAAATTCTTGTGCATGACATTCATTCCCCTTAGCATGGTTAGAAATTAGAAAGGAAAGGAATTCAACTTAAGTAGAAGGAATGAATTCATGTCATATAAATAATAGGTAATTCAAGAATCTAATAAGATTAAAAAATCACTCCTAGTTTATTACCTTTCTATTTAATCAAGTAGCATAAAAAATCTTAGAATTAACAAAAAATTTTATATTGAAATTTTTTTCCTACAATCATGGATTAATGGCTTATAGGATTAATTCAAGATTGAATCCTATTTTCATTCATAATCTCTTTTGATATGAACATTATCACTCAGCATAAAATGTTGAAACTCGTTGTTCGCAATTTCTTACAGGCTATTTTTATGTGTGATTGTTAATAGCAAATTCCATATCGCTAATCATGAATTTTATAGAGTGTTGAACAATTCAATCAATATTGCAAGTTTATGCAATATAGGATTTTCTCTAATTGCACAAAAATTTGATTCATAACAAGTTTCTATATTTCTACATGAATTGTGTACATCACAAGTTAAGAACAATATCCATATCAAGGATTCCATCACTTTCTCTCATTTTTCTTCACTTTCCTTCATCATGGAAAACAACCCTCACATTCTCATAAATTCAATCCTTGACAAGTATGTATTTTTCAAGCAATTTCTGCAGAACAAAGAGTAGATAATGTGTTTTGTTACATTATTTATCCTAAATTACTCCTAGAAACTAAGATTTTTACAAATGCAAGTCACATTGTTCTTCATGAAACCTTAACTAAAAATCCTATTTTTATGCAATCTAAGTACAAATTTAGGAAATAAATAGTTAGAGAGAAAATTAAAAGATAAGTTTATTTTAGATTGAGGAAGAGTGAGTTTAGAATGAAATGGAGAAGAAATACCCATGATGTTTAAATTTGAAGGAGACCACATGCAAGGATCATGGCCATGGAGTGTGGTTGTAGTCCTTCCCCTTGCATTAGTATTATAAACCATGGCATTTCCATGGTTAAGGATCATGGGCATAATCTTGACCATGGACCTCTCGTCTAATAAATTCCAACCTTTTCCTAAAATTAATTTCGAGAGAATTACGGTCCAAGTCCATAGCCATGGACTTTAGTCCTATTCTTCTCATATTTTTGTGAATTCAATACCACTTTGAATTTTCTTGACTCGATTCCTAAAATTACTTGAAAAATTCAAAATTGAACGAATTGAAGGATAAAAATAAGACAAATAGTAATCAAATTTAGATGGCAACTTCACCAATTACTATTTCCTAAACAAAATTCAATAATTGATTTTAGTGAAAAATTGTTCAAAGTAAGGGAAAACCACTAATAAATAACTTTGATACTTAAACAGACTCATGAAAATGAAATAAACTAGCAAAATAATAGAAAATAAAATAAATCAAACTTTGGCTACCTCCCAAAGAATGTTGTTGTTTTACATTGTTAGCTAGATAATTGGCTTTTCTTCCTTTAGTTAGGTTCTAAACCTACTAGTTTAGCATTTGGCTCGATGTTTCCGAACAAACTTCCTTGTGATCTTTCACTAATATTCTTATCCATTTGACCTACTTGGTTTTCCAAGTTCCTTAGTGAAGCTTCAATATTCCTTAGTGCTACTCCATTGGATTGGAAACATGTGTTTGAAATTTGGACAAATCAATTCAATAATTCCTTAATGTTAGGGGCCTTATTATGAGGTTGAATATTTTGATTTTGCTGCTATAGCTAGCCTCTCGAAGATAAATTTAGGTGATTCTCCAACCTAAGTTGTACATATTATTGAAAGGATTATTTATAGAATGGCTACTAATAAAATTTACATCTTAAGATTCAACTAAAATTACATTCTACACTAGATTAACTGGTTTCGTTAGTCCTTTAATCTTTTTACTCAAATTCTCAACTTAAGCAATTAACGCAGTTACATAATCAACTTCGTACTTCCTAGATGCCTTTACCTTAAATCTTGCCTTATCTTACTGTGAATTATTCATTGCTATACCCTAAATCAGCTTTCAAGCTTTATTTGGTGTCTTGGCACTCAGAGTGCCTCCAGCTGTGACATCGATCATCTGATGCATAGGATAACTGAGTCTATTGTAGAAAGTTTAAATTTGCATCCACTAAGGTAATCCATTTTATAGACACCTCCTTAACAACTCCTTAAATCTCTCCTATGTATTATAGAGGGTCTCATCATCAATTTGAGCAATAAAAATATTATTTCTAAATTTCACTATTCTAGTGGGAGGGAAATATTTTCCTATAAATTTTTCTACTAAAGAATCCCAAGTTGTAATAGAATCTCTTGGTAACGAATTAAGCCATTTCTTGGCCTTACTTCATAGAGAGAATGGAAATAACCTCAGTCTTACCGTGTCATTTGAGACACAATTGATTTTGAACATGTTGTAGATCTCTAAGAAACTTAAGATGTGGTTATTAGGGTCTAAGTTAGCCAATCCGTCAAAATAAACAAATTGTTGGACCATCTAGATGACATTAGGTTAAATTTGGAAATTTGTTGCTTGGATTGTAGGCCTTTGACACTGGACTTAGCTTTAGTGACCATCGGTTGGCAAACCCCATAAGGGTCTTGTTGGCTTCATCATCATCGTTGTTGTTCAATGCCATATTTTCTACCTTTTGCTCATTTTCTAAATCCTCTTACTAATCTAAGTAGCGAACCTTGATTGATTAAATCTATGGTTTCATGAACTCTCCTATAGAGATAACTTGAAGCCCTTTCAATCTTTGGATCAAATTCTGCAAGCTTGTTATTGCTACTCTTAGTCATAAACTAGAAAAATTCAGAGATTAGAAATATTATAAGGAAGAAAAATGCCAAAAATAACTAAAGGAAAGAAATATTACAATCATGTTAGAATAATTAGAAGATTTAGGGTTTTTGATAGATTCCTAATTAGTATACTTGAATGGTTCTTCGACAACGATACCAAAAACTTGATTCTCCTAAGTGGATGCAAGTTTATTAGCATAGGTAAGTGTACTTAGTCAACTTATTATATAGATAAAATGGATTATGAGTTTGAGTGTTGCTACCATGAGGAATCTTGCATGAAAGTAGTATTTAATTATTTAGCAATTATATCACTAAATTGTTCTAGTTACATAACTTATACAATAAAAGATTTATTTGAATAATTAATGACTGGAAAAGTAAAAATTGCTATTATGAAATAATAAAATAATGAAACTATAATAGAAATAGAAATAAATAAAAATAAGAACAATAATAGGAATAATTAAATATGAACAATATAAATTAATGAAGAGAATATGTTCCATAGCAAATCTTTAGTGTTACCTATTACTTACTTCTGAGTGATTTATTCAATCTCAATCGCAACATTAGACTGTGGAGATTCCTATTACAAACTAACCGAACTCTTATCTCTTGGCCAATTCCCAATCTTGAAACGATCTCTACCTAAATTGCTTCCTTAATAGAGGATCATAGGATCACATGACACTCTCCAATCCTACTATTAGGTAGCCTTAATTGGGAGAAATTGAATTAGTAAACATTTTAGAAAGCTAGTTTTTCTTAATTGTATTAGTTAGTCATATTGCATACTCTTGTAAACTTTACAATAAACTTTAGCAATAATTCAATCATAGGTATATTGAATTAAAGTAGGCAATAAAAAACAATATAATTAGTTAGCAATATGCAAAATCATAGATTAAATTTCATTGATAAGAGATAAAAGTTACCCTATAATAAATCGTTCAATAATGATTTACTAAGAAATTTAAAATAAATACATAACAATAAAGTAAAAGAAAAGATTAGAGGGACCCCTTTTCAATTATTTACCTTGCCAACTTATGATTTGAAGGGACTCTCTTTGCAAACTAAGCTTAAGCATTTATTTATAAGAAGTGGACTTAGATTTACAAAGAAAACCTTACAAAAATAGAAAAAAAAATTGAAAATTATTGCAAGTCTATGGGCTAGGTACACGACTGTGATTTTTGGGCATGTACTTGCAATTAGTTTGAAATCTTCAAAATTCAATGAAATTGAATGATGAGGGGAATGTAAGCATAAACCATGGCCATAGTCTTCAACTGTATTCTTTTATAAACTTCATTTCTTGCTTGAAATTCCTTCGCTTCAATTGTTGGTCAATGCTTTTATCCAATTAAGCTCCAAAACTTGATAAAAATCCTTGAAAGTACATCAAATGCCTCTCGACGCACTTAAAAATGAAAATTAAATGAATTGAGCTAAAATACTATAAAATCAACTAGATTAATATCCAAATTAGCAAAAATAACTATAGAATATGTATGTTAATTTCACGTCATGAATGCTCTTTTTCATTACCTCTTTTATTCTAAACACCATCTCTTCTTCTCCTACCCTTTAGAGGAGTTTATCATTACTAACATCAATAAGGGGTCTAGCTGTAATTAGAAAGGATCTCCTTCAGATGAGTGGTACCTTAATATCCTCGTTTATGTCTAAAATTACAAAGTCTGTAGGAAAAATAAATTTATCTACCTTAACCAACACATCTTCAATTATACCCTTAAGGTACGTGACATATCTATAAACTAATTGCAAACTAATTTTGCTTGGTTTCGATTCTCTTAGGCTTAGCTTCTTAAACAATTTACATGGCATTAAGTTTGTGCTAGCTCCTAGGTAAGCTAAATCTTTTTTAATAGACAAATCACCAATTAGACAAGGGATAGTAAAACTCCCTACATTCAACTTTATTTGAAGTTTGTTTTGGAGTATTGCTCAACATTCTTCACTCAAAATTATTGTAGAGAGTTCCTCTATCTCCTTTTTGTTGGACAATAGCTCCTTTAAAAATTTTACATACTTGGGTATCTACGATAATGCTTCAAGAAAAGGTAAGTTAATATATAATTGTTTAAAGGTGTAGAAATTTACCATATTTTTCTCTTGAATGCTCTTTCTTGAGTCACTAAGGATAAGGTATTGGCAGCTTATATTCTTTCACTTTCTGAGGCTCTACCTTTTCACTTGCAATTTCTAGAGTCTCCTCAACTTTGTTTTCATGATCTACTACCATTGACTCTTGGTTAGCTTGTTTCTTGTTAGCTTGTTTATTTACCAATAATCCTTTACCACTCTTGAGAGTTACAAATTCTGCTTGAGCTTGAGGAGTTAGTTCTTATCAACTTTCAATATTGATTTTTGCAAGTTGTTCAATTTGTCTTTTAATGTCGATTAGTCTAACCTCACTGGTTTCCATACACTTAGCCAAAATGTCTTCCAACTTTGGCTTTATTTCTCAATACGAGAAACTCTGAAGTCCTTGGGTGTGATTCATATACTTATGTTCAGTCCCATAAGGATGCTCCTGCTAAAAGTTCATCTAATCCTTATATCATTCTTCACGATCATTATAAGGCATATGTTGAAATCCACATTGATTTACATAATAGTCAGTCTGTTTGGTGCTATATTGTCCTTCATATCCTCTTGGACTTACATAATTCATCATCATGGGATGTTGTAGAAGCAAAGAAAAAGTCTCCAACCTTTAACTTAGCACCTCAACCTTAGCTATTAAGGATGTGGTATCATCCAAATTAGATGCACCTAAACTCTTTTCGTTAGCTCTAGTGTTCTCCTAATGATAGCTATTTATTGCCAATCTCTCAATCAAACTTATGCTTCATCAAACATTTTCATATTCATCTTGAAGCTTCGTTGTTTTAGCAAGAGGAATATATTTTTCTAAGAATTTATTAGTCAACTCATCTAATGAAGTGATAGAATCTTTCTAAAGAGAAGCTAGTCACTACTTCACTCTCTTTCACAATGAAAAAGGGAATAATCTCAACTATATTGCATCATCTATAGCTCCATTAATATTAAAGGTAGCACATATCTCTAAGAAATTAGCAATATGAGTGTATGGGTTTTCTTTTGGTGAACCTTCAAATTGTAGCTGTTATAGGACCATCTGAATAATAATTAGTGAGATTACAAATTCATCAATGGTTATTGTTGACTTGGCTATACTAGAGTCAGCTCCACCAATAGAAGGTTTAATATAATCAAATAGGGTCTTTGGTGTTTGCTTGTCATTGGCCATTACTCTAATTTCCTTAGACACACAAAGAGAAAAACAAATTAGAAGTGATTTAAGTTATAAAATAAATAGAAGAATAAATGAAAGAGAAATGGTAGAATAATAAAGTTACGAGCTTTCTTGATTCATAGTTCCCATTAAGGGTGCGAAAAACTTGATTAGCTAGCGAGCGCACCTTTTAAGTTATAATATAGTGGACTAGCAAAGTCCAGGTTGTCGATGCCTTGAGGATTGCCCACAGTACTGACCCTCACTCCTTTACTCTACTTATGAAGAAATAATTAAAATTCAATTATGAAACAAATAAGTAAATTTTAACAACTAAAAGAAATAAAATTGTGTAACTACTAATTAATTAAGAAACAATAAGGCAAGAGATCTTAATAACCATTGGACATTTGGATTTACCTCACCAAGGAATTAGCATGCAATAATTTAGAAGATTTTTAATTCTTTTCTTGTTCTTAATAACCAGGGGAATTTAATTAATGAGCTAATAGGAATCACTTTACTTATTAACTCCTAACATAACTGTACTCTATCTGAATCACTTTTGTAATAGAGTAAAAAGAGAGTATTAAGAATGGGAATTCCCTTTATAAATTTTACAATAAAATTTGGAATAACCTTATAACTTGTCACTAAGATTATAGAAGATTCTCATCAATTGTGGTAGATCTAATTACACATCGAGTCTTGTAACCTCAATGTACAATATCAAATAATTAGATCAAGTGTCTAGACACTACAACCTAGTTCAACATAAAACATACAATTGAATTAATAAGGAATAATATGCACCTTACATGTCAATCTAAGGTATCTCTAACTTACACTACTATTACAATAGAAAGATAAAATTAGAAAACAAGAAATGAAAATCCTAAGCATAACAGCCTTCTTCTCATTCTCTCATGTTCTCCTTTAGGTCTCCTCTTCCTTAAATTAGTATCTCACTTCCTATTTATAAGATTGTGTCAAAATCACCAAAATATGAAAGTTTTTAAATATCATGGCATGACCATGCTTTAGGAAAATAGACTTATACTTGGGCATGTACTCCATGCATGTTCATTCTGTAATATTCCTTTAAAGCTTAATGAGGTACATTAGGCATAAAGAATAGCCTGTAAGAACTCCATTGGGTTGTCACCATACTATATGGTGTTTAGCAAAGCTTGTTACCTTCTAGTTGAATTAGAGCACGAGACCTATTGGGAAGTGAAATTTTTGAACTTTGACCATGAAACAACTATAGGTAATTGATTACTTTAGTTGAATAAGATGGAAGAATTTATAAATGAAGCTTATGAGAATGCTAAGATATACAAGGGCCAAGACAAAAGAATCCTCTAGTGAGAATTCTAAGTGAGATAGATAATGATATTATACAGCTCTTGATTGAAATTCATTATAGGGAAATTGAAATCTAGATGGAGAGCCCTCTATGTCGTGACTAAGGTTCATCCTTATAGGGTTGTCAAAATAAGGGGAGAGATTGGAGACTCATTTAAGGTCAATGAGAAACTTTTGAAACATTTTCATGAAGATGGAATTTTAACAGAGTACAAGACAACTCTACAATTAAATGGTCTACTGGGGTGACCGTGAAGAAGGGTCTAGTCGATGGACTTAAAATCTAAGCACTGGGTGAGAGCCAACCTTTTGAGTTTTATTTAGTTTTTATGCACTTTCCTTTAAGTTTTTCTAGTTTTATTGGATGTTTTAGGAAAATGGAAAAATAAGATAGTTTGAGATGATTTCTATTCATGTATAGATATTTAAAGAGGCTTGAGGTTGGCTTTAAGAGAACCTGAAGAATAAAAAGGAAACTTGACACGGTAGCTCAGCTCAATCCCTAGGGCAATCTTATTTTAACCCTATCTTTTCAACTTATAACTGATGATAAGATGAAATCATAAAAGAATTTAAAGTTGGGGGTAGGGAATATATGAAGTGTATTGAAGTAGTGTTTGCAATTTTTGTGCTGAATTGAGATTACTTTTGTTGTGAGTATTTGTTTGCTAATTCTATACTATTTTCTTGAAATTTATGAGTTGTGTTGAAAAGGAGCAAGAAATTTTTGTTTTTATCATGTTCATAAATAAGGATCAAAATGGAGTGAACTTTTTACACTACTTTAGAATTAAGGGACCAAATATTTGGATTAGATTGTTACCCTTTGTATTTAACTAAAGATTCATAAGTTGAGAATAATATGATGTCACTAGTTAAAGTTAGGTGTTTTCTTTTTAGACAATTGACTTCATGTATCTTGCTCTTTAAATTTTCAAGTGGTTAAGTATAGTGTTAGAAAAGATGCCGAAATTATTTTGATCTTGAGAAAGAATCTCCTAATAAAAAATAGAATGAAAATTAGCTAAAATTCAAAAGTTGGAGGTAGACCCAATAAAAAATTAAATAAGAAACAAAATGGAAAACAAAAAGAAACAGAAAAGAAAAGGAGAGAATGGGTGGACACCTAAGGCACCTAATAAGTGCGTGGTACATCTTCTAAAATGATGAAATCTAGAATAGGTTCATGAGCCCCTAGCATTCACTTGGGGAAAAGGTGAGGAATAAAGAGTGCCCTTGAATAAATAGTTTGGGGTAGATGAGTGACAATTGGTCATTAGTAAGAAATTGAAAATCTTTGAGAGATTCGAGTAAAGAACATCTAATTTTGCCAATTTTTTTCTAAATTATGGTTTGCTTAAGAGATAGATTAAGGCTATATACACATTGATAAATCTATAAATTGTAACAACCATTCTCTTCCTTTGTGATGACTTACTTGATCTCAAGTTGTCTAATCTTGAGTTAAATAAGAGGCTTAATTTTATAAGGCAAACATTAATCAATTAATTCTCTTAGCTATGTAATCAAACACACTTAACCATTTACCTGAACTTTCATGAACTATAAATTGCTTGCTAAGGGATGATTTAAGGAAAGAAAAAAAAAATACACAACTTGATATGTATAAAATAGAGAATTTACTTGACAACCAAGGATTAGAGAATTCCTCTTTTATCCTTTGATTTACCAGAGGTTTAAGCTTGCTTAAGGATAAGTAAGTTTTAAAGTTAAGGGTATTTATAAGTGTGTGAAATCACAATTTTATCTGAAGGATTTCTCTAACAATTATATGTGATTTAACATATTATTGAGCCAAAATGAATTAATTGTCATTAAAATCACATATAATTTGTCAATGGACTTTTCAATTGAGGTTGAGGAGCTTGGTTTTCTAAGGTTTTGTTTACAATTCCCATGTTTAATGCATTGTTTATTTTCATATTCATGTGTATTGTGTGTTAAATGTTTATCTTCCATGAATATGTTGATTAGAGCTTATTATGCTTATAGGTTGTATGTAAACATGATGAAGTAGTTATGGTTATTTATGTTCTTGTATTATGATAATGTAAACTTGGAATTTTACTTAGTTATATGGAACAACTAGGTATAACTTAAGTGTTGGGCTAATGCCGAGCCAAGTAGCTATTCCTACATGTTGGGCCTCCCCTCCTTGTTATTCTAATAGGGTTTAGATATCGTAATAGGATTTGAAAATCTTAAGTAAAACCTAGGATTCCTAAGTTGGATGGGTAATTCTCGAGAATTAGGGCTTCAATCTTTGTACTCACCTTAAGCTAAAATTGGTTAGGATGAGAAATCAATTCTAACATAGTTATTTAAGTACTAATAGGCCTTAAATAACTAGCTAATAGTATAGAAGAGAGAATGGTAATATAATGCTTCTGCTACATAATAGAATTTATGAAATGAAAGTGGATAAATTCTATGAGTGTGAGTAGTACCCATGTTTAGACTATCATAATACTCTAAAAGCATAGCTATATTGATCTTAAATGATTGTTTGCTTGCTACTTATATATCTTAATTGTAAGGAAAGAAACATCCCAATACTAAGAAATTTTCTAAAATCCATGCTTAATTATATCGTAACCTTTCATTATCTTAGATAGTTTACATGCTTGCCTTTGAAATTGTTGAATTAGATTTCCTAGAATAGAGTAGAGCGATTAGAGTCTAGTACTTGGCTATTTTTCTAAACTCTATTCTTTCTTTCATCACAAAATATAACCTTGGTTGCTCTCCTTATACAATCAATAAATTGATACACTTGTCGATATTCACAGTTGCCACTACAAAATTTAGTTGTTTTATTTGCAAGCAAGTCAATTGGTAGTATAATAGTTCTATTGTTTTAAAAAGGGGAAAATTTTCATTTGTGTATGATATTAGTGGAAGTGAGAAACGTGAAAATCTAGTACTTAGACAAGCCCTTCTCCTTAAGGAAATGACTTAGTAAGTACTCGTTAGTTTTTAATATTGTAAATGATCCAGCACATTGGTTGATTAAGGGTGACATGATTTTAAAAAGCCTTCATTTATAAGTTTTATGTTTTAAAAATTACTAGTATACATATCAAGATCACCTATCAATTGCTTAGGGCACATGGTGCTCTATCAATTAGAGCATATGATAAATGTTAGGGATAAGAGGCAGTTGAGTAGTTATTCTTTATTATAACTGTCAAACCAATCATGCTTTGTCTTAACATTTGAATATTTAAACTGGTAGACTGGGCCTTAGTGATTAGAACCCATGGTTCATGTTGTTAAGATTATTTCAAGCTATCTTAAGCTCTTCCACAAAATCTTCATGATTCATCTAATTCATTGGATCTATAAACTAATTGATCCTCAATAAAGGGAAGAAATCTATTGGGTAGGATTTGTTTAGATATGTGAAATCGATGTGCATGTACCACTTGCCATGTTATTTTTTTACTAACACACAATTAGTTAACTAAGTCGGATGGGGTTATTCCTTTATAAATTCAAGCCTTAACAATGTTTGCACTTCCTTTTTAATCAAGGCCTATCTTTCAGGAGTGAAATGATGTTTTTTCCATGGAATGACCTTGGCGTTTACATCTACTTTAAGTTTGTACATTATATAATGCTTGGAAATCTTCGACATATTAGAGGGAGACCATGCAAACACATTGCTATTTGATCTCGATTTGTTGAGCTGCTTAGGCAAATGTACTTGTCAAGTAATAGTATAATGGATAGTCTAGTATTGCCGATCGCATAAGGACTGAACACTTACTTACTCACACTAAATTACTTTACGTCAAATATAATAACAATTGTAATGGTGAAATAAAGGATTGAAGTAATTGAAAGAAATAAGAACTAATCAATAACTAACAACTAACAATGTGAATAATTAACAAAAACCCTAACTAAACATAAATAATGTTATCTAAACTTTGATCATCGAGAGATTAACATGTAGTAGCCTAAGATTTCTAATGTATTCCTTATTCTTATTAACCAAAGGAATTTGATCACTAAATTAATAGGAATCTCTTCTCTATTAATTTCTAATCCTAATTATACTCTATACAAATCACTTCTATAATAGAACAAATTAGAACAACATTAAGAACTTGAATTCAATAACAAATAAACAATATATCAATTTTAATTTCGGAAAAAAATCTATAACTTATCTTTGAACTTAAAGCAAATTCTTTCAATTACAATAGGCCTATTTATGTATTAGCTTTGCAACTTAAATATATAAATCTAATAATTAAGTTGAAAGCTTAGAAATAACAACTTAATTGATACAAAATACGTAATTGAATTAACAAGAATAAAGGAATTCATTAGAATAAATGCAATTTGAGTATGACACATGTTACCTCAAAGTTTATAAGTTTGAATATCTGCAAATTTATGCCATAGACATGACGAAAATAATAACTTTCATGATAAAAAATGAATAAAACCCTAAAGAAGACTAAGGAGCTCTTATTTCTTTCACTATATTGTCTCCTTCTTTAATTGTACATGTTTGACATCTATTTATATGGTTTGGATAAAATAAACTTCAAATGGAAAATCTTCTAAAATCATAGTAAGTCCATGAGCAAAAGCATGGGTGTGAACTACTCCTAGCAATAATTATTCAAGAAATCAACTTGAATTAGATTACTAGTGGATTATGGTGATAGATTACGGCTGTAGAGTTCAACTATGATTTTACACTTATAAAAAATTTTTCAAACTTTGGTTGCACGTTAAGGACACAAGCTTTATAGCCAAGGAATATGGTCATGGAGTACAACCATGGTCTTCCTCTTCTTTTGATTTGGGCAAATCCTCTCTAGCCCTTGTTATGGTCATCCTTCAAAATTGGTGAAATTTCCTTGAAAAATTGCCTGAATTCTAATATTTTCACCTTATTGCTTCATCAAAGTTTTGAAATTAAGGAATGAATAGATTTAGTGGCAAAATTATTGAAATTTTATCAAAATAACTCAAAGCAATCAAGAAACTAACTCAAGAAATGAGTGTAAAATTACACTCATCAAATCTCCCCACACTTAGACATTTGCTTGTTCTAAAGTAAATTAATCAATCCTTTGTAAGGATTGAGAAAATAGAACAAGACCTCTAAATTAACCTACCATTATTTAAGATATAAAAAAAAAAAATTCTTATTAACCCTATGATATGATAAGAGTCAATGCATCTCTGAAATATTATTAGAGACTTGTATGATCTTCTCCCTTTTCATTTTTCAGTGCAACCCAAACACAAATACTAGAATTTAATGGTTAGTTCCTATAAACCAATGTTTAGCCATGCAATTTAACCAAGGATTCTCTTCTCAATTAGTTCTATTTTGTATAATTAGGCAATAACCATATATGACCCCCTTACTTTTATCTAGGATGTATACAAATCTCTCCTCAACTTCGTTGAGTACCATGATTGTAAACCCTACTTTTAGTGAGCCTATGATTTGATTAAGAGTACTTCCCGAATGTTCCCAAGGATCAACTAAACTAAGAACTCAAGTTTATAATTAGAAATGAACTTATTTTTTTCCAATTTAAAAACCTATTATTGATAAAACTTGAACTTGAAAAACTGTGAACTTTAAAGTTACCCAAAAACCTTAAACCCTAAAATAATTAAGGACTTTTAACCCTAAGCGACTAATCGATAATTTAATTTGAGTAATTTCATTCAACCTTAGAAAATTTCATAATTTTATAGGAATCGAATCATAATCTACAAAACAATGCAAGAAGTAAATCCTAAAACAATTCCTTATAAGACAATGCTCTTATCTTCATGCCTAAGCCTTATATATAAATAAGTAGACCAATGAATCACCTTAAATGACTTATCAATTGAAAGTTGTATCAATTGAAAGTTGGAATCATTTATCAATTGATAACTTATCAAAATCTAGTGATAAGACACTTTCCTAATCAACCCTTCACTTATACTGCATATGGACAAATTATCACAAGATTCACATGCTTAACTTTAATAAATGAGACAAGACAATTCCATGCCCGAAAGGACACCCAATGGCTGGTTTGTACAAGTTAGAAAGGGGGGCCATACTCTTTTCTTTCATTCATCAATCACTTTATCTTACACTCCACTATTCACCTCTTAATACTTACATCATCAATAATTGCAATTGTTGACTTTTGTATATGCTACGAGACAACAAAATTAAGCTTCTTAAACACACAATCACCCCCATTCCCAATCGGCCACTCTTTCATCATTTTCTCTCACTTTCAATTTCATTTTCACTTCCTTTTTCTTTCACTTGAAACCAACCCAAAAGTGGAAACACAAATGCCCCATAAATCCTTCACTTTGCCACCACTTTCAAGCACACCTACACTTATGGTACACTCAACTCTTTCTTGTGTCATTCTTTTCCAACATTCAAAGCTTCTTTAGGACCCTTAGAACACTCTCCAAACTCCACTTCAAAGTACCATAACTCGGGTTTCAAAAAGGTGCAAGAAGGAGGAAGTAAGATAAAGAGCATAAGTGGAACCTTAGTGCATAACCATCATATTTTTACTTTGTGGATGAGTAAGTGTTTCTTTGTGTTAGTAGGACAGTATTCATGTTAGGAGACTATGATTTCTTGAAGATATGAGTATGATCATAAGTTGGTATAATATCTAAGACTATTCTAAGAAACAAACTCATGCAACCCTTACATGAAGTTGAAATACGAGCATGTAAAGTTAGTGTTTCATAGAGATACTTCTTTAACACTTTGAATGGAAGATTTTAAGTTGAGAGAATCTTGAAATGAGAACTTGAATGGAAAATAAACATGCTGGATGTGAAGATTCAAAGGTCATTTGGGTGTTGATTGTATTTCTATTAAGTTAAACATGCTTAAATCTAGACTTAGGTTAATGAAAAATCCATCACATGAAGTTTTATAAGGAAACTAACTTTGTAAGACATGAACTATGATATGGAAGTTGTAATAAGTATGAGATCTACTATTTTCATGAAAAGTATGAGTCAAATAATCCTCTCATGGAAAAGAAGTTAAGTTAAGATTTGAATACAAGTAGCTTAAGTTCATAATCTAATACCTAAACTTAAGGAAATGATGAAATAAGTTGGAAAACCAAGTTGGAAGCCCTCATACTCAAACCGACTAGATCTAGAACATTCTTAAAAGACACTTAAAAATATGATAAAAGTAAGTAAACAAAGTGAGAAGACTAATCAAGGCAAGTTTGATAAGTGTATTAAGCTTAAAACTCAAAATTGAGCTTAAAACTTCCAAAACCGGCCTCAAACGTCAAGTAAAACCACCCTTAAGTTCCTGATTAGCAACTTGACACATCAATAAGAGTTTTCTTAAGACTCTCAAGAAGCCCACAAGACACTTCTTAAGCCCAAGAAAGTGACCATCTTTAAATTGAATAAAAAATAAGTTCATTTGATAACTTAAGCCCACTAAGAGCCCAAGAAGTGGTTGATAGCCTTAGGAGTGTAAATCAAAGGTGTAAACCTAACCTTAGGGAATATTTTGAGCTTAAAATGAAATCTTAAGCCCAAGCCCAAAGGAATTCCTAAGTTATCAAAAAGCCTATTAATCAAACAAGGCCCAAAAGCACTCCAAATTATGAGGACCGCTACTGTTTTGACCTATGGGTAGATTTACATGCCTCATCTAAAAAATATAACCTCACCAAGTTAAAGTACACTAAAAAATGATGAAGATTGACTATAAGATCATAAAAATCGGATTTAAAATAAGAATGTTATGCGCGATTGAACTTTTAAGTAAAACCGGGAAAAATATGAAAACTAGTCAAGAGTATAACTTAAGGGGGTTTAGCTTAGTTTTCTAAGTTTTATTTCAATCCCTTATAGTATTACGATTTCGATGACTAAGGGACCCCACGTACAGAGAGGACTTACCCTTGGACTACTTTGACTGACCCGTATGGCGGAGTGAGTAAATTCCTGATGACTCTTTACTTGATTTTGCTTGTAAAATAGATGCACCTAAACTTATATATATAAATTTAGATGCTTGTGGGATATGGGAAATGCATGTGTATGAATTTGTGAATCGAATGCTATGGCTTGTTAATTATATAATAATGGGAATTGTTGTGATTATTTATATGTGCGATTGTATGGAATGAAATTTTTTGATCACCTTGAAAATTGGGTTAACTACTTATACAATTAAGAAATTAAATGGATCATGCATTCCCTATAATTGCATTCGAATAACACTGATTGCTGCTTTACGCAGAAGATGGGAAGGGACTCATAGGAGAAGGGCCTCTTGCAGGATTGGGCACTAGCTATGTTATCATTTTATTGAGTCTCTGTCTTAAGCTGATGGGCTTACTAGGCACTGAGAGTCGCCAACAGTCAGCGAAGGGCCATGTCTTGTAGCTTCTGCTTAGGGCATATGTTTGTGGATTGTAGAGGCCACTACACTGCTAGACTTGAGATTTTAAAAATATGATTTGTTATTCGGTAAAGAAAGTATATACATACATACATACATATATATATATATATATATATAGTTTTGTTTTGGCTTAAGCACAATAGTGCAAATGAAATAAAACCTAAGGTTTAGAACTTGGATTTTGGTTTGGGTTGGTTAATTATCTCTAAACCCCAACTATAGGGGGCATAATTCTGAGTCGTATGCAGTTCCTAGGCTACTATATATGTTGTTTGGCATATTGATTGTTTATGCATTCATATGATTGTGCATCTAATAAATCTCTGCCATGCGGTATTGATGAGGGTATTTATCTCACTAAGCTTAAGCTGACGCCCTAATAGATTCCTTTTGTTTAAAGAAAACCTCTTCGCTAATCTAGGTTGAGGCATGCTTATGGTAAGTCTCGTATAGAGACGGGTTGGAGCGATCAGGGAGCGTAGAGGAGATTTTGTAAAAGCTTTTATAGATAGTTATTTACCTTTATTTTATTCATAACATAGTTTAAAGTTTACGAGGTAGTTCATATTATGAACTACATTTGTTTGTAATATTCTTTTGGTGTGGAATATAACATGTCTACACATTTACTTGATTAATGTATGTCTTAAAAAGTTAATTTTAGTAAATTGCTTTATTTTGCTTATCTATGGGCCTGGTAATAATGTGTAGTAGAAAGAGCCTTATGTGTTGTATGAAAGGCCTGCGATTAGCAAAGGGGTTGATAGGGGGGGTTGATAGTAGACCTTTATACGGTACACAGCAACCTACTATGACAATGGTATCGTTGTGTCATGATAATGATTAAAGGTAAATACATGTTGTTTCTACTCTTCCCGTAATAATTCCTCTAACATATATTTTTTTCATAGGCTATTTGATTTAATTAGTTGCCAAAGCTTATTAATAGTGGAAAAGCACCTTACTCTTCTAAGAGATTAAGGTTGATCCTTACTAATTTGGCCCCTTTTTTTTATTTTATATTGATAGTAGGAAAAAACCTTGCTCTACTAAGGACCAAAGCTAATTCATATCAATTTTTTTCTTTTTCTTTTCTTTTCCTTTTACCAAATTGGCAGTACAAAAGAGTCTCACTTTTTTGAGAGATTGAGATCGATTTGTACCAATTGCTTTTTATCACATTATTCTTACTTACACCTTTGGCGATTTAAAATTTTTAGGGGATATTACAAGAGATAAGCTTCATTTACTTATTTACTCAAGATTATTGGATTCTAAAAATCAAAAAGGGGTAAGCATACATCTAAGCAAACTTTGAAAGTGGTTTATGACTAGTGCTCAATTACAATTTTAATTAATTAATATCTTAGAATCCCATGGTAAATAACATATAATTTTGCTTCAAAAGAATTCCACTATTTAATTGTAATAACATGTAAAATGTGCAATAGTGGCTTAGGAAAATTAAATACAAGCACCATTAGCTAAAATTTAACAAATTAATTTCCCGAATTATAGTAGTATACCCCTTCCCTACACTTAACTAAGTACATTGTCCTCATTGTACTTTATTCTCAATCATAGGGAAAATAAATGCGCATAAGAATAATAAATTAAAACATAGTAGAGAAGAGAATATTAGGGAAATGATATTCCCATAAATGAGTTTGATTTATATGAATGTCCATCAGAAGAATTGTTTCAAATGTTGTTAATTTGTCGGCTCAAGAGATATCAAAACAAATAAGCTAAGAAGACAAAGAAGAGCATATGCAACAAAAAGAAAATATTTATTATTTCATTGATGAACATTAATTCAGAAATCAAAGACATGGAAATTAAAAATTGCATCTAACTAAAACATATTTAGAACTAAAAATCAAAACATGAAAATTGGAAATTAACAACTAAATAAAAACAATTCAACATAAAATATCTAGAAAAAATCTGAATCCTCTTCATTATTCTCATCTTTGGATTCTATGTTGATAGGGTCTTTTCGCCTCATCTCCCTTAGATGCCTCTCCTCTTCATCATCCCCTTAAATTCATCCTTCTTGCATCATCTATTACTTCCTCATCGGTTGGAGAAGGAATTTTTATATTGACTTGGTCAACAAGATTACTACAAAACTCCATCATCTTCGTCTAGCGGTAGAACAATCTTTTAAGAGATTGTTTAAAAATCTCATGAGAAGTGACTAATTTTTGTACTTCCATCTTCAACTTTTTAACTTTTTGTACCGGACTTTCTTAGTTATTGAGGTTTTCAACTTCTTTCCTTCTTGAGGAGTTTTTGTCAATGTTGTCTAAAAGAAGTGCCATCTACTAGAAAGTAGACAATGACAGGAAGATGACATCTTTGATTATTGTTAACTAAGGGCAATTAATAAGGAGCTTTAGTTTCTTAGCTAGGACTATAAAACATGGTCTACACCCAATTTGATTCACCTGAGTGTTAGGGGCTTGGTGTCTCATAGAAAATGTTAAGGTATTGGCTTCACATATCCCTTAACAAGACTATAGAGGTAAAATACCTCATGCATGGCCACTACTCATGTAGTGCTCTCTCTCCTGCTAATCGTATGAGTGAACAACCTGTAGAGGACCCGGTGTGTTAGGTTTCTAAGGTTCGATCCTCTTACAAACTTTGGGTTATAAGCCTTCTTACCACTTGGTTTTTGCTAATAACATGTAGGAGTAATGCTACAAGACAACTCATATGGTAGGGGATAGAATTTAAGAGATCAAATGTACTACTTGTCATAGAGCCCCATAGAAACTTTGAAGTCCACTATTGAAAGATTGAATTTGACATTTTTGAGCCTAAAAGATATTATGTTGAAGGCTCTACATGGGACTTAGTCGTACTCCAATGAAAGTGTAGTAAGGAACTCTAGTGTTAATTCCCTGTAGATGGGTTCTTAAATACTAAATAGTTTCTCCCAATCTCCCTTCTCCACCATGGCATAGATTTCAGGTTTTGTATTGGCTCGTTTGAGTGTTTCCCAATCAATGAAGCCAGAATGGGAAAAAGTATTCTTAGTGAGAGTTTTACATCTAGCTTTGTGGTCGGGTTTATCAAATTCCAACATGTGTTTTGGGTGAGGTGGTAATATGGCTAAGGGTTCCTTTTCAAATATTAGTTAAGAAGAGGTTCTTTAAGTGGTATGATGAGTGGTTTTTGAGTTGGTAGGTGTCATGAATTGTGTTTGAGAGGTGCTCTTCCTTACACCTAGTTCTTTGTTTTATTGAGTGAGAGTTTTAGGAGTACAATAAAGCACATAATATTGAAATGTACATATAAATAAAAAATAATTGATTTAATATTATACCCTAAAGTGGAAACTTGCTTTTAATCAAAATTGGCAAGTATACCATTCAATCTAGGCAACACCTAAGTTTATGAGATTACCATAAATATTCACTAAATTTTAAAAGAAGGAAAGATATTAGAAAGATGGAAAGTGAGTATTGAGTAAAAGGAGTCCAAATTAGGAAAGCTTGAGATGAAATAGACAAGGAAGACTCAAGTGTAGTGAGGTTGAATCTATATAGCAAGACCATGATTAAGATCATGGATGTGATCTTTAGCTGTAGTTCTTCCTTAAACAAATTTCCAAAATTTGAGTAAGTGTAATTTTTCAATGAAGGGTCCATGGGTAAGCTCACGAGTGTGATCTTGACCCGTGGTTCCCTTGAACCAAATTTTCAATTTCAAGCAAATTTTGTAATGAAAGCTCCATGGTTAGGGATCACGATCATAGTCCTTGGTCGTGGTTCTCTCAAACACCTTATTTACCTCTTTTCTTCCTTAGGCTTCATACCATAGTTCACAATCACGATCCTTTTCCTCTTTTCCTTGGGAAATTTGGCTCCTTGTTAAGTGTTTTCCACCTAACAACACTTATGAAAATTATGAGAGCAACTTGTGTTGAATTGTCAAATGACTAAACATAACTTGAAAAGACATGAAAAGAAAATCTAAATGAATAAAAAATGAAAAGTAGCTTGGATTGTCTCCTAAGAAGTGCTTTTGTTTAATGTCATTTACTCAGCAAGTTACGTTCGAGGTTACTCATTTTCCCTAATTGGGTAGAGATCGTACTCAGTTTAGTACTCTTTATTAGATTTCCCCCTTAAATACTATTTGAGTTTGTGGTCGTTTACCATGAAAGTTCCTTTCTTAGAGTTTGAAATCTCCACCGTACCAAATAAGAATACCTACATTACTATATAAGGCATGGACCATTTAGAATTAAGCTTACCTGGAAAGAGCTTCAAATGGAATTCGTATAAGAGAACTTTGTCTCCAACTCAGAATTGCTTCCCTTGCTTAATCTAGTTGTCATGATAATGCTTATCTCAATCCCCTTGAATATTATTGAGTTCTCGTAGACTTTATCATGCCATTATTCTAGCTCATTTAGCTTAAGTTTCTTGTATTCACTTACACGCTCATGATCAAGGTTAGTACGTTTTATAGTCCAGTAGGCTTTATGCTTAATTTCTATAGGCAAGTGACATGCTTTCCTATAGACTAGCCGATATGGAGTTGCTCCAATTGATGTATTATGGGCACTTATAAGCCTAAAGAGCATCATTGAGCATCTCAAACCAATCTCTTTGATTATGTTTAACTATCTTTTAATTCATTTGAGGTCATTATTTGCAACTTTGATTTGTCTACTAGTTTGAGAGTGGTACAGAGTTACAATTTGATGTGTAATCCATATCGCTTCAATACTTTTTCTAATTGGACATTAAGAAAAGGATTCCTTTCTCATTAATGAGTGCTCTAAGAGCATGAAATCTAGAAAACAAACTTTTTAGGGACCATTTCACTACCCTAGCATCATTAGTAGATAAAGTTTAAGCTTCTACCCATTTAGATACATAATTTATTACTACTAGGATGTATTTGTTTTTATTTGAATTTGAAAATGGTCTTGTAAAATCGATGCCCCAAATGTCAAGAACTTCATAGATCAATATCGGATTCTATGGCATTTCATCTCTCTTAGATATGTTCTTTACCCTTTGACATCTATCACATAACTCCACAAACTTTTAAGCATCCCTAAACAATATTGGCTAGTAAAAACTGCACTCGAGGACTTATGAGTTGTTTTGTTTGCACTAAGATATCAATTAGTTCAGCTTGTATAACAATGCTCTAAAATTTGCCAACCTGTGAGATAAGATACATGTCATAAACTGAGGATAGCCTAGTCATGGCAAACGCTGTATACTGTACGAAGAACCTCTGATTAGTTACCCTTTCAATCAAGAACTTTTCACACAATATACAAGGCTCTATAACCATTAGTTTCCCAAGAGCATATAGATTCCTATGATATCTTCACACAAACATATTTGTATAAAATTTAAACTACAAAGCTTACAATATACATTAATTTAGTATATCTAGGTCTATAATACTAATAAAAACAAAAGTACATGAGTAAAAGTCTACATAAACCGTTCTCTCTCAATACATAGGACAGCTCGCTCTTGCCCAAGTCCCCAAGCTAACCTGTGACATCCCTCGGCCAGCTTCTATGAATAGGCTATCCTACAGCAAAAGTCTAAAGGGGTGTAAGCCTAAGCTTAGTGAGCAAAACTCTCAGTTACACCACAAGCAAGTTATAAGTACATTATATTCACACATATGAATGAATGATCAAACAAAATGCCAAACAATATGTATAATTAACTAATTCATATACGTAACTTAGATTTAACGCCCTCTAAAGTCAGGGTTGAAGTATACACAGCACCAGTCAGATCTGAGTATTATACTAGAACTTACATTACTACGGAACTCTACGTTCCATACTTAAATCAAATAATTCTTTTATTTTCATAAAAACCAAGTTCTAGCATAATCGTGAGTGGGCCCCCGCAGTCCACACTCACCCCTAAATGGAGGCCTCTAGACTTGACCCTTAGCTTGGCGGTTGGCGCCTCTAACGCCTAGTGTTCCCACGGGCCACGGGCTAAGGTAAGGTCATTTTATACAAGTGCATCGTACAGAACCAATAAATTAATAATAACAACCCTCGAATGGCATCTCTTTACCTCCGTGTGATGTGACGACTAGAATTGTGTCTATGCAATGCATGTACCAATTTCTTTTTTTAAGCCGAGTATAATTAAGTTCAAATTATGCTATGACCATCCAATAATATACACAATCATTTTCTATACTACCATGCAACAAACATAGCATTATCTATACTTAAGGTAAGTTCAGAACTCAATACATAACAACATACACAAGCATTTCCCCAAACCCCACACAGTAGTCAATTAACAATAATATTTAAGTCTACTATCTATAATCACATACAAGCATGGAATCATAGGGTGAATACTTACTCGACCATGGCGACTCGCCCTAATCGTAGTAATCGATTGGAAGATCCTCGCTCACTTCGGGATCACCTGATCATTATGATATAATAACACTAGTAAGTAATTGAATTAACTAGTAATTCTAAATATCTATTTGTCTAATTCTGCTTAAATTACTATCAACGTCTATCTGGTTAGACTTTATTATTAATCGTATGTAACTTTTTCGTTCTATTTCTGATATTTATGAATATATAGTCATTTTTCATCGATTTCGGACGTATGTTCATATGATGATGTCCGTTTTGGACGTTAAGAGCCGTGTTTTACCATATGGATTAAATTTATAGAAATTTTAACTATGGAAACTTAATTAATCTTATTACTTATATTTATATCCTTTGTTTATACTTAATGATTTAGTTAACCCTTAAATTCTTATACTTAGAGAATTTTACCTTGCTGTTGCTAATTCATGTACTTAATTAAGTATAATCCAATTTAGAAAGTGTATTAGGGTTTACTAATTTAGGTAAGAAGTAAAACCCCCTCCATTGCTATGACCCTTCTTCTTCCTTTTCAAATAAGCGAATGATGATGTAAGCGATGACATATACATAGGTTTATAAAATAAGAAAATAAGAAGGGTCACAGCAATGGAGGGGGTTTTACTTTGTTTCTTTTTGTTTTGTTTTGATTATGGAAGAAAGCAAATGGTAGGGTCTACAAGGGGATGGATGGATGGCAATTAAGAGAAGGAAGAAAAGAAAAACCAAAAGAAAAGGAAAGAAAAGCAATCATTAGATGGTAAGATATTTTTTTCCTTATGCATTAGTGTCTTTTGTTGACTTTTCAAATCATTGACTTTAGTCAACATGTGTTGACTTAGTCAACTTTCCTTAATCATATGCAATTTTGTACACATAATGTAGCAATTAAGGGAAATTAAGGGAAAAATTAAGGAAATGAAGTATTTGGTAAATTGATTAGTAAAAATAGATGATGAGGTCTTACTTTAGGTATTTATAGCCTATATACATCATTTGGTAAACTACTTAGTGTAACTAGTATGAAAAGTACTAATTAGGGTATTAAGGTTCACTACATTTAGCCTAATCTTCAACTTTATCCCTAACTCTATGTAATACTATCTTAATCATATACTTAAGAGATAAATGTAATCTATGATTCATTATCTTAGTTTCTAAAGGACTACTTGAGGATTCTAAATATATATGCATGATTGAAAATCATCTCTAACCCTTTTACTAATGATTTGGCAAAATATGAGGGTTATATCATTAATTTAGGGTTTTAGGGTATATTACGATGAATTAGTGCACATATGTCTTTAAGGTAATCATTTTAGGGTTTCTATCACTTTTGAATGAAATCTTTAGCATTTAGATACATTTAGGGTAGAAAAGTTTCTTATGCGATTAATTAATTCTTTTAGGGTTTTCTCTTTCGTTAGCCTTGTCAACTCCTAAATTGTCTAACATAGTTAAGTCTATTTCAAAAGTATGGTCGAAAATTTTAGGAGTTTACAATATACACCTGCGAAACATCTTATCTGTACAAATTTTGAACAAATAGGGTTCTTTTAAAAAATAGCTCTTAACGTCATGGAAAACTTTTTCTTTTATCTTTAATCTAATCTTGAAGGAAGAATTCTATCTACTAGATAGTTTGCTATATTAGCAAACCAAGGAGTTTCATAATGGCTTGCCTAGTACAACTTTTTATTTAGGAACCTGCAATTTATCTCCTGTTCATCAAGCATTTCCAATGATGGATTTTCTAGGCATAAGAGATGGTTAGCTGCTAAATTCTCTACTCCTTTCTTATCTTTGATTTTTAGGTCAAATTCCTAAAGTAGTAATATCCACTTGATTAATCTCAACTTAACATTTATCTTATCCAACAAATATTGCAAAGCAAAGTTGTTTGTAAACAATAACTTTAGAAAGAATTAGATATGACCTGAATTTATCAAATGCTAAGACTATTACTTGTAGCTCTTTTTTTGAAGTAGTGTAATTTTCTTAAATATTAGTGAGGGTCTTGCTTGTATAATAGATTAGTTGGGAGTATTTTTCTCATCTTTGACCTAAAACTGCCCCTACAACATAATCGCTAGCGTCACACATTAATTCTAATGGTAAGCTCCAATTCGGGCTACCATTATTGGGGCATGGATTAATTTATCTTTTAAAGTATTAAATATGTTCAACCAATTTTAAGAAAATATAAAGGAAGCATCTTTTTCTAGCAATTAGGGAAATGGTATGGCTATTTTTGAAAAGCTTTTAATAAATCTCTAATAAAACTCGGCATGACCTAAGAAACTATGTATGGATCTAACAAATGTGGAAGGGTAATGGATTATTGACTTTTGGACCACCCTTCGTTTGCGCCTGTCTGCAAAGCTTACAGTCTTTCGCTAGAAGGATTATCTTTCATCAGCCTATCAAGGACGAGCACCAATATATGGTAAAATAGTGGGAAAACTCTCTAAAGTTGTAGTTGGGATACAATCTATTATGTATGGACCTTTGCTTAGTCACCGACTTGTTGAATGCCAAAGCCGACCTATTAAAGGTTGAGGCTGAGGTGACTACACGTTGAGTCTTACTCAGCTAATCTATAGACATGACAAGCATTGAGGCCAAGTTGTCGAGTGCTGAGGTTGAGGCTGAGGTTAAGTACCTAACATGTTGAGCTCTACTTATTCGAGCTATAGAGCAACAGTGTCCTTTAGCAGTAACGGCAACTCTATGTACCACTCATCAGCAGCAACCACAATGACAATACAACTCAACCACTATGCCTTAAGATTCCTTAGTGCGAACCCATTGATAGGCTACCACTTATCTCTTTCTTTTTTAACATTCGTACTCTATTCCTTTTCATCTTTTGTCTTGTTTACCCTTTCTCATGCATCCTAGGAATCTCTTTCTTCATTGTCTTTTATGTAGTTTTCCTTATTTACCCTTTTAGATTCCTTACATCTTTTTTTATATTGATTATACTTATTCTTGTGAGATACCCTTCTTCGAGTATAGTTCATTTACACTCTTATCTAATCTTGTCAAGTAGCTCGAGATTAGTGGCGAATGGACCTTAACATTAGCTTGTGAGTTGTATCAGGTGAAGTGTTAAGTTTTGTTGTGTCCATTTGTGTCATATTCTTTGAGTAGCCTCATGGAAGGTACTACATCCGACATCTTTTCCATTCCATCTTCTTCGATACTTTGAAGGACCTGCTTTGTCGCGACCCGAAGGGGCTAGTCGTGGCAGTCGCCGTATACTGTACAAAGGATTGTAGATTGAGTTCCCTTACAATCGACGACCCTTTTATACGATACACAAGGCTACAACTACTACTAACTACCAAAAGTGCGTAAGCTTAAGCAGTAGCATTTCATGACAAATAATAATATAGAAAACATAACACATAATTTA